>CM067369.1:114603476-114928904 GCA_034401795.1 Chaetoderma sp. LZ-2023a
GGTATCATTTTGAATCCAGTCGTCAGTATCCGCTCATTGTGGATCTACATCTCTCGCCTCCGTACATAAACATTTTGTAATGGTCTCAGTAGAAAGCCAGATATCAAAGCGTAAAAAAATGTGTTGTCGCTTTTGAAAAAAATTTGATAGAAATATCGCAATATCATCGATAAAAATGCAATAAAATAACGCAATGAAACCGCGTGCAAATAAATGGTACACGCGATATTTTATCCGCATTCCGCATACCCGCTTTCAGTTCCGCATACCGCATACCGTTTACGTGTACATATAAACGGGCAAACAGAATCAGAGGGATAAAACAGTGTGTGCAATTGGTGAGTTTACTATTTAATGAACATTCTGTTGAATATTGAAAACTGCCAGTCAAATTAGCTTCAAAATAATCAACAGCTAACCTGTATAGTTACTTTGAAATTTAGTTCCAAATTGATTCCAACACACATACAAAGTGAGTGAAACTTAGCGAGAAAGTTAGTTACAAAGGATAGTTATAAATGGATCAGACTATTCACCAGCTATATCACTCTCCCCTCCCACTCTTTCCGACTCCCTACCTCCCCCCTCCCTCTCTCCCTCCCTCCTACCCTCCATACCCCACTCCATTCCCCTCCCTCCCGCTTTCCCTCTCCCTCTTTCCCTCTCTTCCTCTCCCTCTCACCCTCTCTATCTTCCTCTTTCCTTCCACCTTTCCTTCCCTCTCCCTTTCTCCCCCTCTGCCTCCCTCTCTCCCTCTCCAACCCCTTCTCACCCTCCAACGTTCCACACTCCTCTTTCCCTCTTTCACTCCCCCCTCTCTCTCTCTCTCTCCCTCCCTCTCTCTCCCTCCCCTCTCTCTCTCTCTCTCGCCTTCCCCTCTCTCTCTCTCCTTCTCCTTTTCACTCTCTGCCCCTCTGCCTCTCTCAACACACTCCTTCCTCTTGCTCCCCTCTCTCCTCTCTGCCTCTCCCCTCCCCCCTCTCTCTCTCTCTCTCTCTCTCGTTCTTTCTCGCTCGCTCGCTCGCTCTCTCTCTCTCTCTCTCTCTCTCTCGCTCTCTCCCCATATCTCCATCCCCTCTCATCCCATCCCTCTCCTTCCCTCTCCTTCCCCCTCAAATTGATTGGAATGCAACTCCTCCAAAACCGTTGGATGGAATTCAACCAAATTTGGCATGCGAGTTACCCATATCAATGTCGATTGGATGAGCACATGTATATATGCCAATCACCCCGCACCCCCCCCCCCATCCCGCCCTTGGGTGAGGAATGCGGGTTAAAAGGTCAAGAATTGTACTGCAACTCCTCCGAAACTGTTTGACGGAATTCAACCAAATTTGGTACCTAAGTTACCCATATCTATGTGGATTCATGACCGCATTGAGGCTTGGCACAACTCCTAGGGGTGGGTGGGGTGCGTCTAAGTGTCAAGAAATTGATAGTAATGCAACTCCTCCGGAAACATTGGACGGAATTCAACCAAACTTTTAGTATGTTAGATACCATATCAAGGTGTAGTGGATGAGCTCGTTTACATTTGGTCCGCGCCAGGGGTGTGGGGTGGATGTCAAAAGGTCATGAAATTGGTTGTAATGCAGCTCCTTTGACACTGTTGGACGAAATTCAACCAAATGTGTTATGTGAGTTACGCATTTGATTGTGGAGTGCAAAAGAGAACTTGCATTTGCTCTCCTCCCGCTCCCTCTCTCGCCCTCTCCCACCCTCTCCATCTCTCCCTATCCCCCTTACCATCTCCCTCTCCCCTATTTCCTCTCCCTATCTGTCCCTATCGCACTCTCACTCTCTCTCTCTCTCTCTCTCCCCTCCCCTGTGTCTATCCCACTCCACCCCACCCTATCTCCACCCCTTCCCTCTCCCTCTTCCCTCTCCGACTCTCTCTCTCCCCACCCCTCCCCCTCTCTCTCACACACAGAGTTTATTGGGGGGGGGATGGGGTGGATATAGATGCATCCGCAATCCAGCTTTGTGTCAAGACAAGTTAGTTCTTTGGCTACAGATACACACTATGTGTTTTTTTAGTTTCTTGTATGTATATATAAAATAAGTATGTCTATTAACTGTGTTCTCCCTCATAAGTGAATTGATATGTTGTTTTGTCCCACTGCGCATTAACTGCTCACGAGATTTTGGCTACTTGGCATAGAAATAGGTCATAGATGGACATGGGTGGTGTAATGTCCATCACAACTCATTCTCTCACTGGCCTAATTAACATTTAAATACGCACACCCAACACCAACATCATCCTTAATTAGAGGCCAACCCATATCAATACGTATGGAGAGTAACTCTTATTTTTATGGCCATGTACTGCCTGTTGTACTTAGAATGCTCTCTCAGATCAGTGTTTGTATCATAGCCGATTATGAAAGTTGTTCTTTAATATCAATGCTCATGTTCTAGCAATATATTAAGTAACACGCAAGATTTCAACTGGCGACGAGTGAAAAGTGAATCTGAATAGAATCAGTAATGTGGTTAAAATGTGCTAATAAAGTCAAGTAATATTGTGTTAAAAGTAACTTTTGCATAATAATTGAGTGTTAAAGTTGTAATTTAAAAGGTAACATATACATAGAATGTTTAATCAAAATGTCGAGGATTTACAAGTATGCAATTCACGTACAGTAAGTAAATCTTTCTGTGTTGAAAAGTCAGTCATAATTAGTAAACGTGTTGTTGTTTAAAGTGTTGATAAGCGGCTGCTAGTTAGTAAACAGTTAAATTTAAATCAGACGGAAATTAGTTAATATAATTTATCCAGTGAATAGTTAATTACTTGTGAAGATGGTGTTGGCACTGCCGAATGTTCACGAGAAAATGAGCACTATTGCTGCACTATGTAGGCGATGAAACATATGAGATTTTCAACATGATACCGGACAGCAGTAAAAAGGATAACTATACACGTGCCACTGAGTGTTTGAGAGAATATTTCTCAGCTAATCGAAATTGAGAATATGAAGTCTATGTATTCCGACAGACTCACAGAGACCAGGTGAGTCAATGGACACATACTATATCAAATTACACCGTGCTTGCTGCGACGTGTGAGATTGTAGATATAGACAAGGAAATAAAGTCTCAAATTATTTAATGCTATTTGTCATCCAAGTTAAGACGCCAAGCATTAAAAGACTTAGCTATGACTTTGAAGCAATTGTTCGATTTAGCAAGAATAACAGAACTGTCAGAATCACAAGCATGGAAGATGTTACATACGAATCGGTAAATGCATTCCAAAAACGGAAACAAAAGCACCGACCAGCAACATTTAATGAGACAATGAAAAAGATACCTGGACAGCCAAGTAGTTCATCTCGGTATGATCAAAGTACCAAGACAAAGTGTTTCAGATGCGGATATAATTATCCACACACATTTGACTGCCCAATCAAAGGTAAATGTTGCATGAACTGTAATAAGATTGGACATTTCGCTAAGTGTTGTAGATTGCCTATGAATGCAGAAAAGCTTCCAGATAGATGGATACAAACAAATAATCAAAGACTTGTGAAGCGTCTCGAGGATTTGTACATAGACTTGGATACACATGAAACACATGTTTCTGATAACACTTACATATATGGTGTTACATGAGACTTGATGAACATTGAAGACACGTGCAAAGGTAATAGATCAGGCTCGAGACAACCAATAAATGAAGTGGAAACATCGTCACCCAAAGCGACAATCAAAATACAAAATATGCATATAAATATACTTATAGACACTTGTGCGCCAATAAACATTCTTGACTAGAAGTGTTATGAAATTCTAAATGATCGCCCACATTTACTGCATGCTAAGTCTACAATATTTCCATATGGATCAGCCAAACCACTTCTGGTTTGTGGCAAATTCAACGCAGAGGTAGAAACGAAACAAAAAATTACAAATGCCTTGTTCTACATGGGCTGAAGGCGCTAGTGGTTAATTATTAGGTTACAAGACAGCCAAAGAATTGGGTATTGTACAAATATTAAACAAAATCTAGGCTAGTCATTGCAAGACTGATAAAATATGTTAACAGTATGGTTCTTTGTTTAACGGGATAGGAAAGTTGAAAGATAGTCAGATCAAATTACACATTGATACATCAGCACAGCCATGTGCACAGCCACATAGACATATCCCATTTCACATAAGAGAGAAAGTAGAACATGAATTAGAATATCTATGAAAGGGTAGATAGGCCTCCTCCTTGGGTATCATCAATTGTAGTCATACCACAGTCTAAAGGTCTGAACGAAATTTGAATATGTATTGACATAAGAATTCCCAGCAAAGCAGTGGAGCGTGAACGACACATGTTACCTACTGTTTATAGTCTGCTAGTGGATCTAAATGGCACTAATGTATTCAGTAAACTAGATGTAAACGGACGATATCACCAACTTGAACTAGCACCAGAGTCCAGATACATCACTTCATTTCTCCCTCTCATGTAGGCCTTCAAAGATATAAATGGTTAAATTTAGGAATATCATCAGCTTCTAAAATATTTCAGAACACCATTCATGAAACACTGGAAGGCATACCAGGTACATTAAACATAAGTGATACTATTCTCATGTTTGGCAAGTCACAACATGAACATGACTGTAAGCTTAGATGCACATTGCAAAGACTAAGTGAACGGAATGTGACTTTGAATAAAGATAAGTGTCATTTTAACACAAAAAAGGATTGGATTCTATGGTTTTATCTTCACCGAATCTGGCATTTCTCCTGATCACAAGAAGATCAGCGCTTTGAAAAATGCTAGTGCACCGGAAAGTGGAAGTGAAGTACGCAGCATACTTGGATTATTATTGTTTCTCAGTTCATAACGGATTTCTCTACAATTTCACAACTACTGTGTGAGCTAACTAGAATGGATACAAAATGGACCTTTAGAACAAAGACATGCAGATGCTCTTAATCAGTTGAAAGTAGCATTAACCAGTGATATGGTCATTGCATATTTCTATCTAACAGTGAATACAGAAGTCATTGTAGATGCATGTCCTGTCGGTCTTGGAGCGATCTTAGCACAACAAAGTAAATAGGAACCAGGAACAAAACACATTATTGCCCACGTGAGTAGAGCTTTAACAGATGTTGAGACATGTTATTCTCAAACAGAATGAGAAGCACTCGGGATTGTATGGAGCTTTGAACACTTCCATCTGTGCCTGCTAGGACATCAGTTCGATCTCATCGCAGTTCCTAAGCCAATGGAGCTTATATTCAATAATCTAAAATTAAAACCACCAGCGCTTATCGAAATTGGGCTCTAAAACTGCAACCATATGACTATGTAGTAAAATATAAATGTGGATGTGACGATCCAGCAGAGTATATGTCAAGACGACCTGTTAATTCATTAAATAGTAACAGTTCAGTCAATCGAGAACAGAAAGTTGCAGAAGAATATGTGAACTTTATTGCAGAAAATGCTTTACCTAAGGCATTAACAGAAGTCAAGTCAGCAACGAAAAATGATCTGACTCTACAATGGATAATAAAAACTCTGAGTGACAAGATATTGGATCCTATTCCTGATGTTGCTGATAAGAATATTGACAAGGCTGCATTACTAGCATTTAGAAATGTTAAGACTGAACTTATAGTAAATGGATACCATTGTGCTATGTGGATGCAGAATTGTCTTACCTGCATCCCTCCAGAAACGAGGATTGGGACTTGCTCACCTAGGTCGCTAAGGCATTGTTAAAACAAAGAACTACTATGGGAAAACGTATGGGTTTCCGGTATTAACAACATGGCAGGGAATCTAATCAAACAGTGTATACCATGCCAAGTGACAACAAGTACTGTAAATCGCAAACCACTTCAGATGTCAGAACTTTCTAAAGAGCCTTGGACCAACATAAGCGTAGCATTTCTGTGGACTATTCCCATTGAGTGATTATTTATTAATAGCGATAGATGACTATTCATGTTACTCAATTATTGAAATAACAAAATCAACATCCGGAAAAGCAATAGTTCCAAAACTTGATGGAATATTCTCTCTGTTAGCAATTCCAGAAATCGTAAAAACAGACAATGGACCACCATTCAACAGGGAAGAGTTTCGGGCATTTTCAAAATACTTAGCCTTCATGCACAGAAAGGTTACACCCCTGTGGCCATGAGCAAATGGTGATGTAGAAAGATTCATCAAAACCACCGAAAAGGCAGCTCATGTCGAAGGAAAGTCATGGAAGCAGGAACTGTTCAAATTTCTATGTAGTTGTTGTGCACCCTACTGCTCGACTAATATATTGCCAGTGCAGGCACTTTTCAACAGGAAACTGTGAATCGAACTTCCACAAATTAGTAACAGTAGCGAAGACAACAATATTCGGACTGCTGATCAGAAAGTCAAAGCAAAAATGAAAACAAATGCGGATAAATCCAGAAACGTGCGTAAACATACATTCAAAGTTGGAGACAGTGTCCTCGTGAAGCAGAAGAAACAAAACAAACTTTTAGCAGCATATTGTGAATGAACATACAAAAGTATAAAGATCAAAAGCACTGTGATAACAGCTGAAAGAAGCGACCACATCATCACGTGAAATGCATCACATTTCAAACTCATTAGCTAAGCGTGAATGTCAAAGTGACACCTCCATATGACGCTGATGATGATGATTACATAGCAACACCTATGCGTGAGTTACCGACTCTAGAACACTAACCTCTAATGCCATCACTAGATCAACCACGTCCACCCATTACAAGACACTATCCACTTAGAAACAACAGACAACCTCCAACAAGACTGGCATATTCCTATGTACATAAATGTGTGTTAGAATAGACCATCAAGCCCATGTAGTATATACATTCGTAGTAAATAGATATGCTTATAGTAGTAGTCATTTTCAATTTGAAAACAGGATCTATAGTCGTAATATACTGGAAATAACTGTACGATTTGAATTTGAAACTGATTTATAGGTTTAATATACGGAGAGGAGATTAATTGTGAAAATGTAATGGTTTACCACACTGCGTGTATTCGCCGGATTATTGTACTTCTACATGGTTTACTTCCTGAATCCGACCACTTACTGAATTGGACTGCTTGATCAATCATCAAAAGTTATTTTAAAACTTTTAATCATTCTGACTGTATTGCATTGGATATTGTTTGATGCTTAATAGATTTGACTAAATTACTAAGCTTCATAATACATGGAGGGATGTAATGTCCACCACAACTCATTCTCTCAATGGCCTAATTAACGTTCACACATCCTTAATTATAGACCCGCCTGTATCAACCCGTATGGAAATTAACTCTTATTTTCATAGCCATGTACTGCCTGCTGTAGTTAGAATGCTCTCTCAGATCAGTCTCTCTATCATAGCCGATTAGTAAAGTTATTCTTTAATATCAACACTCATGTACCGAGTTTGTTCTAGCAATATAATAAGAAACACATGATATTTCAAGCGGTGACCTAGATTAATGGGGAAATGCCTCTACGTATGGGATACAAATATAATGCGACTATTGTGCAAATATTATTATCGACACATTGTGGCGAATAATGCATATATATATATATATATATTATATATCATAGGGCTCAGGTAAAATCTATCTTATCTATTCTTAAAACATTGAATAATGTACAACGTAATGACACTATTGTAAAACGTCTCTCTTTGAGGATTTTGAACCATATTTGAGCGATAATAAAAGCAAAACTTAAAAAGTCATGTCTGCCTCAATGTATTACATAATATATATATATATATATATGTATATATATATATATATATATATATATATATATATATATATATATATATATATATATATATATATATATATATATATATATATATATATATATATATATATATATATATATATATATATATATATACATAAACCGTTATTTATATTGTCATAGGCCTACTAGTGAGTAACGCTGCGATGGACAAGTCTCTGCCATGCTCTTGAAAAGTGTCAATTTGCAGGCCAGGAGGAAATTTTTCAGAATTTATTGCTGGAATGCATGGCTCCATATCTGGTATGGTAAATTGTAAAAAATAGCCATCTCTTGACCTGTAAAATGGCATTTGCTACGCAAAAACCGTGATTGTCTTTACTAATCCAGACCATTAAAGAATAAATTACTCCTTCTTTTAAAAATTATTATTAAATACTATGTATTTATAGTCACTTATATTACTAGTATCATTGCTCAGTTTGAGTAAAATAAATCATAAGTTTTGCTTATCTGACAATGCCCGGTAATAATTGCTTCTAAAACCAACATGAGCAGGCATTAGTTTAGCTTGGGCATGATTACTCTTATTTGACAGGTTGCAAATCAAACATTGTTTAAACAAAAAATGAATGCTTGTTATTCATTATTTTTTAGCTTCTTCATTTGGTGAACCAGTATTGTGTTCAGCTCACGTGACCTGAAAGGCCAAGTGAGCTTATGTCATGGTGACTGTTCGTTGTGTGTCCATCCATCCATCATCCATCTGTCATCCGTCCGTCGTCCATCAACATTTCCTTTAAACGACTTCTTCTCAAGAAGCACTGTGCTGATTTCAATTATATTTGGCAGGAAGCATCCTTTTCATAGAGACGTTCAAGTTTGTTCAAACGAAGCCGATCTGTCAATTTGGCCAGTGGCCATCTTCGATTTTGGCCGATTTTTAGAAACGTCTTTAAAAAATCTTCTTTTCTGAAATCATTTCAGCGATCGATTCAAAAGTCATGAAATATGATCTAGCCTAAGAGCTGAAACAAGTTTGTTCAAGGGAACTTGATTGGCCAAATCATTTGGCCATCTTGGATGACGTTGTTTTCGTGAAAATGACTCCATCCCAAGAACCACTGAAAGAATTGGGCCCAAATTTGGGAGATATCATTAGGGCCTAAGGACCATTAAAGTTTGTTCAAGAGAAGTTGATGTGTAAAAAACCTGGCCGCCACGGACCAATCAAATTGTAGCGCATTTAGCTGCTATTTTTGGATTTTTTATTTGATGGATTTGCAAGCTGAGATTGGTTTTATATAGGCTTTTGAGTATGCTAATTTCAAATTTCCCACCTTCGAAATTGTCGGATAAACGGTTTGTCAGCCATCTTGGATCGTTTCCCCGCCAAAAGCTCCCATATGAAAGCAATAGGAAATTTAAAATGTCTTCTCGCGAACGACTGGACCGATTTCAAGTATATTTGGCAAGAAGCACTCTTAGGGCATAGGGATCCATGTTTGTTCAAACAAAGGCAATCGGCCAATTTGGCTGGCGGCCATCTTGGCCGGCGGCCATCTAGGATTTTTGCCAATTTTTATAAACGTCTAAAAATCTTCTCCGAAACCGTTTGGGGGGTTGATTTCAAACTCATGAAATATCAGCTCGGGCAAGAGCTGGACCAAGTTTGTTCAAGAGAACTTGATTGACAAAATGGTTCGGTTGACCTAATTTTTGTGAAAACAACTTCTCTAGAATCGCTGGATGGGTCAGAACAAAATTTGGGGCATGTGATTATGGACTAGATTAGAATTTGTTCTATGGAGATATGTCATAACAACATGTCCGCCATGAATCAATCAAAATTTTGCTTTTTTGAGGGACATCTGGTATTTTCTACAAATTTCTGAGAAAATCATAAAAAGACAACTTATTAAACATTTGGCCAATTTTTGTGAAAATTGGCTAACCCTACTTCACAATAATTTTATTGGTGAATTTTTCGAGTGGTCATCTCGTTTTGTTCAGTTGTGCCAGTTGCCAATAATTGCAAGTGAGCGATACAGGCCCCTTGGGCCTCTTATTTAAGGTTGATATTGAAACAGAAATATAGGCTATACATTGCAAACTTTTTTCATATATGCTCGAAAATACAAAATTTTATCTTGAAGGTAGTGTCCTTAAAATCGCTGCCACAATGTTGCGCAAGAGAATCATGTTGTCCAACACTGGTTTCCTAATCCCCCAAATGTTCATCTACTCAGAAACAACCAGTTTTATATCAGAGAGGGTAGTTTTACATAAAATGACTCTGGCTCCCTGACCACAGGAACAGAATGGTTGTTAAGAATAGCCTATTTCGATGGGTATTAGTACTTGCTACGAATCGCGAAAATGTAACCATGGAGTGTGTGCTTAGCCTTCCAATATTAGTAGTAGTAGTAGTAGTAGTAGCAGCAGCAGCAGCAGCAGCAGCAGCAGCAGCAGCAGCAGCAGCAGCAGCAGCAGCAGTGTGCGGATATGTCGAACCTGGGTGTGGATGAGTTCACTCGTGGCATAGTTGTCTTCTCGCTGTATCAACGTGGTTTTAAAAGCACGGATGCTCTCTTTAAGGCCTGTCATTAATTAATTGAAAGTGGTAAACAGCTGGCCAGGTATCTATTGTACCGGTGAATAAGACGGGTGGCCCCGTTCAGCGGTTCTGATGGTGATTTAGCTCGCCACCGTCTCAACCCAAGTACCAACCGGGATCTTCCTTCTAGCGGCGATGGATGGAATGGATGACACAATGCTGTATTCTATTAATGATGACTCGTTTACTGAACTTTCTTAATCCTATAGTTTACATATGTAATTCCAAATTCTATTCACGTGTCGCTTACCTATTCTAAACCTATTCTACTTAACTACAATCGATTCCTAAGAGAGAAGTATTCCAATGAAACATATAACAAAGTTAACCTTAAGGTCTTCTCTCTGTCTGACTAGCCAGCTAACTACATAGCTTAAAATCTCACTACTCACTAGTTTTCACTCATGGTCAGAGACCACTGTCCAAGTCTTCCGAGTCCGTATCCGTAACTCTCCCTAACTTACTGTCCCTAGCTTTAACTGTAACTGTCTGACTGTCCGTCGTCAACATTCGTCCACTCTTAAATATGATGTTGTTGTTATGTCAACAAAGTAGTGTGTATTAAGTGGTCATGTGTGTCTGAGCGTGAATGTGGCCTAAGAGTATAATTAACTAATTTGACTACTACTAATTAACGTATATAATAAAATTGTATAGCAGCATATTACAACATGGTTACATTGAATTCCAGGAGTTATGCTCTGCACATGTCCATTCCGATTAATAACTGATTATTCCATTGTGGGCATGTCGATTAATAGTCTATGCATATATTTGTCCATTTATTGCTGTAAGGTTCACGACCTGTCGCTTCGAGTCTGTCATGTGTCACGGGCCGTGTCGATCATCCAACCATATCCTATAGTCATGAGGTCACGTGTGCGTGTCTAGCCGTGGCTATTGTCAAGCGTATGAGTGCGTTCGTGTGTGCGTTCTTGATGCAGATACGTCCTTGTGCGCGTGTGACTCTATGCCCATTCATTGGTATTGGTGTGTCTATGTGGCTAGGTCCCTGTACCATATATCTGTATTTGGTATTGAGATTTTGCCGTGTCGTTTTCAGAAAGATCAAATAATATATTACAATGATGCATGTAGGGCCATTAAAGGCTATATGCTACTATAAGTTAATTACACTGCTGAGTTGCGACATTTCAGCACAATGGTGGCTGATACCAGGGCTTACAAATAACAGGTTTGAATGTTGATTTTATCGATTGTGTCTGGTTCTCAGCTGTCAGATAAATTCGGAATTTCAAGCGTCACTTTACTGAAGCTGACTGTTTTGTATTCTGTGTGCGTTGATGGATTTAGCATATCTGTGTCATGAACATGATCCAGATAATTTACTATGGGGTCGGAAATTTGCTTCAGGGCTTGTCGAGTGTAGTGTTATGGCGTAATAATTTCTTTGAAATGTTGACGTATTTGTTATGCGTGACTAAACACAGTCGTTCATAACAATTAACAGTACTCACAGTTTTTTTATACTTTCTTGTGATGATTCTAAAATCGTTTTAGCTTAGTAGATTTCGCAGACGGTCGCTATTGACGATTTCGGATCTTAATCCGAGCACATAAGCATATAGTCTGGCTCCGATGCGGCCTTATTAAGATGGAACTTTGTCTCAATTCCACGTGTCACTATCAGAAGATTAAAGGTTCGGGAAATAGATTGCCTATTTCTCACTGATACTAGAAAGACATTACTGAAGAAAATACGTGAACCAGTTGCACTGATTAATGTTAGTAATTTATTATACTTATAACTTTTAAACAATAGAAGATAACTTATTGAATTTACATGCGATATACAGATAAGACACCACAGTCTTCAAATGTCGAAAATAATCAAAGAGTAGCTAATCGAGCTTATAAACGATAACTGAATATTAGGATCATCGGGTGTTTGAGAGAAGGTTTTGTAAGCCTTACAACATCTTAAATCCATATAGACTGGTGATTTTGATTAACTGGTAGATTTGCTATTCATCATCGAGGCATAGTATCAGATTTCCGCCCTTCTATCTTGGCCCACTCAGATCGTACTCACAATTTTCTGATGGAGCAGTTTTAACTGACTTGATCTGGTCGCATCCACATCAATTTGATGTTGTTTTTGATAGTTTAGTACCAACAAGATTTATGTGGCTTGCTGTGACAAGCGCATCAACTTAGGATGCGATACATACTTTTGCATCCAATGTTGCTTTATAGGCTATTTACGGATTTGCGTCAACACGTACATGATTCAAATATCCCAGGGTAAATTCATCTTAGGCCTCGGTAACCAATGGTGTTCACACATCAACCATCATCACACGCTTGATCTCAGACAGGGTCCATATGTGCGTAGTTTTGTTGAATGGTGCTGAATATATATCAACTAATTTGATACTCAACCATAACAGCAACCTAACTGATTTAGCTTCCAATCTACGATGGTTTATAGATAGATGCAATAACACACCATAAGCAATTATGCTGGGAGGAATAGTGTTGTATAATGGATGACTATACATCCTTCCGTATCCTGTATGTCTATTCGTCTTTATGAATTAATTTTACACAGATATAGAAACACTGGCATATGATATTAACATTGTTATTGCATAACATACCTAAATATCACACTAAGATAGCGAGTATATTCAAACCAGATCTAGATATTTAAAAAATGGGAAACATGACATTTTAAAATGGCATTGTATAATATGACCACTACAGGTGCTCGTGGAAATACTGCCCACCAAAGTTTAATATATAACAATATATTGATGCTAATATGACGACCTAATGAATATTCATATCTGAGATGGCGTGTCAATTTCACAAAAAGTCAGGCTCACCAATTCAAAGGTCATCTGCAAATAATAACTAGGTGTTCCGACCATGTGCATACCCTCACTAAGGGAATAGTTGTCACGATAGCCAACGACGTCAGTTCAGTAAATCGCCAGTGTGCCTGATGTGTTATTTTCAAATTATGGAATATCGAGGCAAACTGTCAGTAGTAACTGTTCAGTGCCTGTGTAAATTTCATCCTGGCAATTTGCCAACAACTATCCGCCAACAGTGACGTTGCTCAGTTCTCTTCTAGCCAAGGGCCCGGTCCAGTCTCCATGCTCTATATTGAATACCGTGCAGCCTATACAATACCGGGACTATAATTTTTCTCACAATCAGAACGGAGACGGAAACGACCGTTGATGACGTCATTTCATTTGCATATTAGGAAACAATCACATGCATAAATATGGTAAGCGGGGCCTTTTTAAAAATCGATAAAAATTAAGGCCTGCTACGCACCCACACCATGACTATATATGAGCAAATTGGCGTAGCCTAATATGCAATTGAGATGACATCATCATCCTCTCCGCCAATCAGAGCAGCCGCCCATCCCACTGCCATTCTGCCCTGTTGGCATAAGAGGGATTAATGATATGATATGATAGGAACAGTGAATAATGTACCCGACAGTTCAACAATATAATGTCAGAGATTATCTAAAGTTAACTTCATGTCCAAAGGGTCAGTACCGTTTCATAGTTAAACATGCCACACAGTGTTGGATCGGGATACAGGAATCGTTGACGCTACAATTGAGGTAGATCTAATATCATGAAATGTGAAGCAATACAAGAACGGTACACAGAATTTGATCACTTGCGTAGGAAAATCTCTATCAACGCGCTCAAAATGATACGCATATTAATTAACCATTTAATGGTCAAGATCGTTTCCAAGAAAATTATAATTTTGGCACTTCAATTTCCTGCAAACCGATATTTCTCATGGCGACTACAGATGTCGTTTTACTGGGGTGGGGGTGGGGGTGAGGGGGGCAGACGATTCATGGATTAATGGTCAAGAAAATCGAAAATTCAGCCTAGCCAGTGTCCATAAGCAGGCCATGAGTGTCCTATTTGTTTTACATTTACGACTGCAACTGCAGACTGCATCTGAGCCAGTAATTCTAGTGGTAAATTTTCAAAAATTAGCTACACATGGTCTACAAATGGGCGTTGCTCAACACCACTTCATATTTAACACCTATTTGGTCAGTTTGACAAGTAAACGGTTAATTTGACACAAGAGGGTGAATTAGTGCACATAGATCTGTTTGAAGATATAACTTGCGCTGTAGCGATCGTCTATGAGTTGATATGATAAAGGAGATGATGATGAAGACGAAGAAGATATTGCGCAGTGCTGTATTTCAATATACAATAGCAGGCCACCAGTTCACCTAGCCCATTATGGCGGAATCATTCTGCCATTTTCGCGTTGATAGACGCACTGCCGATCCTTTCATTAAGTTCGCGCTGCCGGTTTTCAGTGGTGAGCAAACCCCTGATAAACCACACTGTAAACACAAATCGCTGACTTCTTTCTTTTTTCTTCTAACGTGTTATTACCAGCTATACTGGTTACGCAGCTACTCATCATTAAGCGCGCTATCCATGTACGTTGTGTATGAGCGTATGTGTAGTGATATTACGTGTGCGTATGCGTGAAGTACGTACTTGAATACATACATGTATGCGTAGATTGAAGATCAATTCCTGTCGGTATATACAGATCTCCGCCCATTCCTACTTGAAGCTCGTCACGTGACCTCAAATTACGTCAGATTCCATGTGCGTATGCGTGAAAAATCGCTCCTGGAGCGATTCTTGACGGACTAGCACACCCATACGCAAACGCATATGGATGAAGCCGTATTGTTTTCCTATGATTTCAATTTCATACCTATACACATCACGCGTACGCACTACTCATACGCATACGCACATACGCGTACATGGATGGGGCGCTATATGCGCATATTAATTGCCATGCAGTGAAGCAGTATTTACGTCCATTTCACACAATATAGTGCGTGAAGACGAGTACGAATATTTCCTTATTTTCAAAGGCAAATATCAATTCACATTTCTTACCTTATCCATTATGCTATTGTGAATGTGTGCATGTAAGTTCACGATATCCTCACATTGCTTGAATTTCCTTCCATATGTTTCATTGACCATAGGCTAAGCCATAAGAATAATATCCTGACAACTTTCACAAATTATCATTATTGGTCTAAAACTATTCTCATGATGAGATTTAATGGTTGATAGCGTTTGTCTATGAGAAAGAGAGTGCGGGGGCGGCGATAGGATGTTGTGAAAATGGTAAAGAATGAGCGAGTAGATACGGTGTGAATGGTGAGAGATGCTGAGATCGGCAGGCCCAAAATGGAGTAATCCAATTTTAGCTATGCCCCGCCCCGCTCATCTTTAACTAAAATTCACCCACACTTCGCCCATGTTGAGATCTAACGATCCCAGGAAAGCTCCACCACGCCTTGGTCGTGTTGGGATCAATAGTTCTCTGCATTCTCTGAATCTCAATATCCAGAAAACTATACAGGTAAGCTGTTGAATATTTTGAAACTAATTTAACTGGGTACTGTTGCCGCCTATTGGCCGCAACAGCGCACAGTCAAATTAGTTTCAAAATATTCAACAACATGTTTATTAAATAGTAAAGTAATACAATTCGTACAACAACCCTTATTCCGTTATCAATTAAGCATCCGTGACGACCTTAGCTACGCCATTCATGACGCAAGTGATTATGGCATCATACTACACGTCACATATTTGATTATGATGTCATATGATTGATGGATAAACTGGAATCCTCCATTGGGTTCAACATTGTATGCTACCTGTTTGTCGGTCCATCCACCCCCTCTCACTCACGTCCATTAATGTCACTTTTCTCTATAGGTCTATCGACTTGTTTAAGAGGGTGATATATAGCATTTGCTAACTATGCATAAAATCCGAACATAAATGCAATGATGACCAGTAGAATGACAGCAGCAACATTATTATATAGTTTCCATCTTGATTTCTGCGCAATAGACAGCATGTCATCTGAGTGAAGTGAGCGATGAGCTAGAGCGTGACGGTTCCCTTCATTAACGCCACAGATCAAGTTGATTACACGTCTCGACATAGGCATGGCATCTGCAAATATACGCATTATACAAGTAAAACGCATTCTGCTCAGGAGACTGATTGCGTAAAACATGCGTCGGTAGATTGGAGCATCTGTTTCAAAATTGTTTAGTCTAAGGTCAAGTTTCCGGCATAGATAAAGGAAAATCTTTAAAATTTTCATAGCTAATCATGGTTGTACAACAACCGTGATTATGTAAGGAAAATTAAGAATCATTTATGTATGTCGAAAACTTGAGCTTAGACTACGCAAATATGAAACAGAATGTATCGATTCTATGATGTTAGAATTTTAGCTACAAATGCGTTGTAATAATGACGCGGTCATGGATTTGATGTGGACAGTTGTGAAGATTTCTCTCGGGGTTTTTTTACTTTCGCTTCAGATATCGTTCTACATAAAGGTTGTTTGCAAGATATGTCATCAAGCACATGTTTTTCGATTTGTTCACTACACATATATGTTATAGAGGCCACAAATCTAATATATAAAATATGGCAATCGTATATGAATGTGGCAGCTAGAGAGGGGGGGGGGCTGAGAGAGAGAGGGGGAGAGTGAGGGATGGAGGAGAGAGACGGATAGAGGGCAGGATGGAGGGATGGAGGGTGGCGGGTGAGAACGTGTTTTATCGTAATTCCGGGGACATTTTCCAGTCTATGCCCTATACTCTGGAGACATGCGTTAATTGCAATGCCCCCACAATTACGGTAACGCAAATGATCAAGCTCGTGAAACGTCCAAGTATGAATTTAGATTTTTCAGTCAGCACGGGGTATGGTTTAAAAAATTTGTGTTAATGTTTTTTCATTACTTTCACCTTCTCTCACCATTAGAATGTCCCCATAAGATTATCTCATTCTCAAATTTAAAAAAAAATATTGCACGAGGCATACGAACACGTGATATGATAAACACTCACGTGCTCAGACTAGCGGGTGGTGTAATCTGCCATCCACATACTGCTGCTACTGCATGAACTGCCAATCAGAGAGTATGTCCCCGCTGTGTTTCTCACATTTAGGGACTCTCTCACCATGCCTCTGCCATATGTAGGGACAGTCCCCACAATGTTTTCTCACTTTTTTATTTCAGGGGCGGATTTAGAGGGGGTCCAGGTGTTGCGCACCCTTCTCTTCTGTAAGTGTGTGCCCTTTTAACCATCAAAATAATTATTTTAGCAAGAAAATATGATTTTTTTCATTGAAAAAATATGGTGATTTTATACTACTGAGGCTGCAGGAAATGGCTTCTAAGGTCATCTAATTTTCAAAAATTTCCGGAAGAGGACCCATCTGTCAGGAGACAGGACCCTCCCCAACTTGTGCACCCCTCCCTCTACCAAAACATGTATCCACCCCTGTATTTAATGTATTCAAATTCTTTTTCTTTTGGCCAACAGCCACAGAAAAAGGAAATGTAAACAAAAAAGTGAGAGAGAAAAGTGATGTACACCATAATTACGGTAAAAACAGCCGGAGAGCGAACCAACTTGTCACTGCGTAAAAAAGGTAAAAAAAGTGAATTTCCTGCAAAAAAAACCTTCCAGTTTTAGGCCAGGTTACGTTTCATACGAGAAATTGCGAGTTTTGGAATATTATCGCGTGGCGTTTTAAATCATACGCAAAAAAGAACCATAGGGGGATTTGAATCGCCACAACATGTATGCTTAAAAACGCTATGCAAAAACGTCTGCTAGTGGAAATTAGCCAATTGAAAACCATATATACCTTTTGCAAGCGGCTCCCCTGACGCGAATTTGCGGCGATTTCGTGTTCTAGTGGAAATTGAGCCTTACTAAAGGCATTCACATCGGAATGCTTCAAAATAAAATTATATACTTTTAGAGGCTTAAATTGCGTACCGAGTTGTAATGAAACGAAATGAATCTTATCATATGATGATTTCATTCCGTATAAATTAATATAATCTTTTTAGTTATGAAGTTGAATTATGGATTTGTCTCTCTAATTAAATCTCGCAACTTAGAAAATTATTATGGTAACTATTTTTCAAGATATTTTAATTTTAAAAGCCTATTTTTGTAACTTTACCACAGAATTTTTTCGCCGGCTTGACCATTAAAGGAGTAGTGGTAAAGAAAATAAATTTCTATTTAGCCAGTGTCTATCTGCAGGCCGTATGAAGAATATTTTTGGTTACCGAACCAGCTCGTATAGTAGTAAATATTCCAAAATACTCTTCTCTAGGCCTTTCAAATAGCCATGTCTGAAGACCACTGCAAAGTTAGTTTTTGGTCAGTTTGACCATTAAAGGGTTAAGTTGACAGAAGAGGTGTTAAATACACAAAGAAAAACTCACTCGGTTCTGCTGCGCGTTCATCTACTGGACCTGTCAATACACAGGGCTGAATCACCCGGATCTCCTCAGCTTCACCACCGCTTGCATTTCCACCCATGTGTGTACCTGCCATTAGTTTATCAGATGAGGCTTCCACTGGTGTAGGCACTGACGTAAATGTCATGGCTGATGTGGTATTCGATGTCTCTTGATTGTTCTGTTTCTCATTATAATCGGCCAGACTTGCCGATTGCTTGTTTTGTGTACAGCACGAGAAGCAGTTATCAGACGACATATCACTAATTTCTAGACGCGGTTCCTTGCTATTTCGTGTCCACCAGGTAACACGTCGAAGCTGTAACAGATAAAGTTGAACGCATTTACTGAACTAGGCCCTAACTGTAAATCTGCGCACTGTAGTAAACTGAAATATCATAATGATAGCACCATAACTGAGGAATACAGTTTTAGCTATGCCACGTTCATCTCTAGCTAAGACCCACAAACGCTTTGCCCGTGTTTGGATCGACCGATCACGGTGCTCTCTGAATCTCAATTCCCAGAAAACTATACATGTAAGCTGGTGGATATTGACTGGGTGCTGTTGCTGTCTATGGCAACATGTTCAGCGTCCGTCTAGTCAAATTAGTTCCAAAATATTAAACAGCATGTTCATTAAATAGTAAAGACATGCAATTAGTACAATGCTTAGTCGATCAGCCCAAATAAAATTTTGGTGACCATTAAAAAAAATTTTGATTTCATCCTTTCCGATCAAGGGGAGTTCATTTCTGCAAAATAAAACCACCCGAAAAACTGGTAATTTGGACCAATATTGGGGTACCTGGACAAGATGGCTCATACGGTATCGTCTAATATGTCCATTGGGATGTATAATGAAGGTGAGTTCATTTCTGCAACAAACGAAAACTGGTAACATTGATGCCGTGTTGGTGGTAATGCACCGTCTCTGGGGGTGGGTGGGGGGTGGGGGGTAACCTTGAGATTATGGAGTGACAAAGGGGGTCTTGTAATATGTCCATTGTCCGTCTCTGATGGAGAGTAGTTCCTTTCTCAAAAAATGAAAACGTGTAAGTTGACGTCTAAGGGGCAATATTGAACCTTGATCTTTGACCCCAAAATGAAAAGACCTCATTGCAACCTCAAAAGGACAATATTTTCGGATTTCTCAGATTCTTTCGAACGTTTTAATCAAGACCAAAGATTTTTGTATCTGGATCACGACCAAAGTCTGGAAATCCTCTTACTGTAAGCCCCCTTGTTGGGTTAAAATTCGAACCAACTCGTATCCATTGGTTTTTCTTGTTTTAGATGGGTCTGCAGCTCTGTAGATACAGTCACACAGACAATCAGGCATACTATTGTCACATTACATGGCAGGGTGGGGGTGGGCGACATTTTTTCAACTGCTTACAATGGCAAGATGTAAATGTATTTAAAAGCACAACTAGACTTTATTAAAGGATAACTAACCCCATCTCTTGATAGATAGTATGTGATCTAATATGCCACTCATAAACTATGCAGATGATTTTAAGTTTTTTATCATGTCGCTAAAGAAAGATATTCATGCTTTAGTAGCTAAATGTTGCTACATTTCTACAGCCTCGGATGGCTGTCATGATTTATTTTTCAACCAATCAGGAAAAAACGTGCGTGCCCGCCTCCGTATATACACTCAGTCATAGAGACGCCATCAATAGTTTGACAATGTGGTGTCAAACCAGCCCTATAGTTAAGATGTTGAATATTTTGATGCTTATTTGACTGGAAGTTGTTGCTGCCCTAGGCAGCAACAACTCCTAGTAAAATTAGTTCCAAAATATTCAAAAAGTGAGTATTACATAATGATGTAATGCATTGGAACTTACGTGACATCACACACTATGGCTTGAGGCGACACAATGTTGGTGATCACTGTTCAACATCTACACCATATTACAAAGCAGCTAATTGTGATACAGATAAGGGCATATGACAGGATATGAATGATATGGAATCTATAAACAATAATCTATCGGTGCAATACAACATTTGAGATGAGATTAGCATCCCTTTAAGCAGTGCAGATTCAATAGTATCTTACATATTAAAGATATATTTTATTTGCACCGACGTAATATGATAATGAACAACTCTTACACCATTCTGCTAGGCCTATATAGACCTATCCGTATTTTAGTAATAATTACTCACGCCGCCATTCGCCGACCATGTGAGCATTGTAATTGGTGTCGTCTGCGTGTCTGTTTGTATGGTAGAATTGTCAAATTTGGCATATACATTCATATTATGAGTAGTTAGAAAATTTTATTTTGCAGTCAAAATGTCAAACATCGAGGTCACGGGGTCACTTAATGCATAGCAGAATACACATCTTCATCTATAACTCTGCAATGCATGATGATAAAATCACCAAATCTGTAGCATACACTCATATCATGGTTGGCCAGAACCAACATTTACTTTCAAGTAAAAAGCTGAAGTGTCAATGTTACTGGGTCACTTAGCGCATTGTCAAAACCGAGTGTAAAGGCATGAGTCAGCATCTCCCTTGACTGCATTCTAGTTAAGCCTTAGTATGCAACAACAGCAATCAGAGATTACAGACCATCGTAATCCATTTTTTCTTATGGAATTTTGGGATTTTTTCAAATTTTCTAAACGGATCACAATCACTGCTGTGGAATCATAGAGTACGATCACATACGTGTGTTAAATTTCGGACCAGTAGTTTACAAAATATCTTTGTATCTTGGATTTGATCTGATCCGGATCTAGGTTTTTTAAATCCAGATCACAGGCAGTCTGCAGATCCTCCGAGACGGCCATAACCTTACATGTGTTAAAATTTGAGTTCAATCGGATAATACATTTTTGAAATACAGCTCTGGACACACACACGCACAGACACGCCCACACACAGACACATAGGCACACAGACATGGCCGATAGTGGCACTATATTCCCCTTACAGGCGTCCATGTGTGTCCGGGCATGTACATACACATGTTGCCACGTGTATAAATGTGTAGCCGCCTGTATAAAATTTCGGCCGCAACATTTTTTTGAAAATTTTACAATTAAATGCTTGCCATGACCACTCCTTAAATACGATAGATACATGATTATTATCTATATAATATTATACATACAACATTGCTTAGTTTACCTATATATTACCCATGTAACGATGTATTTCCCTCTGATTTTATTGAAAATTAAATGACTGGGAGACACTGCCTCACCCCCATCTCAGGCAAGCGAATATTTTTTAATACTAATTTGACAATGAAAGTCACATGCACCCACAAATCCACAACATGCAGCCGCAAATCCGCAACATCCAGCCGCAAATCCGCAGCATGCGGCCGCACATGTACGCATGCATTTTGGCATGCATGTGTGTCCAGGCATGTACATACACATGTTGCCGCATGTATAAATGTGTAGCCGCCTGTATAAAATTGCGGCCGCAACATTTTTGGAAAATTTAATAATTAAATGACTGCCACTTTAAAGACCACTCCTTAAATACGATAGATACATGATTATTATCTATATAATATTATATATACAAAATCGATAAGTTTACCTATATATTAACTGTGTAATGCAATGCTCTGACTTTTTTGAAAATTAAATGACTGGCGCAGTTTCAAAATATCTGTTTAACCATGAGGGGCCACCACCCACCTAATTAGTAGGTTAAACACGACAAGGGTGCGCAGGATGTCATTATTCATCAACGATGACGGACATTGTTCAACACCAAAACAATAATGCACACCCTACACCAATAGTGTTACACTAGGTGTGCGCTGTTGGCCATTGTTCTCATATTGATCAACTCGTCACAACTTGACAGATACACATCAATCATTCAGACAACTGAACAATTGCACTTGACCTCCTGACATATGCACACCAATCATTCGGACAACAGAACAATACCGCACAGACGCACACATGCCCTACACGACCTCATTATGAATTAAACCTGTAAAAAAACAATTAAAAACCCATTAATCAAATTAATTATGCATTAATTATCATTGGCACGCATGGGTGATTTAGAACAATAGCAGGCAGCGAGTCCCTTGACTACTAACATGATGTTTACTAAATAGTAAAGACATACAATTCATCTAGTCCGTCTTCAGTTATGTATTCGTCCACATCATTCATGACGTAAATGATTATGACATCATCCTACACGTCACGTAGTTGATTATAACGCATCATATGATGGATGGATAAACTGGGAAGGTCAATTACACGTCCACCCTACCATCTTGATCTGGGACGATAAATTCACTCATTGATGTCTAATTCAAGCACCACTATGGCAAAATAATACGAGGTTACTCGTTAAAAAGTGGCATCTAAATAAGTACCTATTTAATGGACGGATCCGAACCATCACTCAAGCATATGACGTCATAACCAATGACGTCGTATGTAGGCTGATGCTACAAACAAAATGCATAATGAACGATGTTGGCCCATCTAGCTCCGTCATGAACATTGCAGTCTATCAAGTGTACGAATTGTAGGTGCTCAATGGATTTACTATTCAATAAACATTCTGTTGAATGTTTTGAAACTACTTTGTCTGGGCACTGTCGCCTCCATAGCGACTGAACCCCTCTTTGCGAAAATATATGCTTTATGGAAGACATATTGATCTATGTCTATATATACTCACAGATCGCTTGTCAATGGGTTCAGTGAGTAGACTGATTACAATCGCCGTTACGGTCGTTACCAGGAAAGACAAGGCAGCAAAATTTAGAAAGTGTATGTCTTTGACAAACCACGGCCTCTCGTCAGCTACATTGTCGGTGCAGAGAGCCATGGGGAATCTCATGTCAACTATAAATCTGGAGAGACCAAACAACATCCCTACAACCAGGCTCCAGAACGCACCCTAATACGACAGAAATGGCAGTGATTAAAATTTGTTTAAGTTTATGCATTGTGTACTGGTGTAGACTATAGGTTGCTTGAGTGTCAGTGTATAACGATAAGTTTTGAGAATGAAATTTAGGAAACTGAGATAAAAACTTAGGAAACATTTTCCCCAGGTCCCTGATGTTATCATTTCCGTAGTTTGATGTAAAACTGGCTAGTTATTCCTAGCGTCAAACCTGCTAATGCAAGTTACTGGACTGGTACTGGGACAAAGCCCGGGACAATATGGCCCATTATTGGCCCGATAACGGCTCGGTAACCTGCATTATTAGGGAAGTTCCCCTTTCTATGGGCAATTGGGTTTTCATTCCCAATTCTCACGTATGTATGTATGATTACTGTATTCTGCGGTTGTGGCAGTAGAAACATCATATGGCAGCATCAGCCCTTCTTCGCTTTTGACCACAATGTCTTGTCCTCAGCCAGAATCTTTAGCTGCCTCAGTTCAATTCTTGATCTGAATGTATCAAGTCCTGTTTTCTTGAGGTCACCTCACAGCACACGTAACAGATTCATGCAAAGATGTTCTCTCCCGGCATTATAATGGCTTGCTCCCAGTAGGGCGAAATCCATGGCTCTCTGTGCTGATGTCACTTCTGTCATTATTAGCACATGGCCAAACATGGACCATCTTTGCTGGACGACCTTTGCGGATAGCGGGGATGCATTGCGCATCTTGCATAGTGCATCATTGGCAACCATCAAGGTTATCTAAAGCTGCCTTTGGAACTGTCCAGCTGTTACAGTTATACAGCATCAAGGATACACAGGTTGCGTTATATAAACGTACTCTTTTTGTCAAGGGCATCTTTGATCTACGAAGTCATAGCTTCCAGACAGACTGGAAAGCTATGTTCCCCATTATGCAGCGTGCAGCGGTGTCAGCAGAACTGCAGAGCAGTGATCCCAGGATTGTACTTTTCCTCCATAGTTCCCCGCCACGAAATGGATCGTCATTTCCTTTAGTTTGATGCTTTTATATGTGTGTGAAATCTGTTTTCAATTCACTCCTAAAGAGTTCTGACTTCCTAAAAGAAATATGCCATCTGAATACGCTACTAGACTAGACTGACCCACGCCTTCCAGGAGTACACTTCTAGTTTGCTAAGACTAGTCTAGCCTAAGCCAGCGTTAGATAGCCTAGCCTAGCCTAGTTTAGCCTAGCCTAGCCTAGCCTAGCCTAGCCTAGCCTATCCTAGCCTAGCCTAGCCTAGCCTAGCCTAGCCTAGCCTAGCCTAGCCTAGCCTAGCCTAGCCTAGCCTAGCCTAGCCTAGCCTAGCCTAGCCTAGCCTAGCCTAGCTTAGCATAGCCTAGCCTAGGATAGCCTAGTTTAGTTTAGTCCAGTATAGCCCAACCCAGTCCATCCCAGGCCAGCACCGCCAGCACCGCCAGCCCAGTGCACCCAGCCCAACAACAGCAGGACAGCCAGCTCAGCCCAGCCAGCCCAGCCCAGCCCAGCCCATCCCAGCCCAGCTCAGCCCAGCGCAGCCCAGCGCAGCCAGCCCAGCCCAGCCAAACTCAGCCTAGTCCAGTCAAGGTCTAGTCTAATCTACTGGGGGCTGGTGTTTAGCTACTTTTTCAGTTTACAATATTTCCCACTGACTCACGCCTTTTAGGTATGCACTTCTAGTTTAGCCTAGCCTAGCCTAGCCTAGCCTAGCCTAGCCTAGCCTAGCCTAGCCTAGCCTAGCCTAGCCTACACCCACCCGAGCCCAGCCCAGCCCAGCCCAGCACATCACAGCACAGCCCAGCTCAGCGCAGCCCTACCCAGCCCAGCCCAGTCCAGTCCAGTCCAGTCCAGTCCAGTCCAGTCTGGTCCAGCACAGTCTAGTCCAGTTTAGTCTAGACCAGTCCAGTCTAGTCCAGTTCAGTACAGTACAGTACAGTCCAGCCCAATCTAGTCTAGTCAAGTCTAGTCCAGTCTATCCAGTCTAGTGGGTGTAGGTTTTAGTTACTTTTTCACTTTACAATATTTTTATATTCCACTGAGCCACACCTTTCTGGCGTATACTTCCAGTCCAATCCACTCCGATCCTCTCCAATCCAATCCGATCCAGTCCGGTCCAGTCCAGTCTAGTCTGGTCTAGCCTGGTCTAGTCCGGTCTAGTCTGTTCTAGTCTTGTCTGGTCCGATATAGTCTAGTCTAGTTTAATCCAGTCCAGTCCCATCAAGTCCAGCCCATTCCAGGCTAGGCTATGCCAGGCCAAGCCAGGTCAGGCCAGGCCAGGCTGGGCCAGGCCAGGCCAGGCCAGGCCAGGCCAGTCAATCCCAGCCTATCCCAGCCCAGCCCAGCCTGCCCAGCCCAGCCCAGCCCAGCCCAGCCCAGCCCAGCCCTGCACTGTCCAGCTCAATCCAGTCCAGTCGAACATAGTCTAATCTAATGGATGTGGGTGTTCAGTTAATCATTAAGCTTACATATCTCTATGCTATGTGGCCTAATCGTCATATGCGGGCCAATGCCCTGTCGACCCATGACAGTGTACACTCGTATCTGATTTGGATTTGATAAAATTTGTGAATCCTGAGAAGCTAGTTACTTATTCGCTTTTTTAATTTCTTATTCGGATAGTATATCTTATTTTAGTCTGGAAATGGGCACTTACAATTAGGACCCCCTTCATATTCCGATAAAGAATTAGCAGCTGGAGGGGGAGGCAACTTCATATTCGAACACGGGCCTGGACACAATGAGCCAACAGTCACGAGTCTCTCGTTCGAGCAAAGAACCGCCAACTTGGAATAAGGAGCCAACTCCATGTCCGAATCACGAAACGGAAACAGTAAATCAGAAGCCAACTTCAAGGACTTTCTATTCTCATCAATGGTGGGCATCGGACTGTTAAAAAATTGAGGAATCCAGTTATGACTATGCCCCGCCTATCTCTAGCTAAGCTCCACCCACACTCTGTCGTTTTTGGATCGATTGATCGATTCCTGAACTGCCTGACTATCAATTTCCAGAAAACTATACAGGTACGCTGTTGAATATTTTGAAACTAATTTGACTGGGTGTGGTTGCCGCCTATGGCAGCAACCGCTACAGTATTCTTATTAAATAGTAAAGGCATACAATTCGTACAACAACGCCTAGTCCGTCATTCATTATGCATTCGTGATGAACTTATCTACGTCATTGATTTGACGTCATCCTACATGTCTCATAGTTGATTATGACGTCTTATAATTAATGGATATACTGGAAAGTTCCATTGAGCTACCTATGCACGCAGGCCATCCTTAATCTTGAAAGAGTTCTATTGTCTATGCATCTATGGTAAGCTGGATGGGACATAGACGATCTCAAGCGAATATAAGCAGAGCCGGATTAAAGGTGCATATTCACAGCAAAATGCTTGAAAGTAAAATTGTTAAAATTGTGACCTTTCAGAGGATTCAAATGTGTACCTCATTGTAATTAAACGAAATAAATCTTAACACATGATGGTTTCATTTCGCATAAGCTAATAAAAAGTTTTAGATATATAATTGAAATAGCGACTCGTCTCTCTAATTCAATTCCACAACTTATAAAGATTATATTAATTTATACTTAATTTAATCGGCATATGTTAAAATTTATTTCGCTTCATTACCTGTTGGCACACAATTTAAGATTTTAAGCGTATGCAATTATAATAATTTTATTTTAAGGTATTTCGGTGTGGATATTCACTTTTAAGGCAAGGCGAGCGGGAACTAGAGCCCTGGGGTCCCGGACAATAAGCGCCCCCTAAATCAAAACCAAGTATCGTATTTTACCCATTTGAACCTGAAATCCTAATAGTTTAAAATAGTATATCTGGTTCGGGGTCAACTGGTACCAAATTACTGAGCATGGTTACTTGGTATCATTAGAAAGGCGAACATTTCAGGAGTTCATTTCTTCCTGATAACAAACTGGAGCTGATAGCTTAAGCTCTGTTCGCCACTTTAAGTGCGCCCCTATCAGAATCAATACAAGAGCTACTCAAGATATCAAATTCTACCCGCCTTATGTGACCATAACTGTCTATATTCTATGTGCAATTGTATGCATTCATTCTATGTAATTTCTATTTGCTATGGCAATATAATCAGATAGATTGAATTGCTGCTCTTTTCTTGTATATGTATGCATACATTGCTATTAGACCAATAACTGAACCAAACAATAGTTCAAAGGTGTATTACTGTCTAGAAATTCCTTTGCAATACTGTGGTGATTATTATGATCATATATAGAGCGCACCATGTATATATAACAGTCTTTAACTGAAATTGACAGCAAACCATGCTGAAAGCTGATGCTAAACCCCAAATCACCAATTATTTAATAAGAAATATTTTATGCAAATGAACATTACTGATACTGATTAACGCTAACACATATTTTGGAACAATCTTATATGGCACTTATGTCAAAAATGTAGATGATGGCTGCTGTCGATTTTGGAAACAGTGATGTTGAAAGCTGTTGCCATCTTAGAGAGCAACAGCTTACAAACACATTATTTCTAAAATAAACAGCAGCTACATGAAGGGAATGTAATTTAGGAAACTTAAACCGCGATGATGACTCTGATCACAAAATAGAGCACATCATTTATATAACGATATTCATTTAAAATAGAAAACACTTCAAAATATCAATTATCAATGAGAAACATTGGATGCAAATGGCTATTGCTCATATAGGCTTAATAATTGTTAACATGAAGTTCATTGTACGGTTTAAGCATAGTTTGCTGCCAATCATTAATGAGAATAATTTGGAACAAACCTGTTTCACGCTTATGCAAAAAGGACAATTGTTATACATGCAATAGATAAAAGCTGGGCGTAGATTTCGGAAAACATTGATACTAACAGTATTGAATTACTATTCAGTTGTCATAATCTACTAAACCACATAGTTCTGTACATTTCAAACCAGTCGGTTGACACGTGCAGAGGGAATGAGTATACGAGCGAGAAGATTTGCATGCTACCATGGAATTTGGAACAAGGGCACCCTCCATCCATTCAATGGTCAGCTACTCTGTGGGTCCGATCACCTCGACGTTCCATCCATTACCATATGACATTGGTATGTCGCACGTAGATTGAAGGCTTCTCCATATAGCTGATTGGTAGTTGGATCGAATGGCGAGCTTTTTAAGTGCATCGGCACATGGGGAAGTTGATGAGGCTCGATCTGGCCCTTTTTCGCAGAGAATAACTGGTAGCGGAGCACATTTACTGAAGTAATTGTGCTAGAATAGCATCACACACAGTTTCACCAAGCACTACTGCAATCTTTTCAGTGTCTCTGTACTTCGTTTATATCAAGAGTGGTACACAATTAAGATTGAAATACTGTTGTTGTTGTTGTTGTTGTTGCAGCAAACGCAGCATCAGAAGGCTTCAACAGGGTGGTGATCGTTTCAGATGACACATACATATTCTTGCTTTGTTTGGCATTCCAGAAAAAGATAATGGCCTCCATTTATATCAAGAGTGGTATTCAAGTAAGAGTGGAGGCTGTTATCTGTTTATGGAATGCCAAACAAAGTAAGAATGAGTATATATGTTTATGTCATCTGAAACTATCACCACCCTGTTGTAGCTTTCTGATGATGCGTGTGCCACATGCAACAACAGTCTGGTATCTGCCTCCTCTTGCTTCGACTGTAAACCAGGAACACATGCACTCCCACCAGACAACCTAATTTTAAATGATGCACTATACAAGATGTGTAATACATCGCTGCTGTCTGTAAAAGTCGCCCAGCAAAGATGGCTCATGTTTGGCCATGTGCTAAAGATGCCGGGGGACACACCAGCACCGAGAGCCTTCGAATTCTCCCTACTGAGAGCCATCAAATACAAAGCCATGAGAGGACGTCATTGCATAGATCTGTTAAGCATGCTACACGGTGACCTCAGGAAAGCAGGACTCTGTACAGTCAAATCAAGAATGGATCTGGGGAAGCTAAAGGATTTGGCTGAAGACAAGATACAGTGGGCAAAATCGAAGGACTGATTCCAGATGTAGGATGCTTTACTACTATAGCCACAGAATACAATAATCATACATACATAGCATATGTCTTCACATGTTATGTACATTGTCTTTCCATGTAGCTTGCTGGTGCTTTCTCGCAGCATCCAATCATTGGCGATAAAAGTAATGAAGTTTGTTTTGTTTGGACTGCTTGCTAGACATTTTCCCAACTGTACAATTGTTTGCCTGACCGTTATTTTCTTATATTGTGTGTTACCATGTTGTCCTCGGATCTGCCATATAATTCCTTTAATGGATTCCTTTTGGTACACGTTAAAGACAATGCCAAGGCGTTCACTACCTAATAGTGATGCCTCATGAAGTACTTTAGAGAGGATAGAAGACGACAGTTCACCAAACATGTATTGTTCTCCTTGTGGCTCGTTCACAAGTGACAGCTATTAAACAAGCTGAATGACTCGGAATCACCGCTGGTAGTGCCGAGCTGTTCTGTGATTTTTTTTAAGAAATGATTTGCTAGAGACCATGGAATTGGCCTGGCCCATCAAAAGCATATTGCCAATCAGGTTGGTAGTAGTCATAAGCATTACAATCTTACCCTTGGATGCTACGTTCTTGGCTTTACTTATATGTGAGAATGTGTTAGCATTGCTTTGGGTAGTGGATCATGAAACTTTACAGGAAGAGGATCACTCCTCAGTCTTTGTACTGTGAAGGTTTTGTGGTGGCTATCTTCTATCATCTTTGTTCGTGACATGTCATTAGAAATATCAGATCGTGGAAGACCACCATTCGAGATGTTCTGTAAATCGTTCGAATCCTTAAAGGATGACACATCATCTTCTAACACATCTACTTTCGATGCAACAGCCTGTTCATCCTTCATACCTCTTGGATGATTTAGCATGGCATGATGGAGGTCATCACGGGTTAAATCCAGTTTATCACAAAACATTCCAATATATGCACATTTATATTCTGCAGTGAGGCAGTAGCGGTTTACTTGTCCTGGCGTTTTAGTGTCTTTATTTACAGTCTCTTGACATGCCTGGTAGATTGGTATCTTACCAAATGTATTAGATGAACCTATTTGAATGGAGAAATATTTGGTAGGTATCTGGATACTTTGTAAGAAGCTGAGACATCTCAACGTAAAATACAATGAGGTACCACGTATAATTCAGCCTGTCAAATGCCATCATTCCATCCTTCCTTTAAGCTCTCACGGTGCCTCACCATGGGAGGAGCGAACATATGGAAGCCATGCGTTGATCCCAGTCACCTTCTTTTGTTGCAGGAATCAGACCCAAAAATTTCTCCTACCATGTCCATATAGTTGATCCAAATGAAGGTAATTCTCCATTGTCCTTCTCAGAATGCCATATATTGTGAACGTACTGCAACAGATCGTCCCAAATTTAGTTTGGCACAGTGGCCTTAAATGTTTCAGCTGATAGATCGTAGTGAAGGTCATTAATGACCTTGAGGCCTTCGTTTCCCTGATTAACATGCTCAGGGTGGTGATGCAGCATCCACAACGTAAATCCCTCCAAAGCTAAGCAGAGAATCGCTTCATACCCATAGCTGTGTATACGTACTGCTCTCTTATAGTGACGACCTTCCATGACAGCAGACGCCGATCCTTCTGCGATGAGACCAGCTTCTATAGGAATGTTTAGCATCCTGGTATATTTTACCAATAACTTACAACGGATTACATATATAGTATGGAATGTCCCCATGCTCACTATGCTGTTATCGAACTGTTCTTGATGCTTCCAAATAATTTTAATGGCTTTGGGATGGAGGCTCTGGTCGAATGTTAACAGAATTTCTTACAAATGTAGCACGCCCTTTATTTGCACAGGTTTGTTGAGTATCTTGTAAACAGTGGATACATCCGTTGCTGAAGTAGGCCCACATGCATTTATGGCATGTATGGTAGCAAATAACCAATCCTGTCTTGTGAGACTGCAGCATCTTTCCGTATCATAACATTAAATCTGTCCGACTCATAACTTGTTGAGGGGAAGTTCCAAATGCCACGCCATGTTCTTCTTCTGAGTATTTGACGTCGCACTTGCTACGTTTGTGCCGATTGTTTCTGAAGGGTGAGGACCAACTTTGCTCCAGGGAGATAGATTTCTACATTAGTGATGCTACTTTTTGTCTATTTCACGAATGTAGGGAACTCTGGCTTGGAAAATAAGGGTCCAAACACTCTGGGTTGAACAGTTATTCCATTAACCCCATGAGAAGTACCTCCGCTAGTTAAAGATGCCTCAAACCTGTCAATGACAACGTAATGAACTCGTGTTTGAATATCATCTGGGATAAAAAGAAATAGTGCCTTCACATCCTATCAGTTTTGCCATGCACAATGTTGTTTCATTTTCTTCTATGAAGGTGTGCGAGACCCCATGGCCAAGACGGCTTAGCGCTTGTATAAGTTCCACATTTCCCGCCAAAGATTTTAAAACACAGGGGTGGTGGGTGGGGTGGGGAGATGTGCTTCGGTGTAATTTATGACCCACGACTGACAGCATAACTGTAATCTTGACCAAATAAATCGATGAGCCACATGCACTGAGCCATATGCACCATTGAAATGTATTCTTAGGAGCAACTTCACCAGTAAGGAGACAAAACAAGAACATTTTTATGTAATCTGGTAATTTAAACACACGATTCTTCAATTGATGAAGGACGTAATGACCATCACGTAGATGCACTATTTGATTTTATTGACGATCTCGATTTCAGAGGAACGCGTCTAATATATTTACTGTCAGCAGACATGGTTTTCAATGATATGAGCTCATTCCTTAGTTTCTGATTTTCCATGCCTAAATCATATATTGCCAAATTGTCAGAGAACACAAGAAGCTTACTTATTTCATCAGGAAATATACGGTGCGTGTTGCCGAATCCACCTTCAAGCTTTCTTCTGACATGTTTCATCATTGAGTTTCGTACCGCCAGGTCACAGTCCTTGAGATAATTTACCAAACTGTCTGTTAGTTCTGCTACTGCAGGTCTAACAACTTTTGGCAATGAAAATAATGGGCTACGAATGACCTGAACAGCTTAGCGTATGCTCTCTCTCTCACTCTCTCTCTCTCTCTCTCTCTCTCTCTCTCTCTCCATGATTAAATATATATGCGTGTTCACTGCAAGATCTTACAGATATATGGTTGCCTTAAAATTGAGATCATGCGATTTCAATAATGACGGAGGTAAAAAGGGTTCTGAACAAACACGACTATTGATTACTTATGCGATTTTGACAGGGGATGCAATTAAACTGATATATATATATGGCTTAAGCTACCAGCTCCAGATTGCTATCATGCAAAAATGAACTCTTGGCATGATAACCTTTCCAATGATACCAAATAACCTTGGTCAGCTTTTGGTACCGGTAAGCTAAAATTTGGCCCGAACCTGATGGACTACATGCAGTACCCTACATCATGATATACGTAAGTTTCAGCTTCCGCTCAAATTAGTTTCAAAATATTCAACAGAATTTACACACATACGTTACGAATTTATTATATTCGGTCTGGTCGGTTGAAAGGGATAATGTAGTAGTAGTAGTAGTAGTAGTAGTAGTAGTAGTAGTAGTAGTAGTATTAGTATTAGTAGTAGTAGTAGTAGTAGTAGTAGTAGTAGTAGTAGTAGTAGTAGTAGTAGTAGGTAGTAGTAGTAGTAGTAGGTAGGTAGGTAGTAGTAGTAGTAGTAGTAGTAGTAGTAGTAGTAGTAGTAGTAGTAGTAGGTAGTAGGTAGTAGTAGTAGTAGTAGTAGTAGTAGTAGTAGTAGTAGTAGTAGTAGGTAGTAGTAGTAGTAGTAGTAGTAGTAGTAGTAGTAGTAGTAGTAGTAGTAGTAGTAGTAGTAGTAGCAGCGGCAGTAGTAGCAGTGGTAGCAACAGTTACTCATTCATTTACCCACCCGATACGGGGTCCCACAATCAAGTGTCTAAGCAGATTATTAAAATCACTCAGGATCTTTCTTTCTTCCTTCTTTCTTTCTTTCTTATTCTTCTTCAAAAGGTTTGAACCGCATCTCCTCTTACAGTTTTCATCCAATAAACTCCAAACTTGGCCAACTTCTGCTACCCAGTCTGGAATCATGTCCGCCATTGCATTGATAATGGTCCCATGGGGAATGAATGGCGATTTTCAGGATGGATCTTTGAACAGTGACTACACCTAAAATTTTGAAGGGATTACTATCATACTTGGTTAGGATCCCATTGGGTATAAGTCTTTTTAAAAGAACGTTTTACAAAATGGCCGCTAGGTGGCACATTTAGGTAAAAAATACCAGTTTTCGTTTTTCATTTTTGCAGAGTGAAATATGACGAAATATTTTTTTTAAATGGCCGCCATGTGCACATTTTCGATGTGTTTGTCAGAAATGGACTCTTATGGGTCATACATCGACCTGACTTCATACACATTTTGCTCAATCTAACAGTTTTCGAGAAATCAGCTTTTCCGTGCCACATATCCCCATAGTAAACCTATGGGAGCCATATTTGAACTGCATCTTCTCCTAGGGTTTTAGTCCGATTCTCTTCAAACCTGATCAGATTCTAGAACAATAAGAGAATCTAAATAATTTCCAACGGAAATTTTAATATTTCCATTGGGGTCAAGGTCAGTCGTGGGTAAAAATTTCCAATTTTCATTTTTGTCATAAGCAACCTCCCTTTTATCATACAACTTCAAAGAACATGTTAGAAGATACCATATTTTATGCTTTAGGTGCCAAAGTGAACTTTGAGTGGTCAACGCCATAGGTTTCGAGAAACCACTTTTCCATAGGGCCTACCCAACATAAACCTATGGGAATTTCAACTATGGATCTTTGAACTGAAACTACACCTAGTCTTCTTATCGGATCAGCGCCAGACATGTTCAATGGTTATATAAGAAGAGGCCTTATACCTTTTCCTTAATTGCCGGACATCGCAGATTTACAGTTACTTCAGTAAGTGTCTTCTAGTATTATAGTTAGTACCTGTTCTGTGGTTCTTCCCCAGAGGGTACCGAGGATATATGAAGCTGCGATTGGAGGTTGTATTATACTAGCCACACTATTCACGTACATGAATATCTGACTGCCCTCTGCCTCCTTAACAACTGGAATCCACGCTATGCTGACTGCTACAGCGAATATCACAAATATCCTAGTGAAAAATATACTCCTTATATTTATATGGCGATAAATAAATATATACTGTCATTTATGGCAGAACATTTACTTGTGCAGCGAGGTAAAATACTACTTATCAACATTCTCACATTGTGATTTCCGCCCGTAATGGACCCTTCCAGTTTTAGCTATGCCCCGCCCATCACTAGCTAAGCTCCACCCACACTTCGCTCATGTTTGGGTCGATCGACCCCTGACTTCACTGACTATCAATTTCCAGAAAACTATACAGGTAAGCTGTTAAATATTTTGAAACTAATTTAACTGGGCACTGTTGCTGCCTATGGCAGCAATAGCGTCCAGTCAAAATAGTGTAAAAATATTCAACAGAAGGTTTATTGAATGGTAAAGACATACAATTCGTACAACGTGTCGGACTATTAAGCGTTAAAGACAGTATATTTCGACTCATTCAAGACGTCATGATTATGGCGTCATCCTACACGTCACATAGTTGATTATGACGTCATATGATGGACGGACAAACTCGGAAAGGTCCATTAAATCCGCTTCAATACAATAGATCTCTAATTCTACTATTCTGCAATATTTTATAGTAAGTGTGTACATGGATGCTTTGTATTGTGTGTTGCACTGCGCACACCAATTCATCATGCACTGTCTGCGTTTATGCACATGAGCGTATACGCTACAAACAGAAGCAGACAGTAATAGGCCTATAAGAATATTCAGATGTGTAATAATCATATGTGAGCGGTAATCAAATTTGGAAAATATTTAACGAGCCGAATAATGTAAAATATCATGTGGCAGTTACGTGGAATGTTAATTTTGATTTGTAAATATTAATGGATGAATCCGATCGGTCGCTCAAGTATCTGACGTCATAATCACAATATTCCCTTTGTTTGGTGACGTCACAATCAGATGACGTAGGTCTGATACAGACTTGCAGATGTCCGAGAGTAACTATCTCAAGTGTAAGCCTTTTGTGGATTTACAGTCCAATAAACATGCTGTTGAATATTTTATGACTAATTTGCCTGTGAGCTTCCAATCCCAAGCAAATTGTTTTTAAAATATTCAAGAGTTTACCTTGAAATTGCGATACTAGGACTTCGGAGTTCAAAGTATTTAAATCGATCCAAACATGCGTATAAAGTGGGCAGAGCTTAACTAGAATGTGCCTTTCCAAGTTTATCCATCCATCATATGACGTCATAATCAAATACGTGACGTGTAGGATGACGTCATAATCATGATATTAGCCGTCTTTAACGCTTAGTAGTCCGACACGGTGTACGAATTGTATTTCTTTGCCATTTAATAAACATTCTGTTCAGTTGAATACTTTAAAACAAATTTGATAGGACGATGTTGCTGCCATAGGCAGCAACAGCGCAAAGTCAAATTAGTTTCAGAATATTTAACAGCTTACCTGTATAGTTTTCTTGAAATTGATAGTCAGGGATTTCAGAGATCGATCGACCCCAATACGGACGAGGTATGAGTGGAGCTCAGATAAACATGGGCGGGACATAGCCAAAACCGGAAAGGGCCATTGGACCCCTCTGTTATTGTTATTGTTGAAGGACACTCAAAGACAAATATCATTGCTTACGAGCGATTTGGACTTTAGCCCGAGTAAGATTAAGACAAGACAAGGGATAATGGGGTTACAACAAACCCCCAATAGGGGACCCACAAATCAAAACCAATTGACGAATGTTACCCGTTTGAACGTTTTAATCCCAGTATCCCACTTTTACAGTCATGGTACACGTAAATTATTGAATATTATGAAACCATTTTGACTGGAAGCTGGTGCTTTCAGTCCAATTGGTTTCAAAATTTTCAACAGCATTTTGACACATACGTAAAGAATGTAATATTTTTTAGCAGCAGCAGCAGCAGCAGCAGCAGCAGCAGCAGCAGCAGTAGTAGTAGTAGTAGTAGTAGTAATAGTAGTAGTAGTAGTAGTAGTAGTAGTAGTAGTAGTAGTAGTAGTAGTAGTAGTAGTAGTAGTAGTAGTAGTAGTAGTAGTAGTAGTAGCAGCAACAGCAGCAGCAGCAGCAGTGTATTAGTAGTAGTCATTCATTGTTTGCCCCTATAAGAGACCCCACAACCAATTAGCCCTGGACCCCAAATATGCTTAATCCGGCTCTGAGTTTAGCACTCATAAAATGATACGTATTCCCAATGGTTGGTCCAGAATAATTTTAAGCATGCCATAAAGTGAATCAAACCTGTGTAAGGCTGTAAGCTACATTTAAAATGATCTCTACAATTCCGAAAGATTTTAATATGAAACCTCTATAGCAAGTTGTAATTAGCATAGTGGACACTATTTGAATTAGCTGACCTGCTAACAAACATTATCTCGAGTTCTGATGTTTTTTTCCTTAAGCGTCCCCACAGATCCATGGCAAATATGGTGCTGCTGCTATTGAATATAGATGTCAATGACGTCATCACTCCAGACAGCACTACTGCTAGCATCAGACCACGTGCCCCTGGGTAAAGTAAGTATTGGCATGTATAATTATTTTAATTTGAAAAACCAATAAACGACGACGACGACGAAGACGAAGACGACGACGACGATAATGAACGTTTCAATAAAAATATCAGAATACACTTTGTGCGTTTTTCTTAGTACATTTGCCGAACAATTGGCGGAAATTACAGGAATCGTCAAGTACCAAAATGGCCTGGATAAGGTCCATTCCATCCTGACCCCCGACAATAGGTTTCAAGAGAGTTTAACCCCATTTGTGTCAACAGCGCCTCAAAGCTCTCAAAACACTACTTATATCAATTAATCGTTTTAATGGTCATTTTTCAAGTAATTTTAATTTTAGAAGACTATTTTTATAAATTTAGCACTGGAATTTTGGCCGGCTTGACCATCAAAAGGGTAACGTTAAAGAAAATTTTGTGCTTATCCAGTGTCCATTTGAAGGTCAAGAGAAGAGTATTTTTTAAACTTTACCACTGGAATGACTGGCTCGGTTACCGATCTCATTCCAGTGGTAAATAGTCAAAAATACTCTTCTCTTGGCCTGCAAATAGACATGCCTCAAGATCACTACATAGATGAGTTTAATTGGTTTGAACTGGAAAGTTTGAAGTTTGAAGGGTTAAGTTGACACAAGAGGGGTTAATGACAGGCAATATTAAGCATAGAAGGTGTTATAGAGCTACAATTCTCTTTTCTTTTTTTACAATTTTTAATTTATATCGTATTTTTGGAGTAAACTGCAGCACTTAAAGTTATCTTACGCTAACATTAAGCTTAACACTTGGATTTATTTATCATGTATTGATATTAAATGTTTTAATTTCATACTTTAAGGATATTAATTTCCTAATTTAATGCGCTTTATATTACATTCAGCTGCAAAATTACTTACATGTTCCGTAAAGGAATTATAATTCAGCTTAACTAGATTTCCAGCTGAAAGACATAGATGATTATGAGAAGAACACATTGAGTCTGATTTCACTTCCTGTTTGAAATTTATAACCGGTTCTGCGCTTCACATTATTCACCTTTCACGATACTAGAAGACTTCTCTTTTTAGGACGGGTGTGCAGGTGACATCGCGCTTACACGTAATTGACATTTGTTGTCAGATGAGTATGCTTTCGCGATTACGTGATTACATCAAATGTCGAGATTATTATTTAAATCGCGAATTTATGTGATTAAAAATTTAAATAATCGAATAATCGTGACTATTTTCTACTACATACAATATTTCAAAGCCTAACTTTTTATTACTCTTTAAGGCGATCGGTAATGAAAAATGTCATTTTACTCGTCGAATGTATGTCTATTTGCAGGTCAAGAGATTACTATTATTCAAAATGCATCACTGGAATGACTGGCTCAAGCATCGAGCAAGGCATTCCACTTATACATTTTCAAAACATCTAAAATTCATCGATCGTGATCACTGGAAGCAGTAATCGCGCGAGCCTACAGACGAGTAACTGTCTGTTTCAGATGAGATCTTACGAAATTCGTGTGGTAAATTTGATACAAAATCTCAACTAGGTCAACCAATATAGCCACCGAACCATGTGTAAGATCCTCTATGTTTATCAGAATACTCTTTTTGAAAAACATAGCACGACAACAACTGATATTAATTCATGAACATATTTATTACCAACTTTCAGTTTTTTTAAATTGACAATTATATATAAGCATATCCGTTCCAAATTTAAATCACATCAACATGAGATGTTTACCACCTCTAGTGTCTAAGCCCCAAATGACCGTCAGCTAATATGTCAGCTGGCTGAACAATAAGATTGACACCATTTAGCTTATGACAACACTACGATCAAGCACCATGTTCCACCTACCTTGGTAGGGAGACATTCAAGCCACCCTCTTCAACGCAGGAATCAAGTTTTAGCTATGCCCCGTCCACCTCTAGCTAAGCACCACCCACGCTTTGCCCGTGTTGTGATCAATCGATCCCTGCACTCTCCGAATCTTTCCGTTTCCAGAAAACTATACAGGTAATCTGTTGAATATTTTGAAACTAATTTGACTGGGCGATGTTGCTGCCTGTGGCAGAAACAGCGCCCAGTCAAACTAGTTTCAAAATAGTCAACAGAGTGTGTATTAAATAGTAAAGACATCAAATTCGTACAACTTTGCGAACTATTAAGCGTGTATGACCGACTAAATCGGGGCATTCATCAATTAATTTATTATGACGTCAACCTAGAAGTTACGCAATTGAGTATGACGTCATATGATTGAGCGATAAACATGATTCATCCATTCCTTCTCTGTCACAAGAGGAGTTAAGATAGTACACACTATGGCATTACCTACTGGCATAATATGCAATACCAGTTTTGGATACGCAAGGTTACTGCATCCAGCACGGCTTCCGCATATTTCCTCGCAAAGATCAGGATCAGTACAACCAACTGTATCTGTAAGTAATACGTGATTTTAAAGACCCACTACCTGGTAAATCTCAAAACGTAATGTACAAAAGTATGTGGGTAAAACAGTTCTTGTGTGACAATACTCGCACTTGAACAGAGTTTCTTACAGATACGATAGCGTAATAGTAAACAAGAGGCTCAACGAGCCTGTATTTCTCACCTGGACCATAGGAATTTCAACTAGAATGCTCATTAACAATAAGTAAAACTCTAATGAGATGGGAAGACTTGTAACAAGAAAACAGAGGCCATATTTCTTTATGTATACCTCTCATGAACAAACTTTAATGGCCCTTAATCATCAATATCATATCTCCCAAATTTCGGCCGAATCCGTTCAGCGTCTTTCATGAAAACCAGGGCATCCAAGAGGGTCGCCCAACCATTTGGCTACTCAAGTTCATAAGTGAACAAATTTGGTTCAGCGCTTGCCCTAGATGATATTTCAGCCTCAACGTGGCGCAGGGGTGTAACCCACTGGGTGTCAATCCAGACATTTGGAGGGGCTAACCAGAGCATTATGCACAATGCTAATGAAATGACACTTGGAGATCGAATCAACCGAAATGGTGCTTGCCCTGTGAGGATCCTCCAGGTAGGTGCAGCGCCGGGCTCCACGCCTAGGAGCCCACCCTCAGATTTCATCTTGAGAACGGCTCGCCAAGTGTGATACCAGCGATCGAAAAGAAGAAGAAGATATTTCATGAGTTCTGAATCGATCCATCAAACGGTTTCAGAGACGAGAATTTTTAAAGACATTTCTAAAAATCGGGCGAAATCCAAGATGGCCACGGGCCCAATAGGCCGATCGGCTTCGTCTGAACAGACTTGAATCTCTACACCCCAAGGATGCTTCCTGCCAAATATAATTGAAATCCACCCAGAAGTTCTCGAGAAGATATTTTTAATTTCTCATTGCCTTAGTATGGCGGGAAAATGATCCAAGATGGCCACCAAACCGTTTATTCGACAGTTTCGAAAATTGCAAATTTGAGATCAGAATACCCAAAAACATATATAAAACCAGTTTCAGCTTCAAATTACATCAAATAAAACATCCAATATGGCCGCCAAGCACACTAAATTGTGATTGGCCAACGGCGGCCATGTTTTTTTACGGATCAACTTCCCTTGAATAAACTTTGATGGGGCTTAGTCCCTAATCATATCTGTCAATTTTCGGCCCGATCCCTTCAGCGGTTCTGGAGAAGTCGTTTTCGCTAAAACTAGGTCAACCAATATAGCCACCGAACCATGTGACCAATCAAGTTCCCTTGAACAAACTTGGTTAAGCTCTTACCGTAGATCATATTTCATGGGGGTTGCTTCAATCTACCAAGCGGTTTTGGAGAAGAAGATTATTAAAGACATTTCTAAAAATCTCCAAAAATCCAAGATGGCCGCCTGCCAAATCGGCCGATCGGCTTTATTTGACCACATTTGAATCTCTGCATCCTAAGGATGCTTCCTGCCTAATATAATTGAAGTCGGCCAAGTAGTTCTCGAGAATATGACATTTCAAAGCTTTTGGTGGGGGAAATGATCCAAGATGGCCGCCAAACCGTTTATCCGACAGTTTCGAAAATTCCAAATTTGAGATCAGAATACCCAAAAACATATATTAAACCAATTTCAGCCTCAAAATCCATCAAATAAAAAAATCCAGTATGGCCGCCAAACACGCTATATTTTGATTGGCCCACGGCAGCCATGTTTTTTGACGGATCAACTTTTGGCCTGATCCCTTTAGCGGTTCTGAAGAAGAAGTCATTTTCACTAGACCTAGGTCAACCAAAATGGCCGCCGAACGATGGGACCAATCAAGTTCCCTTGAACAAACTTGGTTCAGCTCTTGTCCTAGATCATATTTCATGGGGTTTGCTTCAATCCACCAGGCGGTTTCGGAGAGGATTTTTAAAGACGTATAAAAATCGGACAAAATCCACGATGGCCGTCGGCCAAATTGGCCAATCGGCTTCCTTTGAACACACTTTGATCCCTTAGTCCTAAGGATGTTTCTTACCAAATATAATTGAAATCGGCCCAGAGGTTCTTGAGAAGAAGTCGTTTACGGGAAAAGTCGACGGGCGATGGACGATGGACGGCCAATGGACGGACGACGGACGGATGACGGACACACGACGGACGGTCGCCACGGCATAAGCTCCCTTGGTCTTTCAGGCCAGGTGAGCTAAAAAGATGCAAATTGTGAATTTCACAAATATTTAAATTGCAAACATAAACAGAACTTACAGATTCCACGGAATGCCAGAGTATTTAAGTAGGCCCGGCCGCCCGGCTGCTGTTGCGTTGCCTAATCACAACTAATTAATTCGTTTGATATTGGCTCTGTTATAAATTAGTGTTGGTCAGTGCTCGCCGCTGTTAGGCTTTGATCTTTGAGGATACGCGCGGGGTGGGGGTGGGCGGTGATGGTTGGGGGGGGGGGAGGTGTGGGGGCAGGAGATGGGGGCGGGGTGTGGAGTGGGCGTAACATATCTTAGCTATCTAGAAATGGTCGGGGATTAGCAAGAAACGGATCCTTATATTTAGTCGCTTACCTGGAAACAGGATACGCGCGATCATTCCAGGAAAAACGATTAAAAATAAAGGAAGTAGCTTTAAAAAGCCACAAAATATGGATCCTCCTTTAGCGTGATCGAACGTCTTTGCGGCCAAGGCACGCTGAACTATCACCTGTAGTTAACAGACATAGTTGAAATAATGGCGAAATCCAGTTTTAGCTATTCCCCACCCATCTCTAGCTAAGCTCCACCCATGCCCGTGTTGGGAGCAATACATCCCTGCACTCTCTGAATCTCAATTTCCAGAAAACTGTACAAATAAGCTGTTGAATATTTTGAAACTAATTTGACTGGGCACTAGTGCTGTCATATCATATAATGGAGGAATCCACTTTTGGCTATGCCCCACCCTTCGCTAGCTGAGCTCCACCCACGCTTCCTCCGTGTCGGGATCAATCGATCCATGCACTATCTCACTATTAATGGGCCTTTCCAGTTTTAGCTATGCCCCGCCCATCTCTATCTAAGCTCCACCCACTCTTCGCTGTGTTGGAATTGATCGATCCCCGAATGCCCTAACTATCAATTTCCTGAAAACTGTACAGATAGGCTGTTGAATATTTTGTAACTAATTTGACTTGGTGCTGTTGCTGCCTATGGCAGATTAGTTTCCAAATATTCAACAGAATATTTATTAAATAGTACTGACATACAATTCGTACAACAACGCATAGTCCGTCTTCAAATATGCATTCATGACGTCATACATTATTATGGCATTCTACACGTCGCATAATTGATTATGACGTCATAGGATGGGTTGATAAAGTTGAAAGGATAACCACCACTTCTGATTGGCTGTTCCGTGACGTCATCTCACTGGTATATTAATCGATACGTACTCCATAAATGGATGTCTCCAAATGTCATACAGACAATACAGGGATCCATTTCGAGCTATGCCCCGCCCATTTCTAGGTATGCCCGCCCATTTCTAGCTATTCCCGCCCATTTCTAGCTAAACCCCACTCATGCGTTGCACATGTTGGAATCGTTTTATATACTTAGAATCCTGAATTGCCATAATTCTAATTTCAAGGGAACTATACAACTATTTTGAACCTAATTTGATTGGCTGCTGTTGTTGCTTATGGCAGGGACAGAGTCCAGTCAACTTAGTTTCAAAACATTCAACAAACTCTTTATTAAACAATAAAGGCATACAATTCGTACACTTGACAGACTATTCAATTTTCTTGGCGGAGATAGATGCGTCATTCATTAAGCATTTTGATTGCACACGTCAGCACACGTGTGACGTAATTGATTTTGGCGTCATATACTTGGCTGACAGTTAGGATATATCAATTAGTTAGATATTTAGTTTGTAGAAATAAAGATAGCCATTCCAGAATTACCTGATCGTTGCACCAGTACCATATGGAACTAATGGATTGTCCAATGACTCCAGGCCAAGGGAAGTCCCCATGGATGGGATCCCGCCAGAGGTGCATGTAGTCTTTACGTGGCAGACCACATGTTGTATTGGAAGATAGTGTCGTGTTCGGAATAGCGCGTTCATATTTTCTCACCATGTTGTTATAGCCACCAACCTCTTTGAAACCTACAAATTGAAAGGCCCGTTATCACGAGCAATCAACGCCTTTCCATAAATGACTGTCAAATAGACAATAAATCGGCAACACTATGTAATATCTATAGGGATCCATTTCTATCTAAGCTCCGCCCACGTTTTGCGCGTGTTGGAATCGATTTATATACTGTGAACCCTGAATTCCCAGAATCCCAATTTGAAGGTACCCCTTCAGGTAAACTGATGAATATTCTGAAACTAATTTGACGAGCAGCTGTTGCTGCATCCAGTCAAATTAGTTTCAAAATAGTCAACTGAATGCTTATTCAATAGTAAATCCATCAAACATATACAATTCGTACACCTGGCGGAATATTCAATGTTTATGACCGGGCTAGATGTGTCATTCATTATTCATTTTGATTGTGACGTCAACCCACGTGTGACATAATTGATTATGACATCATATATTTTAATGGCAGATCGGATCTCTCCATTGCCTGTGAGATGTAGGCCTAGTGTCACGTGTACTTACTAAGAATCATTAGGGCACAACTGCCTATCAACAGGATACCGGTTTGTATAGTGTCAGTCCAAATGACAGCGGTCAAGCCACCTGAAGCACACAAACGTAAAATCTCTTATTTATCAACACGAAAAAAATCAACTATTATCAGACACAGTTAAACAGGTCCCTGAGCTTCACTCAGGCCACCACGTCCATGAATGGAGGATTCGAGTTTTAGCTATGCCCAGCCCATCTTTAGGCAAGCTTCACCCATACTCCGCCCTTGTTGGGATTACTCGATCAGTGAACTCCAGACTATCAATTTCCAGAAAACTATACCGCTAAGCTGCTGAATACTTTGAAACCAATTTAACTGAATAATGCTAGTAACAGCGCCCAGTTAAATTAGTTTCAAAATATTCAACAGAACGTTTAATAAATAGTAAAGCCATACAATTCGTACAACAACGCTTAGTCCGTCATCAATTAAGTATCCATGACGACAACTTATCAACATCATTCATGATGCCATTGATTATGTCATCATACACATCACATAGTTGATTATGACGTCATATGATTGATGGATAAACTGGAAAGGTCCATTGGCGATAATCAGATGATCTGATTGTTTCACCTCAGTTACATGACCCGTGATGTCATCTCAGTTACGTACTATGCCACGTCCGCTTCGAGGACCTGTTTTCTAGAAAACGTGTCCAGCTCATGTGGTGGGGAATAATAGTGCCAAGAAAAACTAAATCGCAAAGAACGAAATTTCACCAACCAAAAATTCATCCCAACAAAGAAACTAATACTGTTTTGAATCTGGCGTGAAAGGGACCTGTTTAACTGTGACCCGAACTATACACCAACAAAAACAATCAATCAATCATCTGGTGAGAAATAGCTGGGGTCACGTTCGATTCGATAAAATAGCCAGTTAGTTTTGTTTACTGAGTATACGCATTGGCTACGCGAATCTAATAACGAATGGTTAACTATACTTAGTCCAATAACCTTTTTAAGCTGCATGGGAAACTATTCACCACAATATTGAACACCAGATTACATGCATACGCTGAAAAACACAAAACCATCTCGAATGCCCAAAATGGATTTAGAAAAGGCAGATCAACCCTGGATAATATATTTTCACTATATTTAATACAATAACTTCTATTTTTTGGCAAAAAAATTATACTGCTGCTTTATTGACTTTAAACCGGCTTTCGATATTGGTCGGGAGAAATGGACTTTGGAGAAAATTGATAAAAAGCGGACTCACAGTGAAGTGTTTTAACGTCATCCATAATATGTACAAGTAGGCCTAAATAAAATCGTTTGTCTTTCATAATTCAGCTGAATCGGAAATATTCCCTTGTACTGTTGCTGTAAGGCAAGGAGAAAGTTTGTCACCTTTTCTTTTTTCAATATTCTTAAATGACCTGGAAGACTATTTAGAAGAACGCTATATTCTATAATTGCCATCAATCAGTGAAATGGCTGATGATTTACACCTATATTAATATTTAATTGCGCTCTTTTATGCCGACGACACTATAATAATGGCGGAATCCCCAACAGCTCTCCAAAATGCTTTAGATACATTCCAAGAGTACTGTAATGAATGGAAGTTGAAAGTTAATGAATCTAAAACAAAAATAATATTTCAATTTCCAAATTGGAGGGCATGACATTGAAATAGTCGGTGAATATCTATTCCTAGGAGTCCTTTTCAAATATAATGGTAATTTTTTTCTCATGTAGAAAACGCAACGTGAAACAAGGAATAAAAGCAATGTACGCTCTTGTTCAAAAGATTAAAGAAAATAATGTACCAATTGACTTACAATGTTCACTTTTTGATTGTATGGTCTCACCAGTAATGTTATATGCATCTGGAATCTGGGGGGGGGGGGGGGGGTGAGAATACTGATCTGATTGAGACTTGCCAAATAAAATTTTACAAAGTCCTTTTACACATGAAAAAGAGTACACCAAATATTATGATCTATACCGAGCTAGGAAAATACCCGCTACACCTAAAGATACAATGTAATATGGTTCGGTTCTGGCCTGACATAGTAAACGCGGGATGCGGAAAACTGTCATCGATACTATATTATATTAGTCTACACTTTACAGAAAAATAGAATTCACAGTTTAAATGGATAGAGAAGATAAACGCAATCCTAACATTAACAGATTATTCTGAACCATTTGAGAAAGACAACATAAATAAAACACAATTAACTAATCGGGTAAAAACAGTTTTAGAAAATCGATTTAAAGAGAAATGTAGAACTGACATCAGCGAGTCAAGCCGGTTATCATTCTATAATAAAATAGAAAACGATGTCAATTTGGAACGATATTTCGCAATTCTACCCCCACGATGATGCAATAACGTTATGTTATTTTAGAACGCTAAATCACAAATTAGCTATTGAGACTGGGGGGAGGGGATGGGAACAGAAAGGATTCAGATTAAGATTTCAGATTTTTTTATTTACACCCAGGCCACATAATGCCATATGGGGATTATGAATTTACAGAAATTATAAATGTTATGGCGATCAGACATTATATATCAATTCATAATTACATATTTTGGTATTTATCTATTTATATAAATACTGTTTGTGCTTTCGGTAGTAGTAATAGTAGTAGTAGTAGTAGTAGTAGTAGTAGTAGTAGTAGTAGTAGTAGTAGTAGAAGTAGTAGTAGCAGCAGTAGTAGTAGTAGTAGTAGTAGTAGTAGTAGTAGTAGTAGTAGTAGTAGTAGAAGTAGTAGTAGTAGTAGTAGTAGTAGTAGTAGTAGTAGTAGTAGTGGTGGTAGTGGCAGTGGTAGTGGCAGTGGCAGTAGCAGTAGCAGTAGTAGTAGTAGTAGTAGTAGTAGTAGTAGTAGTAGTAGTAGTAGTAGTAGTTGTAGTAGTAGTAGTAGTAGTAGTAGTAGTAGTAGTAGTAGTAGTAGTAGTAGTAGTAGTAGTAGTAGTAGTAGTAGTTGTAATAGTAGTAGTAGTAGTAGTAGTAGTAGTAGTAGTAGTAGTAGTAGTAGTAGTAGTAGTAGTAGTAGTAGTAGTAGTAGTAGTAGTAGTAGTAGTAGTAAAGGAGTGAACGTCTTTGTGATATATGTAACCGTGTAGAGGATGAACTGTACTTTCTTTTTACCTGTCCCAAATATAACACAGAAAGACAAAAATATATCCCTGAGTACTACACTACCAATGACACACTAGAAAAAACAAAAGGGCTCCTTTCAATATACAACAGGCCTGTGCTAATAACCCTCTGTAAACACATTATCCATGCGAAGAAAAAGCTATAACTCGTGATTTTAAACTCGCGTACAATTTTTATGCCTGCGCTTTTTAAATTGTCCGCGTATATAGCCATTTTAATTAAACTTAAACAACGCTAATGAGATAACAAACTGTACATAGGATTTATGAGAAATATTGATGCTCTGTTACATCTTAATGTTATAATGCTAACAATATGAAGTATGTAATTTATATCTACCGCCAGTATATTAATTGCAAAATATTTTCCCTCATAAGCTTTATGTAAGGCTTGAGTGAATGACACGTGAACTTGGTATCCGATTCCCTATTGAAATACCATTGCAAAATATTTTGAGCTGTTCACCCGTTTCAGAGAAAACCTTGCACACGCTTAGTAACAAAATCGGCTGCTTTGATGGGCTATGAAGATGGATATATGAGTACGCTAAAAACATAACAAATTACAATAAGCGATGAAGTTGGAATGGACCTTTCCAGTTTATTCATCCATCATATGACGTCATAATCAACTCCATGAAGTGTATGATGACGTCATAATCAATTATGGCATGAATATAAGTTACAACAATAACGTTGTTTTGTTGGGCTTTACGGTCGTCTGAGGCCTGTGACTTGTGTGATTGAAGCCCGACATTTTCATTTCGGATTGCTAGTTTCTCAAGGTGTAGACTTGTAGGCTAATTTACGTTAGCAGTATACCAATGGACCTTTCCAAGTTTATCCATCTATCACATGATGTCATATGACGTCATAATCAACTAATTGACGTGTAGGTTGACGTCATAATCATGACGTCATGAATGACTCGATATAGTCCGTTTTTAACGCTTAATAGTCCGAAACGTTGTACGAATTGTATGTATTTACCATATAATAAACATTATGTTGAATATTTTGAAACTAATTTGACTGGGCGCTGTTGCTGCCTTAGCCAGCAACATCACCCAGTCAAATTAGTTTCAAAATATTCAACAGGTTTCCCTGTGTACTTTTCTGGAAATTGATAGTCAAGAAGTTCAGGGATAGATCGATCCCAACACGGACAAGGTGTGGGTGGAGCTTAGATAGAGATGGGCGGGGCATAGATAAAACTGGGATGGTCCATTTCCGCTGCTGCTGCGCAACCCCGCTTTGATAACAAACAACTTTGCAATAAAATAGCGCTTACCCGCTTCAAATTTTTAATTACGTCTAAAGTATTCAATAAAGTGTAAGTGTTGCCAGCAATTGCATTCCATAGGGAAAACGTTTTAAAACGTTTTCCTAAATCTGCAAACTATGACAATCTGCTGTTTTCGGATTCATTACGTCGTATAATATACCCGGTACATACTGAAAAAGGCCGATTTTCCACCCGCAGAGTGTTCTGGAAAGTTTTTCCCCTATTGAACGCAAGACAGTGTTCGCTATGTTGCTGTAATTATCGGATGAATTGTGTAATTGCTACAGTGCTTCCCTGTTGGCAAGCATGAGGATGTTATATCTCCACATGGAAACCGAATGTGAGCACATGCCCCTATAATAGTGATATGAAGTGACCGAGTTTGAGATTTTATTTATCATATAAACTGTAATTTTGAAATATTTGCCTTTTGTTGCTGATGTGACTTTTATCTGATTTCTTATCGTTGATTTTCGTGAAATCGATACCGCCGCTGTGACGCACCACTACTTGATAACAGATACAGCTCCCAGTCAAATTAGTTTCAAAATATTCATCAGCTTACCTGTATAGTTTTCTGGAAATTAATAGTCAGGAAGTTCAGAGATCGATCGATCCCAACACGAGCGAGTTGTGGGTGGAGCTTAGTCAAAGATGGGCGGGGCATAGCTAAAACTGGAAAGGGCCATTGACTTGACCTTGAGGACACTGGCCACCAGAAGGACACCAGAATTTAATCAAATTTGTGTGCCCATTTAACTGTGGTAAGCGACGGTTGTCCGCCATTTTGCATTTTATGCGAATTTCCCATTAACGATGTGCCGTCGGATCGATTATAATTAATTTATTGGCTAGTTAACTATCCCAAGTTCGGTTGGCTTTTAGTTACCTATGGTTTGTGAGTCGAACTTGACCTGGGGTATCAAATGGTGTATGGTCTAATATGTAAATACGATGACGTCAGGTGACTGTTGGAAACCAATCAGATAATGTATTAGTCTACCAATGGCCTAGTCCAAGTTTTCTGACTCCACCCTATCCCGATCCCAATATGGCGGGCGAGCCCGCCATATCAGAATCGGCATAGGGCGGGGTCAGATAACCTGAGCTAGCACTTGTTAGGCCAGTCTGCATCCCGCCATACTTACATACAGATACTTAAAGGTGTCAATCATCCTGACAACGAAGACAAAGTGACACGTGTTGTCAAATCCACTTTGTTCCGCCCATCTCTAGCTAAGCTCCACCCACGCTCTGCTCGCGTTGTGATCGATCGAACCCTGAATCTCAATTTTCAGAAATCTATTGGTGGGGCTATATTTTGAAACTATGCCATCAACAGCGCCCAGTCAAATTAGTTTCAAAATATTTAACAGAATGGTTATTAAGCAGTAAAGATTTTCAAATCGTACAACTGACGGACTTTTAACAGTTCATAACAGACTTACCTACTTCATTCATTGCACATTTTTATTGTGACGTCAGCATGCATATATGTGACGAAATTCATTTTGACGTCATATATTTACTTGAGTGACAGATTGGATTCATCTATTCCTTATATAAACCACTGTAACAACAAGCACAAGATTGAAACCAAAGCAGCAGAGATGTATATTCGCTCCATTGATATATCACATCTTACCTGTGATTGTGAAGACGGTAGCCACTGCTATAAGAATAGTAATAGACAAATACAGATTCCATTGCAATGATTCTTTCAGGAAAATTGCACCCGCATACAAGTCAAGCTGTCAACCAAACGAAAATGGTAGTAAAATACACTGTATCCAGAAAGTAAGTCAGACTTACCTGGTTTTTATGTTGTTAGTAAGGGGTGCCTTGAGGTACACACCAGTTAAACCTGAGGACAAACGTTCTAAATATGACGAAACAGTCCACCAAAGTAGCATTTATCCGCATTGGTTCCAATACTTCAGAAAATTACCAAAGGCCATAACTCTGGTATTTGACATCGAATAAACCTCATTTTCATAAGATGGATATTAGGTGCCGCTCCTGTTTCTACCTAAACCCGCCCACATTTTAGCGCGTGTTGCAATCGGTTTAAGGCCGTGTTCTCACTAGAGAATTAATCAGGAATAACGCCATACGTTAGTATGGCGTTATTCCTGATTAAGTCTCAAGTGAGAACACGGCCAAAGACTTCAAAAACCGAATCCCCAGAATCTAAATTTCTTTAAAACTATTCGGGTAAACTGTTGAATATTTTGAAAATAATTTGATTGAGGGCTGTTGCAGCCTATGTCAATTTAGTTTCAATATATTCCACAGAATGTGTATTAAATTGTAAATTTCTCAAAGCCACACGATTCGTACACTAGTGGCAGACATTTCATGTTGATGGCGGAGCTACGCGTCGGAAAACAACTAACATAATTGATTGTGATGTCATATAGTTGAGTGAGCTATCGGATCCCGCCATTGAATCAATACTCCCAGTTTGATTAACGGAACTTTCTAGTTTTAGCTATGCCTCGCCCATCTCCAGCTAAGTTCCAACCACACCTCGCTTGTTGGGATCGATCGATCCGTGAACTCCCTGACTCAATTCTCAGAAAACTATACTGGTAAGCTGTTAAATATTTTGAAATTAATTTGACTAGGTGTATAGCGCCCAGTCAAATTAGTTTCAAAATATTCAGCTGAACGTTTATTAAATGGTAAAGACAACGTGCAACGTGTCGGCCTATTGAGCATTAAAGACGGACTGGATCGAGTCATTCATGCCACCATTACTTGATTTGATTTAAACATTTTTTATTGTAACAATTGCACAATGGGATCGGGCACAAGTTCTTACAACTTAGATTTGCCCTCTCCCGACAGAATTATTATAAGCAGCCACTGATTGGGAACACTAAACCGAGGTTAGAGAGAAACAATAAATTAAGAGGTGAGAGAGAGAAAGATGTAGGGGAGAAAAACGATGTAAACAGATTAAAAAAGAATAGGAAAGAATAGAACAGCTCCATCAAACACTGTCATTGTCGGATAGCAGTTAGCCATTAATATAATAGATTAAACAATACGAATAATTGAATTAACAGACCATATTCATGGTTATTCCAGACCGTCGTCATTTACCCCCGTTTACCCACCCAAACCCTTCCTCTCAACGCCCACCATGCTTTCACCAGGTCTTCTCTTCTCGTTTCTTACACGAAAAACGAAACAGAAACGAGAAATGAGACCCAGTCACCTCCAACCCCGCCCACCCCACACATTCAAAATGGTTCCACTCCACTTTTAACCTCCTCATAACTTGGAACGAAAAGTTTGAGGAGATTAACGGTTTAGCGAGCCTTTATTGCGTTCCCATCATCCCCTCTCCTGTCGTCATCGTCGTCGTCGTCGTCATCGTCGTCTGCGGCATCGCATTATCGTGGATGGCACGAAAAACAATAGGAGAGTAATACATTAATTGTGAGTACGGGAAGAACTATATACACAGTAACGACAGCGGAAATAAAGCATTACAGTATATAGCACATGCAGTCATTTCTATCATAAACATTTAACAGTATCGACAGCGGAAGCAAAAATTTACTTATGAGGTTATCCTACACGTCACGTAGTTGATTAAGACGTCATATGACGTCAGATGATTGATGGATACACTGGAAAGGTATATTATATAGTAGAGAAATGGGTGTCAATAATGAAAGCTTATCACACTGTCAAAATTAGGAAGCATATTGGCTTATATATCAATACGATCTGATACGACGTGGCGCATGTAACGTATTGGCGCTCTTCTGCCGTTGTGTCTGTGACATCATTCGACATACTATGAAATACTATATGGTCATGTGTGACTAATGTTGGTGTTCCCCTGTAACCTGTGACTATAGGAACGTATGGTAGAACATGTTATGATTGAATCCCATCATAAAATTAATATCGAAGTATTTGTTATTTCTCGTTTAGACTTAGGCCGTGTTTTCACTAGAAATTTAATCAGGAATAACGCCATACTAATGTATGGCGTTATTCATGATTAAGTCTCTAGTGAGAACGCGGCCTTAGTCAGTATATATGATGACTAGACCGCTTAATTTAACAATATCGCGTTCAGACTTAAAATCTTTGGTGCAAGCACTTTCAATCGAGTTGTTCTCGAAATAATCAGCAGAACTTTCAATATAGTAACACTTGCTGAAGATATTACGAGCAATTTGGTTGGCAGTACTTAATGACTGATGTAGTAGGATTTTGGCGGCCATTTTTAAAAAACTTTTGGCCGGCACACCGCACCGAATAAAATTTCTGGCACCCATGCTCCAGCCATGCAGGGATCGTGACAACTTAGTGGAGAGTGATTAAAGCGGTTACCATCTAGCACTATATTGGCATACCATTTAGGCGCACTTCATTGCACACCCACCAACATGACCCTACCAGATGACAATATCCTTCAATAAGAATGCAAAAGGCAGTTTTGGCCCCATAACAAATGGATGAATCCAATGTATCACTCAAGTATATGATGGCATAATGAATTACGTCACATGTAGACTGACGTCGTAATCGAAATGCGTAATGAATGATGTAGCTAAGTCAGTCATGAACTTTTAAATGTCCGTCATGTGTGCGAATTGTATATCTTTACTACACATTTTGTTAAATTTTGGAAAGTAATTTGACTGGACGCTGTTGAATGGCAGCAACAGAACCCAGTAAAATTACTTTTAAAATAGTCAACACCTTATCTGCATATTTTTTTTCCAAATTAATTTTCAAGCAGTTCCGGGTTCGATCAATCCCAACGCGGGCAAAGCGTGGACGGAACTATGCTAGAGATGGGTGAGACATGACTAAAAGTCGATTCATCTAGTGGTAACCTTCCCAGCTGAGCTCAACCCTCCCGGCTCCCAATGAATATGACGTCATAATCAATTACGTCACTTGTTAGCTGACGTCACAAACATAATAACATATAGACGTATACCTCACATATACGTATGCATAAGACTTATAAATCACAAATTCGCTCACGAGTGTGAGAACTGTATCTCATTGCTGAATTTTAAATAGCCATAGGAAGTCACAGACAAGTCAAATTAGTTTCAAAATATTTAACAGCATGTACGTGTAGACTTACCTTGAATTTAGATTCTGGGAATTCAGGTTTCAAGGAGTTAAATCGATCCTGCGCAAAAAATGTGGGCAGAGCTTAGATAGTAATGGGCGGGGCATAGCTGAAAATAGATTCCTCTGTGAATTATTAAATGAGAATCAAAAATATAATTTCAAAGCACTCTTTATTTGTTTATAGGGAAGAGTTTCGAGCAACATGCGACGGCAGAACGTCGCTATCGATGACTCACCGAGATTTTAGTGAATATATAATTGAGGAGGACAAGGATAGACAATGACACCTGAATGCGTCGTCCGCCATATCGCTTCCTCAGATACTCTGGCATCGTCGTCACCTAGAATCAAATAATCAGAATATATATATATATATATATATATATATATATATATATATATATATATTTTTTTTTTAATGACATGTTTAGTCATATTTGCACGAGTGTTTCGCCCGTGTTCTATATCAGTTTCAATATTTGCACGAGTGCGAAGCACGAGGGCCAATATTGAAACTGAATATAGAATACCGGGCGAAATACTCGTGCAAATAGGAGACGAAGCATGTCATAACATATTTATTTCATCCGTTACATTTTTTTTACATTTACCAGCATAACATTGATCTGAACAAAATTGGCTGTGTACGAGGGGGACTTTTCCGCAGAGTGAATTTAGGCTCCACTCCCTTGACGCAAACGTGGGCTACCAGTCGATTGAACAACCATATCAGTATGGAAGGGGCAGAAACACGATATCGCCGAGTTCAGCTCCTAAGTCCTGCGTTTTCATATTTTTCATCACGTGACCTACTCCACGAAACATGCCGCGCGTTTTGGCTCCAGCTTGTTTCGTGCTCTATTATTCCCCCGGCAAATATCAGTCGAATACAAAATATTCTCTACGCAAGCAATGTGCTCTAAGTTTGCTCCTAGTCGAATACGGCCAATTCCTCATTAACATTACATCCGGCTACATGGTGATGTGATTTCCAGCGCAGATATAGTTGAGGGCATAGGACAGCGACCACACCTTTTTCAAGAATTTTCTGTAGCAGTTCTTAAATAAATTAAAGGGGTGTGAAATATTTCATTGAATATTTCAATACAAATTCGACTGAAAGCTTTTGCTAGGAGTTCTATTATATGGACCTGTTCCTCGTTAGGCAGAACAACAACTGATAATGTTTGTAATTATCGAGCAAAATTATGCATTCGAATAGCATAGCCTACATTCAGATTCACAACGTATGTTAATTATACCTATAATATAATCGGGGTAATCATGGTACCTCCATAACACATCCGAACCGTAGCCAGGTGGGTGGCGTGAAATCTTTTGTTATGCTAATGAAGTAATTTGATGACCCTCGTGCAATCAAAAGTGTTCCCTCGTACACGTACACTCATTCATCCGGTCGGCCGTTTAGCATCCCGTATCTTGCTGGACCAACTGTCACACGCACGCACGTGCACACACACACGCGCGCGCACACACCCCTACTGCGTATTCTTAAGAGTAGGCCTGCTACTAATCAATATTAATTGACATAATAATCAGTTGCATAATATATCAGTAAAGTTATCATGCGATTTCATTGATTTGATGAACGGAGAATTGTGTGGATACTTACCCCGGATGCTATATAGATTGGCAAAAAGTAAAATCCCAAAAGCAGAATCGATATACAGGCCTGAAATAAGGAAAATGTTCTAGAATATATTAGTTGCAACAAATGGTGTATTGTCCGAGTATCGGCTTCTAACAGGGTATGTGGACAGTTTTATCGATTACTTACGCATGTAAGTTTTTATCGAGAAATGGCTTCTATTTAATAATCAGCAAGTGTTCAGTGAAATAATACATACATTAAAGGTTTTTGATTCCTCCAAATAAATTTACTGTGTGTAAAAACACATTATCAGTTTGCAGAGGGTGTATGTGTCCTCAGGAACCAGTTTCTAACAGGTATGTAAATTCGTTATTTTTATGGGGGCAAGATGGTGATATGACATCAGGGTCTATGATATGACAACAGGAGAGTTTGTCAGCAAAAAATAATGATACAAACGCCGCAAAGAAGCACAACTTAATTTCTTAATTTATTGTAGTGAATCTAAGCCTTGTCAAATACCATTTTTCGGAAAACGCGGTATACATAGACAGCAGCAGCACCTTTTTGAAAATCAAAATTCTGTATCCTTACTTTGTAAAGTAGTAAATCTGGTGTCTGATAAAATCTTCAAATGTTGTGTAAAACTTATGTATCTATTGAAACTATCAACAAAATGCAATTCGTAGATTCGAAAGCAGCACAAGGAGAAAGGTCAACATATTCAACAGCTATTAGATTGTGACTGAAATTGTACGCTTGAAAATGGCGCAAGAGAAGGTAACGTGAGTATTTTTCAGCCAAATTAGTTTCAAAATATTCAAAATTCATTAAATTTCTGATTTATAAATGAGATACAGTTCGTACACTTGAAAAAGACACAAAGAGAAACAGAATTGAACATATTCACAAGTCAAACTAGTTTCAGACCATTCAACAGTTATTAAGGTGATTTATCAATAATATACAATTCTTACTCACCAAGGTGGTATAAGGAGAATTGAGAATTTTCTCCAGTTAATCGTAATATGTATACCATTATGCTAAAATCTACCCAAATTCAAAGAAAATTTACTCCAAATTAATGAAATTATTTAAATTTGAAATTGCTATCAAGCGCCACATTTCTGGCCCAAAATCTGATCATAGCTATGGACAAACAGATAAGAAAACGTGGCTACTCTATTCGTAACTCAAGCAGATATCTGCCAAATTTGGCACTAATCCATCAACAAATGGTTAAAGTGGCCAGAATTCTAGACAGACAGACATACGAGAGCCCAACAGACAAAGCACCCAGATGAGATTTAATCTAATATGTATAACTGTATTATTGCCGTTGTCTTGTGAGATGATCACCATTACACTACAGCTAAGAAAACAACCCTTGTGAAATAACACGTTTCCAAAACGAAATAAAACGTGCTGTAGAATATTTTGATTGATACCCATTGTTGCCTAAGGCAGCAATGACTTCCAATGAAATGAACTCCCAAATATTCAACAGAACATTTCCTGCATCGTGTTAAAAATTGCACTAACTAACATGTTTTTGCATTTGTTTTAGAAATTTTTTTTAAAGCATATATGAACAGTAGTGTACTTACCAATAATTCATATAAGCATACGGCGATCCCACCTGCAGCACCAGATCCTGCTAGGCCAATAAAGTGAAGACTTCCTATGTTACTCACAAACAATGAAGCGCCCACCTAAAGTAAACATATAGTTACAAAATTAAAGGTGCACATCACTCCATAATGCTTAAAAATAAAATTGTTAAAATTGTGTACTTTAAGAGGCGTAAACGTTTCACGACGTAGTCGGCCAACCCAGGCCTCTGTAGTGGGCTTAATAAATGTTCATTTGCAAGCCAAACAGACACCAGTCTTTCCAGTGGTAAATTTTAAAAAATAGTCTTCTGTCAATACACAAAATTAGCAGGAAATAAGAGCATTGTGCGGTGAGCCTAATTCGTAGGGCATCACCATCATTAGATTTTGCGCTTGTGCACAATTTAGAAAAGTTATCATAATTTTAGTGTTTTCGTGTGTAATATGTAAAATTTTAACCTCTCACCATTTCTATTTTCACTCCTAATAAGGCTACGTTTTGATTGACCTATATAGTGGGTCTAATAGAGACAGGTGTCGTCTCTATCGTATGTAAAGCCAGCAGCAATGTAAATGCATACGTAGGCCAAAGGCGAGATAATTGTGCAGATTAACTGTTGGGGCTGGTTGCCACATGGCATTGGGGGTTGTTTGTCACATGTGACACCCAACCTCAATCGATTCATGTCTATATGCGGCTATGATAATAATAAGTATATCGTGTTTTTACACCATCCAGCATGCTTACAATTGGTTTCCTGCTTGCCACATTGTGTATAGAATGCTTTTATATGGCATATATAGTTAGCACGATTATGTTGATGCTGATGGTGGTTGGTGGTACTGAAAGTGAGTAACGATAGGAATTCTAATAGTAATCTACTTTATGACTTCGTTTTCAGTTTAAAAAACACACAGACAAGGGTTAACACCGCCAGATGTAATAGTCAGAGCACTGACTAGACAAAAGTGACACGTAATGAAGTAATAGGAAATACGGACCTACCAATTATCCATGTTGGATATACACCAAATGGGTTAATCCCTAGCACTATTCTCGAGAGAACAATTAGTGGAACATATTATCAAAGCATCTGATGTTTAGCATGGTCTTCCTCCTTCAGAAATACGAACACTTCCCTATCAGAGAGCAATAGCTAATGAGCTGCGTATATCTTGCTGATGGTTAGTCCGTCTTCAGATATGCGTTCGTAACGTACTTATCATGCATTATGATGTCATTCTACACGTCGCGTAGTTGATTATAGCGTCATATGATCAATGGATAAAGTACAAAGCTCCAATGTTTTACACCTTTCTTTGAAACAGCACCCGACTTTGTCAAAAGCAAACCAGAGGCAACAAAACTAGTGCCGGTACGTTTTTCGATCGGTTTTCGATAATCTGAATGATGCAGCATAAATTTGAAGCTGGTGATTTGTAGAATATGAATGAAACTGTTATAACTACGGATCAGAAACCAGATGTCGTTGGGTTAACAAAGTCTGTTCAATGACATCTACCGAGTTATTCCAGGATATTCTATTTCCCCCATGTATATTTCCGTGATCATTCTGTGCCAAATGTTCCAACTGGAAGCAAAGGTGGTACGAATCCATCCGGGTGGACAATGTGGATAACCTAGCAAAATTATCCAAATAAATCATTGAATTTTTAAAGTCTCCATGGTCAAGACAGGTTTAATTCTCCTGGATAACTACAGGCCATATCTTACAATAGATAACCTGAACTCTATTGTCATGACTGAGGATGGAAGCAGTTAACCAATGCTAACGTGTCATGGCAATAATCTACCTGGTATGGATCTTTACATTAGGGATGATAATCCAGGACCTGGAATCAGTAGTACACAGTTCACAAGCAGTGGCCGGCAGACAGCTGGGACCAGTATGGATATCTCCACACCTGGAATCAGTGCTACAGTGACCACTACTGAGGACGATCATCCAGCTTGAACCAGTCAGAAAATGACAACCACTGAATGAATCTCAACATCTAGACCCAGTAGAAAATACAAACCAGTGACCAGAAAATTTACGAATAATATACACTGAGTAGATTTAAGCCTATATTAAAGTAGATACAGATTCGGGAAAGATTGCGCTACAACTTAGAATCATATGACGTCATAATCAACTAAGTGACATGTATGCTAACATCATAATCATGACGTCATGAATGATTCGAAATGGTCTGTATTTAAAGTTTAATAGTCCGGCACATTGTACGAATTGTATGTCTTTGTTATTTAATAAGCAAGCTAATTTGACCGGGCGCTGTTGCTGCCATAGGCAACAACAGCACCCAGTCGAAATAGTTTCAAAATATTCAACAGCTTACCTCCATAGTTTTCCGGAAATTGATAGTCAGGGAGCTCAGAGATCGATCGATCCCAACACGAGCAGGGTGTGGGTGGAGCTTAGAGAGAGAGATGGGCGTGGCATATCTAAAGCTGGAAAGGTCCATTAACTGAGACTTGTAGCCCATCATGCTAATTATTTGCTTCCAATAGCATAAAGTGTGACACTCAACGCCAGTCTCCCAAACTTGCTGGGTTTCAAAATAGGTAGTTATTCTTGTACTCAAGATAGGCGTGAATAGCCTGCCTGAACAGAGTATTAACGTAATCGGTCTATAGTTTTTTGTGTCGTTTGTAACCCCAGCCCCCCCCCCCTCCCCTCCCTTTATAGATAGCTTTGATTAATCTGATGGTCCAGGCATCCGGCATATGCCAGCTGTCAAGGACTTTACTAAATAAAATGCATTATATTGGTACCATAGCACTTTGTGTGGACTTAATGTAGTCATTTAACACTTTGTCGAACCTAGCCGCCTTACAGTTTTTTAACTTTGCGATAGCCTTGCTAATTTCTAATTCTGTACTTAGGGAATTCAGGTCTATATTTGCATGTGATGTATTTATATTAAAAGTGAAATATTTCCGGGGGACGACCTGTTTTCGTTCATTGGCTTATAAAAGGTAAACATGTCTTCAAATCTTCAACTCGCAACTAACCAGCGTACATACAATGGCTGACTTGGCGACTAGTCGGCAACAAGTTGAAAATATGAATCATGTTTAATGTTTAAACTGGTTGCGTTAAATTTTGGGAACATGTACTAGACACATCGGTGTATTGAAACCTAATGTGGCCAAAATAGACTTTCGTACCGCACTCAATGTGGTGGGGGTGGGGTGGTGATGAAGTTGTATTCATAATGTTGCCCTACATACAAAAACACATTGCACTAAATAATGCATAGTAGAGCAGATTGTCAAATAAAAATAGATGTTTAGTTCATCTCTACCGCTCAGGGATATGTAAAGTATTTGCAGAGAACAAATATTGATTTAATTGTATAATTTCCATATTTTCTGTGGGCGATTGAATTCCCTAGATGATTTAAAATTTTTGTGAATTTCTAATATCTGGCACCCCGTCGTCTTCGCCAAAGGAAATGTTTTTAAAAAGTCACATTGCTTATCACACACAAGAATATATGTAAATTCTAAATTATTTTATATAAAGACCTGAGTTTGTATTTCAAAAATGTTGTTCAAAGATTTAAAATGCAGTTTGTAGGCAATGCAGAGTAGAAGAATCTATGCAAAATACTACACCGACTACAATTATTCAGAAGAATATCAAATAGAATCCAAATGGTTTATTTACCCATAATGCTTTATTAGTAGTATTCAAGGGAATAATTGCCACCCTACAACTAATGTTACACACTCAAATAAGTTTTGAAATATGATGACAGTTAGCTTGTTTTAAAATGGAATTAGACATAAAACATGATCTTGATTCAGAAATACACAAAGCACTTTCAAATTGAAAATAAAATCACGCAGAGTTAACATATTTTTTATCTTACTATTTTCAGTCACAAGTATGTACTACACGAGACATGCATGTTTAGCATGTGTGGTATGTAGGCAACATATAGTTCGTAGGTAGCATTGGAGCTGTGTATGAAATATAACCATTACCTGAACATTCTATAACGGTTTTAGAACATGTCATATCTGAAATATACAACAACTTTATGTAATTATTTTAACTCACTCTGCTTTCTGTGATCCCATGGCTATTCTTATACTAATACTAAAAGGAAATATGTTCGTGATATAACCTGACATTAATACATCTACAGGGCAATAGTCAGAAGGAAATTAGCCCATAACATTACCACTAGCCAATTCTTTTTTGCAAATTTACATACTAATTACATATGTGTAAAATATTTCATAAAAAAGATTCAGATTTTTGTCAGCAACAAATATTCTGTAAGTAATATAATTCTCTGTATCTTGTTGCATTATTCATAAATATATTTTTGGGTTCCTTGATTGCAAAATGTCTTATTCCTTCTGACACTTGACTATAACTTATGATCTTTTTCTTTACTTTATGGGCAAAACAAGAAGGGCTGCTAATTTAAATTTCAGCTCAATATTACCTACGAACTGACAGTGTTACTGTTATTTTTCTGAAGAATCTATAAATAGTCTCATTGTTACCATTTCAATTTACCTCGGGAATGCTCCATGAATGAACATTGAGGTCAGTTTCAATTGCCTGTAAATCTAGCCCCAAGCAAATACATCCCTTAGCTTCATACAGTGAGGAATGTTGAGATGACCCTGGAAGTGCCTACGTCGATGTGCCTTGAGTATCCACAATGGGTGTTGATTCTCCCACAAATGTATAGGACCATGGAATATCATCAAGATCCAATAGTTCAATAACTGATTGTTTTGAATGACATGTTATTTTGTCAATATACCTGCATCTGTGTTATTAGCATAGAACTGGGTTGGTGAAGTACTGAGTTTGAGTGAGACATGTTGCTGAAGCATACACAAAATTTGCAATGATGGGTCCACCACACCAGCTTGGGCAATTTGACCAAATCTTTCAAAAGGCGAAGAGCGACATACCCTAATATGGGCTTCCAGAAAGAATTTCCCATCGAGATTGGTGTATGTCGCTGACCTGTTCACTCCATCACTCAAGGCATTCTTTCTATCCAGCTGCATCAAATGATTGTCTGGTCTTTGGGGAAAGATTACCATCTTGGGGAAAGATTACCATCTTGATTTCTTCCGTTGCTATGTCCAAGAGTTCCGTTAAATTTCTCTTTTTCACAACAAATCTTTCAACTGATTTCCAAAATCCTATTCAGAAAAGAGACACAATGTGATGACCTTTTCGCTTTTAGATGAGTACTGGGCAATAAGCTAGACTTAACCCTCATTTTTGCATGACAACACTTGTGAATGAGAGTCTTATACGTTGCCAACTCCGTTGCTGGTTTGACAGACTTTCAATAGGGTCACTCTGTCATCCTGCAGAACCCAATACACCTTCTTTTGTGTTGTTTTCTTTTCCTTCAATGCCACCTTCATCTCGTTCAGTATCTTCTCCACTGAGGCACTTCAACAGTTTTTCTTTGCCAGATAAGTTTGCTGGGTAAGACATCTCATAATCTGACGGCTGTGATTGTAGTTTAGTGTACTTGCTTCATGACAGTGTTTTGCATTTTGTCTCTGATTAACTCCTTTTATCATCTGCAATGCAAATCCATTGTATATGTAGCGTACACACGCACGCCCTCCCTCCCTCACTCCCTCCCCTCCCCCTTCCCTCCCTGCCTCCCTCCCTCCCTCTCTCTCTCTCTCTCTCCCTCTCCCTCTCTCTCTCTTTCTCTCTCATTTTGCCTTACAAAAGTAGGATTCAAAAGTTAATTTAGCTAAACATCGTACTTAGTTTAGCTATGCGATAGATTTCCATGAATACAATTCAGTTCGGAGACTATCTGAATAGTGTTGTTGCCTTCAATTAAAGTGTTGCTTACAAACTACACGTGTTGATGGTTTATTCACCTCCATTGGAATCATAATCTAAATACAGATTTTACATAATTACTTGTACAAATATATGGAGTGGACATAGTAATGAGACTAACAACACAGCATTGAAATCTCACAGAATCATTGATAACACTTGCTACATATTTAAATCGGATCGTCACTGTCAAAGGACAAAAAAACAATAAATGATCTACTTTAATGTGTGCAGTCATTGGAGAGTATATTAGGACTATATTTATGTTATGATACACTTTTATGTGAACCATTCCACAACTTATGATTCAATGATGCTGCTTACATACCACGTTTCCTACGATCCAGACACATGTTGCAGCCATAACAACATAGATGTTGTTATGTAGCCTAGTCATAGTCCATGACATAAGAGTGCGGAGGTTTTGCTTCCATTATGTAGAACTATTTATTGATTTATTATACTTCAAGTTGATCTTCCTTACATCACCCAAATAGTTATTCAATATTTTCAGAGTTTTGTAGCTAAATGAACCTTTCCATCCCGACCCACCGCTAGCTAAGCTCCACCCACACCTCGTTCATGTTGGGATCGATCGATCCATGAAATTCCTGTCTATCAATTTCCAGAAACCCATACAGATAAGCTGTTAAATATTTTGAGACTGCTGTTGCAGAATTTTTACTAAATAGTAAAGACGTACAATTCGTACAACAACGCATACTCCTTCTTCATATATGCATTCGTGACATACTTACCTACGTCACTCATGACGTCATTCATTATGATGTTATTCTACATGTCACGCAGTTGATTATGACGTCATAGGATGGGTGGATAAAGTGGAAAGCTACACTCAAACAATTTGTACATCCCGGGGAGGTAACCAATATTTTTTATTATTATTCAACATAATGTTTATTAAATAGTAAAACCGTACAATTCGTACAAGAACGATTAGGCTGTCATCAATTAAGCGTTCGTGATGAACTTATCTACGTCATTCATGACGTAATAGATTATGACGTCATCCAACACGTCGCGTAATTGAGTATGACGTCATATGATGGATGGATAAACTGGAAAGATTCATTTATATCAAAAGATATAAACGGAAGTCGCCGTGCGGTAAATGTTATGTTGAATATTATGAAATAATTTGACAGAGATATATTGATGTTTAAGACAGCAAGAGATTCCAGTAAAATTAGTTTTAATTTTATTTAATTAATCTCCCCGCACCATGTCCACCACTATCTTTTCACCGGTAAGGTGATTACTACTTCCTGCTTTTTGTCTCGCCTGCGAGGTCATCAGCGCTGTCATTGGACTAGACAATACCATTGTCCGGATAAGAATATATGTTGATTGTTATATATGTATTCATGAAGCCTAATGCTCCTTTTGTTTGTTCTACAGCCATGTCCAGCTCATGTGAGTGAGTCCACTTATCTCCTTATTACAATTTGTTGATAAGTTGTAGCGTCAAACATATTTCATAACGCAAATGACGCACTATTCTAAAAGCTTAGTGTTTTGTTGACATTTAGTATGCTTTCACTTAATAATACACAATCTACACAACAAAAAAACTGAAATTCTAAGTAACATTGTTATAATCTGAGCTCTGGTGTTTATCGATAAAGAGGCAGGCGAGACATTTAATTCCGCGGAATTCTTGTTAAATTAGTGATTTGTACATGTATATACCACAGATCAATAAACAGAATACAATACCACTATGATCAGGGTTACTCACGAAGACATAGATCAACCATTTTCAATCAAAAACATTTTCACATTTTAAAGACATTTTCGATCAACCTGATTGATATCTGTAGGGTCTTGGATTATTAAACATTCAATATAAAAAATAAATAAATAAATAAATAAATAAATAAATAAATAAATAAATAAATAAATAAATAATAATAATAATAATAATAATAATAATAATAATATTAATAATAATAATAATAGTAATAGCATTATTATTATCATTATTAACTATTACCCTTGATGTTCCATTGTAAGACTCTATTCATATTAAAGTCCAATTCACTTCACACTCACTCGCTCGCTCGCTCGCTCACTCACTCACTCACCGGTAACCAATGCATACTGCGTCCAGCCAAGAAGTAACCCTTAGCACTTCCACGGTTTTGTCGAGAACTCTGAAATGCCAGAAACAGAATGGCAGTGAAAATAGTAGAATTAAAGTTGCATGCATAGCTTCTAAAGCTTGTTTAACCAGTTTAGCTATGCCCCGCCCATTAGTAGCTACGCTCCACCCACACCTCACCGTGTTTGGATTGGTCGATCCCAGAATGCCCTAACTATTAATTTCTTGAAAACTATACAGGTAAGCTGTTGAATATTTTGTAACCAATTTGACTGGATGCTGTTGATGCCTATAGCAGCAACAGCGCCTAGTCAAATTAGTTTCAAAATATTTAACATAATATTTATTAAATAGTAAAGACATACAATTCGTACAACAATGCATAGTCCGTCTTCAAATAGAATAGACGTTCGTGACGTACTTACCTACGTCATTCATGACGTCATTCATGATGATGAAATTCTACACGTCACGTAGTTGATTATGACGTCATAGGATGGTTGGATAAAGTGGAAAGGTCTATTAAAACGTTATTTCTTGAAGTATTCATTTATTGCTTTGTCAGCGAAAGAACAGTTGCTCTTATAATGTCCAATGACTCTCTAGGAAGCACGCGAAAAGGATATTAGCAACAAGACCATAGCAGTGTAATTCAAATCCATTTATCTAACGAATTAACATTAGGATACAAATGTCTCGTACTCGTCAAATAATGGAGAAATCCAGTTTCAGCTATGCCCCGCCCATCATTAGCTAAACTCTGCCCACACCTCTCCCGTGGTGGGATCGATCGATCTCTGAACTCCCTGACTATCAATTTCCAGAAAACTATACTGGTACGCGGTTGAATATTTTGGAAATAGTTTAACCGGGCGCTGTTGCTGCCATAGGCATGTCTATTAAATAGTAAAGACATACAATTCGTACAACACCTCTTAGTCCGTCATCGATTAAGAGTTCGTGACGAACTTAGCTACGCCTTTCATGACGTAATTGCTTATGACGTCATCCTACACGTCATGTAAATGTTTATGACGTCATATGAATGATGGATAAACTGGACTTCTCCATTCACTCATTATCATAACATATCCTGCTGGTGAGAATATATAAATAAGAAAAATATTCCTAAAATATTCACCCATAGCCCTATAAAGAGAACGCCAACGAGGTATAATCCGATAACAACAATGTCTCCCACATGGAGGGATGTTTCCATATTGATGCTGGTCAATTAAGGATCACGTGGTGAGTAGAAGATCTAAAGGATGAATAATAATAATAATAATAATAATAATAATAATAATCAGAGATTGCAAACCATCACCCATTTCGTCACAACATTGTTAGAATTTGCTGAATTGTGGCGACTATCAGCCTGTTATCATCAGCAACGTCGCAATTTCCTGTGTAAAAATCATAGCCAAATCGAACCAGTAGCTTCCGAGAAACCAATCGATCCCAAATTAGATCCGATCCAACCTTGATTTTTTACCTGGATCTTGGACAAAGTCAAGATAATATCCTTCGTTGTGTAAAGTAAAAGATTTACTCAAATACACGCATCGCGCGCGCACGAGACACACGCGTGCATGCACTCATACACGCACAATGCACTCTCCCACTAATGAGTGAGGGTAATAAGTATAGCTATAGGTAGCGATGGCTGGATTCCAACTAAGTATTTTAGAGTTGGAATAGACTTATACGATACCACCTAATTAGTCATTATAGTAGGCCCGCTTAGCTAATAAAACAAGGTAAGTGTTCACTTCGTGATAAAAGCATGGCATTTTGTATATAGATACCTTAGTAAATCTTTATCAGATTATGATCAAGACCCCAATACAATTACGAGCGCGCTAATTTGCATAAATCCTAAATGGCTGCCGAAAGAAATTATAGTTTTCATATATTTTCGAGTTTGAGCTTTGTTACTCTTAATAAAGCACTTTTTTCAGTTTATACCTACGACATTGGTTATTTTACATATTTTGTTATTAGACAATGCCTTAATTTGCATATTTACACAATGGCCAATAGTTCCACTCAAATATTACTATGTTTTAGGAAAATTATGACACCAAAAATACAGACAATGTTTTCCATCTCCATTTGTGTTTTGCTCTTTCAAAGTTTACCAATCATCTTCATGTCAGTCTTGAGCTGTAATATCGTAATCGTTATGCGCCCAAAGGACGATTCCATGTACTGTTTCGTTAGCATTTACTCCTGATGTAATTTAGACTAGTCTCATTGTCCAGGTATACAACCACCCCTGCAGATGCACAATTCTGTACATTTAAGCTCATTCTATTTCCATTTGCACCTGTTGGGACATGCTTTTTTGCAACCACATTTGACGAGCTCTTGGCATGTCTTACTGGCTCCCGGTAATGCTGTTCAGAACGGTATCCATCCACTGTCGGTTTCTTTCCAGCCCCAGTCAGAAGGCCGCGGTAGGGTAGGTTCCTGTGCAAGGCATTGTGCCAATATGGAGCTACCTTGACACACCGCTCTCTTAAACCACTCAAACGTGGCCTCAGTTGGCAGGATATTCTCAAGAGGTCTGGACCCTTGGGAAAATATAGATGTGTCCTGGCGTCGTTCCCTGTCAACAGCTGACAAGTAATGCTATGCAAAAGTACAACAAGATTCGGGATCTTCTCAAAGAAAATGTATTTACTTTCTGAATGATGGATAGTTGGCTAAAGCTCGAAGGGTCTTTGTGAGTTGTTTGAAGACATTCCAAACCTCTCAGCATGTTTTCTTCCCACGCCCTGTGAAGAACGAGACAGTATCACAACCAGTTAGGCTATAGAACATGGGAAGAGCAATCACATTTTCAGAGCCAATATTAGCAGAGATACTGTGGGCAGCAATATATCTTAATCACTTTCCAGTCCCAAAAGCCAACCATAATTCTGTGATATTCAGCTGGTTGGCGACAGCTAGAACAACAACATCGGTATCCATTGTGCGAATGCTTACTTTTGAGTGTCCATTCTGCACTGCCTTTAACATGTATGAATATCCTGCTGTCAGATTCGTCGGTTGTAGGTTACTAGTGTCCTTGCCACAATATGTAGACAATACCCGTGTGTTGAATGTGGTGACAATTTCTGTTCCCTCTGGTGAAAATTTGGTCACGCACTCTGCCAAGTAAAGAAAATGCTCCTCCTTAGTAGCATCAACCTGAAGAAATGAAGATCATTTGGCAGGCAGCTGGTTATATCGGAAACACGCCGATGTTTCCCAGTAACTCGTTTTTGCTTGGACAGTTTGTTTGAGACCTGTTGGCAAGTATCTGTCCCACATAATATCAACTCCCTTGACAGGTTATAAGCCTGTGTTTATGTTAGGATCGAATACGGACCTAACATATTTATGGAATGTTTTTACACTTGTTTGGAATTAACACATGCACAGTAACAGCACCGGCTAGCATCTCGGCATCTACACTTGGTTTATTTTCATGGATCATTTGATTAGGTTTTCTTGATTAAAGACAACTTATTAAGACTGACTTTGGTCCTTGTCTCATTTTACCCAGGCTGATGAATGATGGTTGACATGCGCGATTCTCGTGTTGTTTGAAGACTTGAGCTAGATTCCCGCCACGTGATTGAGAAGCTATGTAAAGCCTGGAGAATACTGCGCAGTTTTGTTTCAGATACTATCTGGCATGCAGTATTTGACTTTGAAATTTTGGGCGGGGTTCCAAACAGTGAAACGTTGTACTTCGGTAGGGTGTCTATGAGTGGCACATGAGAGTTAACCAAACGTTGTAGAACAAATTTCTCATACGGAGATTGTCCAAGGGATTCACTTTCCTTGACTGCATTTAGAGTCAGTTTATCCATGATGTCCTTCTGTGTCAGTGCGATGTAACTCGCACTTTCGTCAAGAAAAGGATTTCCTAACTCTGTAAAGATGTTGGCCATCTTTTGACCACATGTCCTAAACTCTTACTGGGTTGCTTCAGTTTGATTATGGTGTTTCGTTACAATTTGAGCTGGTGTATCTTTGAATTATTCGAGCAGTCTAGCTACCTTCGGTCCACTACCATCTACTTTAAGGGTGCACTAGTATTTTGTGTCAAATCGATAGCAACCTCATCTCATTTCACCAGCTCATTCAGCTGTTCATGACACTGGTTAAGGGCCATAGACGAGAAATTGTGAGAGATTTTCTGAGCAGTGAAATTGTATTGCATAAATAAATGCTATGGTGCTTGCCTGGCAATGTCAGCAGAATTGGGAGCCATCTGACATAATGGGTGTGATCCAGATTTCTCAGACACTCGACATAATGTTTGAAGTCGCCATTTCTGAGAGACTGTATAAGCTGAGGTATCTTCAGGGCTATGTTGTGGTTGTGTTTCTGATTGTGTATTAAACCAATCAGCTAAAACTAACAAATCACCACATGACTATCAGTGTACTTTTATATGCCTCCTTCAGAAGAATGTAGAGAGCGATAACGCTTACCTGGTGGATAGAGTACATAAAGCAGTTGTACTAGCTTCAGTTGAAAGATTTTTCTCAACCAGCAAGACCACTTCCCTAGATATGTTGGCAATTATCTACTCGTGCTTGAATATGATATTTTTCCGTTTAAACCACAAACTATCTACTATATAATCAAAACGCCGTTCCGATATCTCTATGACTATAAATAATGACTACTGAATACTATGAATAGTATAATCCCATGCTTCAACACGCTAAATATATAACTAAGCCGTTGCCGTGTAAATGCATAAGTTGCACTTAAATAATTTACCAGATTATCCTGGTGTTACGTCTATAATAAATATATGAGAAATCTGTTTTGCATTCAATAGCTGATTATGTAAGGTGGCACAAATGTGGTTTATTTGTCGATGTAGTGACTACAGATGTGAAGTTCGAAGTTGCAGGACGGAAGGAGATTTTTTTCACACGAAACCTCTTAAACCAAGCAAGAAACATTACACAGCAACACAGATATCGGACACAATTGATATTCTCCTCCTCGATAGCAGGCATCTTGGATTTATGCAAATAAGACTGTTCCCATGACAAATTCATCTGGGGTCTTAATCAGTGCGTGTTCATGTGTCCATCTGCAAAATTCCATGCTTTTATCGCAAAGTGAACACTCATTCTGCTTAGGAGCTCTACTAATGTAGGCATTTAAATTAGATTTAAAAATCTAAAAAACACATTAAATCCATGTCTTCGCCTACTTTTCCTCTGCAAAGGCCCTAGTTACTGCTTTACCATGGGTGCCATCAAAACTTCACTGGAGCGTGTACATTTTGTCCTAAGGCATGGACAACCCTGACACAATAGCCTTGTCCTCACCTCACCCCAGGAAAAAACATATCATTACAAAAATTAACAATTGGTCCTATTCTCACCGATGAGAGAAGGACATATAGCCTAGTCGTTGAGGGGTGTGAACCGTGACAAAATTCCCACCTAAGATCTTGTGGTGTCATTCGAAGCAGACATTATTCCTGAATCGCATACTAAAAATTCCCAGTGATCCCATTTGGGCCGAATTTTTCACACGGATTTTAATTTGAGAAGCATTTTTACATCATGTGTGAAATCTGATAAGGTGCCATGGCAGCGGAAAACAGCGTCGTTTGCTATTTTTCAACAAAACACCACATTCCACAATTTGAAATAATACAAGTGTGAAAAAATAAAATATATTCCTTGTCACTCAACAGCTGAGATGCACAGGTGTCAGCAAAAAAAGAAACAAGTTTATTACTGAGGATAGTATAGAGATGCTCATTAACACATGCTTTGAGGTCGGGATGTGCCCTGCGATGGCGTGAGATTATAAGTCCAAACCATCATTTTCTACATCAATAGTTACCAGATGGTCGATGTTGCTGCAAATTTTACCTCGGCACCATGCCCATGCGATCACACATTTCAATGCGCTTTTGTTGCATAAGCATTGCTTGGTGGCACACGGATTCTTTGTTGTTACTTTGCATTTGCAACGAATGAAACCGAGTACCTTCGATGGAGCAGTTTCAAGATCTGTCATTATCGGGCATAAATACCCATTTTCCTCCTTTCATCCCCAATCATTGTGGTCCAGTTCATCGGTACTAAGAGTTAGTCATCTGACAACCTGGAGATGAATGCGGAGGCTGTGGAAGTAAGCTGTTCATTAGCTGGCAGTCGTTGTGGCTTTATCTTACTTCTGCAGTTCGGATCCACCAGCGTGGAAAACTGGAATGCGCCCACTTCGCTTATAACATTAGCATCATACAGCAGCCCGGACATCCCGACAACAGCATTATCATCAACAGACAACAGTCGACAAATCTCCCGCACACACCTTCTTATTCACTTACGGGAGAACTGATCATATGGATATCAGGAATGCACTACAGCCATCTACAGTACGCATCGCGGGAGGACGTTTGTCCAACGTTCCTCCCCTTTCCCTTTTCCTGACGTCCTACGGAAACAGCTAAATTTACAGACTTCAACTACACGTAATAACAGTCAATATTATTAAGAGAGCAGGATGCCCGCATTGTCATCAGTCACGAGTAGGATTTTGCTACCGAAAAGTTGAATTCGACAATGGATTGATCAAAGTTACGACAGCATCTGACAGGTAATCTGTGCTCTAAAGTAACTCTGTCTCGCCCACGGGCTCAGCCATTACAGAGTGAAATACCATCAGGGTTCGATAAAGTTGACATTCACGCCACCTCTCCCTCCCCCTGCCCGCACTTGGCAGCCATAAACACGTCACCTTCACGACAGCGCAAGTATCATCCACAGATAACCAATCATGCATATCAGATTCAAATCACCAGCATGTCAGAAACACAGACACTCATGTTGACTGTATTCACGATCTCCGAACGACGGCATTGTTAATTGTAATAACGGTGTCACACATTTTTCCGAGTTGTACTGTAATTTAACCATTATTAAATGGTACTAATGTGTCTGGTCTAGGCCAGGACAGAGCTAGTTCTACCCATTTGAGGAGAATGCTTGGCCAGCCCTCCCGCTCGGAAAACACAGCTATCTTGACTGGATCAGTAACGTTGATCTACCGCATGAATAGATCTGTTTAAAACACACATCAAATTACTTACAACTTTACTGTTAAATCTTTGATTAAGAACACAACTGCTCTACCATGCTACAAATCATTAGCGCATGGGCCGGTAAAGCGGCATAAAAAATCTGACAGTAAAATTACAGAGAGAATTTCAAAAATTCTCTTACTTGCGTTCCAGCCTATAATCGACATGGACTGAGGACTATCTATTACAGACACCCACTAAGACGCGTGTTAAAGATCTCGCGCAAATACGGGACATTATAAAGATCTTGATGTAACATATATATTTCTATCTCTCGCTTCTGCAACAGACTACACCTCAGCAACAGCATTTTGGCTGTCGCCATAAACAGCATATACGTTTCCGATCAACCACGTGCCTTTTAGAGCCACGTGACATTTACTTCTATTTCCAGTAAGTTGGATCAAACGCTTTAAACAAAAGAGCCGCCCAAAGACGCGACTAGCACAGCGTGATGGAGGGGTGGCGAGGGTGAGTCCGGTCAGTTACCGCTGACGTCACCTGGCTCCCGCACACCCCATCGGGCGCTCCAGCCTAAAATTAAAATAGGCAAGTTATAAGCATCCAATCTGGAAAACCGCCTCACGCTAATTAAAAGGTGAGGCTCCGCAAAGAAAAAGTAGTACCACGTTTCTATGTTGATCGAAGGCTGTTAAATGCCCGAAATTAAGACAAGTTTACTGATCCATTCCTCCTATAATTAAAAGTACTCCCTTTATACGGGAAGAATTAATCCCCCGACGTCCAGGCCGGAAAAACGAGGAAACTTTCACATAAGAATGACCGAATCACCTGTTAAAACTTTTAGGTGTGGTCATCCGCCGCCTGTGACGTCACCAAATAGTATAAAAGGAGGAAGCGCAGTCTGAAACTTTGTCTTCCCGTCAAAACTCAACACCAGGGAAGAACATAGCATTAGGCTTCTTTCGTGTCGCAAACCAAATTCTGCTGTTTTTCTTATTATTTCATTATTATATTTGGCCTAGAAAGTTATAAACAATGAAGAGATAGGGCATTAGGTTTTGAATACGGTTCCCGAAACCAACAACCATGCGGGAACAAGATGTTACTCCTTGAAGATTTAGCATTATCGGATTTGTCTGAAGAGGAATCGGTACCAGTTCCAAAACGGTTCCCATGTAACTCGTTGTTAGCTAGCGAAAAGCCATGTACCAGAACTTTCACTAGAAAATCCGACCGCACACTTCATGTTAATAAGGATCATCTCTTCCAGTCAGCCTTTTGTGTGACGTGCCAGTATCTCTACACCGCTACACGCTACGGGGTGACACACACGCTCCGTTATCATCACCGTACGTTGGAAGTGACATTAGTTCCTGGAGAAGAGACCGAGGATCGTGCCGTTTTAGCCGCCCGTTTCGAATCTCGGCTCCCGATCAAAGTTCTTCCGACCGAGAAAATGGCCTGCACGAAGATCACTACTCGTAGATATCCCATCAGCCATCATCTTCCCGCAGCTACCGTAAGCAATGTACCGACAGCCAGACGTGAAATCTTGCCCGCAGCCGCATCTGGAAGCATTACGCCGGTACCTGTCACTTCATCCACACCGGTCCTGAAGCGGAGTAAGAAGCAAAAGTCTCCCGCAGAATCCAGTTCGGCAGCACCCGCATCAGTTATTAGCCATCTGGCTACAGTCACTATCCCCGCCACCATAGTGTCTAAGACAGTGTTAGCCAGTCAGCCGATTTCGGTAGTGATTACGACACCTGCGGAATTAGACATTCCAAGTTACCCACAGTCCCCATCTCCACCTGAACTTACCATAGACGAGGGACCAGGACCGTCACAGCCTGTGACAATTAGTGTAACTCCGACCCGTGTTATTCAGCATCCACCTCCTCGCCTTTCTGACCCATCAATCAGAAAGGGACCACGCCAGAACGTCCATACGTGGGAAAGAGACGGATCGCCACACACAGGATATCCAGCCTGTGCCTAATGTCACCGCAAGTCATCTATTAAAGTATGCTAAGTTTCGGAAGATGTCGTCTCCTGCCGTATCCGCTCCCGCACCATGGCGTCAGCCTACGGTACAGCTCACTGCCATCACCACGACAGCTACAGCGACCACCACGACAGCTACAACAGCCACCATGATGACTACCATCACTACAGCATCAGTGACATTGGCAACCACTAATACCGCCACTGCTATGCGGACGGATATATTAGAACCAGCGGTAACTGTGAGAGACATTATGAATGCACATATTTCCGCCACCATCACTTCAGATGTTTCCGACAGTGCCAGTACTAGTGAAAGCATCTCAGCAATGACAGTGCATCCACCGCGACCCACCACCGTCAGTCGTGGGACCCAGACTCAATGGGGAAATTTCGCTGCAGAGGTGTGATCATTTGTAATACAGCAGAAATATCAATAGGCGATTCGTGGAAAAGTATTAATTATTACTTTATTTTTTAAATACTTTTCTTCTTATTATATATGTTAGATCAATTGAATCCCATCCTTAGGATGACTACAGTTACCCGACACAGCCGCACACTTCAGTGCCCAGTTGTGTCTCTCACGAAATGATACCTTGTCTTTTTCTTATTATATTTTTATATATATTTAAAAACTTAAATTGTGGTACGTTGGAGCCTGGGTGTTCTCTGCGGAGACCATGATTATCCGCACTCGGAGAGAACACCCATGCGAGCTATTGTTTAGAATCATCTACTAAATAAAGTTGTAGCACACATCGTAATATTATTAATAAAACAAAACAAAAAAAGAAAGGCCTGGAAAAATAATTCCAGGACAAAATTGAAAACTAAAAGTATGCCTCCCCCTCCTATTGGCACCTCTATGTGCTCTGTCTCTCAAATACGCATCTATTTCATCACTACTTCTCTCCGGCCATGCGCCTACCAGGGAAGTCTATAATTCCCGCCTAGCATACGTCCGTGCATCGATCCACCATGCGCGATCATTTGCCATTGATGTCAAACTAGGAGGGGGTGGTGTAGTTCGGATCGACTGGTCGGGTACTGGCCGTACCAGCTAAGCTAGGTATGCGCCACCCATATATAGGCCTATGGGAGAGATAGCGTGGCGAAAAATTACTAAGTTCGTTAAAACGCATGATGCGCATGCACGCACCAGGACGCTGTTTTGATGGAGCACATAGTTACGACCAAGGTAGAATGGCGCTTTTAGTGTACCGAGCTGGTACCCTGTAATCCTTATTGATTGCCTGTTCCCGTTAAATCTGGTATTAAAAATCTGTAAACCATTTCAAAATCGGTTGAGAAATGGCTGAGTTATCCATGGAAAACTCTTCATGATTATCTTCAAAATATTGCCGTGACGTCATAACCACATGGACGCAAAACTTCTAGAATATTCTAGAATATTCGGATGCGCTATTATTAGCCAAGCGCTGATTGGCTGTTGCTCGAACGATGATTGGCTGGAGCCTGCGCCTGTGACGTCACGGGGAGCATCCTCGGCCAGGGGCCGAACAGGTTGGAGCTGTACTAGCGACTACTGAGCGCAACAGACAATACGCATTTTCCTTCGCTGTGTCAGGTTTTTATCCCGTAGCTTGCAGTTGTCCAACCCACCGCACTAAAACGATTTTGTAACTCCCCATTTACGGAAGTAATTCGGAACTTCTGATAATTGTTCACGAATATCTATATCTACCTCGGAACACAAATTTGCGGTGAGGCCTTTACGGCCTGAATATGTGAGTCTACAGATGTAGAGGCAGGATGTTCTTTGATGGATGACTCGCCGGATCTGCCAGCCATGCCTAAAAGTGATATTTCAATCGACCTTTCGACCGCAGCAAGTAAACTCTGCCCAGTGCATCTTCAGAGCTGGCTGACGTACCCAGCACCGTGAAGCTTTGTTTTGTATCTTTGTTTGCCTCTAACAACCCCCGCTTGTGATCGGGTTGTTTACACCTTCCATCCATGCCATCGGTGTATGGGAACTTACTTCACCACTATTGTATCTTTTACTGACTCCTCGTTAGACATTCTATTAGACCTACAGCACTGGGTGATGTACTCCTGCCATGAGTGTTCTTGCGGAAGTCTTGTTTGCAGAAAACAGCTTGCGGGAACCAACCTGCAGGAACTTTCCAGCTTCATCTCACGTCGACTACAGATTGACAGATCAATTTCAGTAACACGGTAGCCTAACTCGAGAATGACTACAAAGTATTCAAGTAACGATACCTGACAGTTTAATCATTTCTCTATATAGGTTTTGTTAATTATATTATATCAGTAAAAACGGTCCCAATGACTAAAAGGAACCCTAGCAGTCTTAGGACTGATAGTTATAATTTCTGTATTTGTTGATAATTGTTCTCATTTTCCTCAATGTATTGCTAACCACACTATAGTAGGTTCGTTAACCTGTACTGATATATATATCTTGATCATTTGCTACCGTATTGATTGTTCTGGTTAGATTATGTATATATATGGCCAGTGGCCATCCGTTCATATGTTTTCTTTATTCATAGAAGATATAGGACTGCAGTGCATGTAGGAAACACTATGCAGCAACATATATATATACAGCACTTTCTCCCGCCACCAACAATTTTTCACTGAGGTCGCTGACTGTGCTATAACTCTGTTTATCCCAACATGCTACCGACTAAACCTTTTCTATTCAGCTCAATAGGATAGGTTCAAAATGATTAGAGACACTTTCTTCATTGCATACTGTGTAATATACTCTTCGCTTCCGGTAGTGCAATAATCTAGCCCCGCACTCCGGTAAGACTCATAAGTAAGATTTTGTCTCTCTTCACGTTCCACTTAGCCTTGTGGCTTATTAATTGTTTGAATGTCCCCATCCACACCATGGGCTGATCTGACTCTGGGAAACTATTGGGGTTTCCGAGCGGTGCTGGCCAAGGTGCGGTGTCACACACATGCCCCTGTATCTTTGGATACCTTGTAGTTAGCACTTTAAGCCAATGTAGAAAAGCACTGCGAAAACACATGTATTAATTATTATTTTATTTAGTGAACAATCCTCCCGCACCACAGTGCAAAACTGGGCAACTTGTATATAAACCTAAAGACAAGTAAAACGGTTAGCTCCATAGGACCCGGTGACGGGCGAGATACGTACCCCCACCGAATTCCGTTAAAATGTCTGGCCAGGATATATAGATCTGCCACACCCTTGCGGGAAGGACATTTACGGTGGGTATTCGTCTCTCTTACTCCCACAATAACAATAGAACAATGGTCTAAAAATGTTTTCGTGAAATGTAACCAATGTCTTGTAATATTTTATGTGGTTACGGGGTGGGATGTCCGGATTCTTATCCAGTTCAGAGATATTGCTGCATAACATGTATGAGTGCTGTCTTTAGTATTGATGTCTTCGGGCATCTGTTCCCCGTGACAGCCGTGTCTAATAGCTAGGTAGACATCCGCCAGTTGTGGCCTAAAATAAGTCTTGTTCTGAAAACAACTAAAAGAGAATTAAGCAAAGCAGAAGGCCTGCATAAATAAAGCGGCAACTACTAATTCAGCATACCAAGAACCACATAAGACGGTAATGAGGGAATCCATCAGGAGTCCCCCGTCATGTAAAACAGTACGCACCCTTATAGTCATAATCTCACTAGGTATGGTCTTTTCTTTCTACAGCATTTTTGGTTGAAATATTAGTGGGCCCATTTTTGCCTACTATTCTTCTCCCGCTTTAAGCGGTGGCGACACCTTCCTGAGATGGAGGCCCACACAAGGCACTTGCCTCTCACAAGGATTCAGCGATGACGATTCACACCAGGATAATACTCCTCACCCAAAATTAGCACTAGGAGTAGTGCCCGCATGAGGCCCATCACTTTTCGTCCAAGATAACCTTCTTCCTTTCAGCTTAGAGGTATAATAACTTATATTAAGTTAAATAGCTACGTCTCGTGTACGGTAGCCCCCCCCCCCCCTTGTGGGGATACCTCTGCGGACCTACGAGTCTATGTGGTACCTCCGGGAGCCCCATGTTTAAAGGTTCATCTACCTGTCTCTATGTCTCGTATTTTCGTATGCTCTTACTGTAGTATTATCTAGCATATTTATAATTGTTTAGGTAAACTCATTGTATAGACTTATATTTTTAGGTCACCAAATCAAATCTTGTAAGTCCATAGATCACGAAATTGCTATGGACAGGCATACTGGTGACACAAATTCTTGGGATGAGACAGTTGTGTTTAATGTTCGCGACGATGGTCGCATGGCCCCACTGGAATGATTGAGTTCCACCGGCCCTAGGAGCCCGTTTTTGTTTCTACCAGGGCAGTCTCGTACAAGGGTCATCACCCCGAGACCGGATGTTAATCAGCATCATCACTCGACATAATACACTGGAACAGCCCGACACAACCCGGCGAGCTACACTTCCCTTCACAACCATCTGCGTATATTCGGCATATCTTGTTCCCTTGTTCCCTTGATGTGTCACAACTCCCAATTATATCAGACAAATCCTGTACCTCTTTGGACTTAGACATTACCTTCAGAAGATTCGTTTTACCATGGCCAAAGGTGGCAGAAGTTGTATCGCACCCACTCCAGGCATGAATTATAAGATTACGCGTTCGTATCTTTGCTGGGATAACATCAGCAGCTTCCTTGAGACTGTACAATTGCCGACGTTTAGAGCGTTTTACTTCCTTCTTCAAGCAAATGTCTGCCAATCTATCGTCCCAGTGATACAGCAGTATTGTGAAGATGGCAGTGTCCTCAGCAACAACTATGACTGACTGACCATTTCTAGCATAGTCAAGTGCCGTTGATACTATCAGTGTATCTGCATCTCCCGTACTTATCTTCGTGGCATAGCCCAGCAATTGAAGATGACTTGACAAAAGGCTTCTTAACTGGGTCTTGTTTCGTTTATTCGAGAGGTATGTCTCCTAGTCAGAATGAGCCTTGTGGCGTTCACCAATATATCAGCAGAGATCTTGCATATTTGCCGTCGACCTTGTTCATGGTCCTTGGTTGAAAGAACATCCTCATATCCATTCAAACACAATGCAACTCAATCTGTAGTTGTGTTCATGATATGAACTGTACTGTTCAAGCACCTGAGCATATGTTTTTGGGCATCTTATATAATGTAGAAGCCAGCCCCCATTTATCATAGGCATGCTATGCTTTGGTAATGGGGACTTAGTTTCGTCGATGTTTGTCAGATTAATCTGTATTTTCTTGCCAGTTCTGATTTATCCACCTTCCTCATGGAAAAATCCTTGAATAACGAGGTAGAGACTGCAGTCATTTCGTGTCTAAAGTAAGGAAGAATCTTTTCATCTTCTCTTTGTGTTAATGCGGTAAAACCCCCGCTAATGCGGTAAAACCGCATGAACAAAACCGCTGGATCAATTCGCAGTTTGTTTATCAATCTTGATTGCCAGTTCAAGGTCATCTAATGTGCGTACCATCTGAGACTTCTTCATGGATAATTCATTTACAAATTTATCATCTATACTCTCTTGTATCACATTGCCAACTTTCTCGGTCTCATCACAGTTGATGCCATCCTCTTCCCGTCCAGTCAGATCACTTCCCAGAGATCGCAGTTTTGGGATATTGGCATCAAAGTTCATGCACTTGAAACCACTCCTTAATTTTCCTCATGTCTCGGAAATTGTGCTCGCGTCTAGTTCTTCCCATGTCCACATGTTGATCGCTCGTAAGGTGTCGCTTCCCAGTCAGACTTGACATGGCATGATGCACAGTAGTACACCCGTGCATAGTCTAGACCCACTGATGGCTTCTGCTTTCCGTCATGCCCCTTCCATGAGTCAGTACACCACGGCTTTTCAGTGAGCTCATCAGAACCTGTTCTTTAATGAGACCAGTGCACAGTCCAGACCATAGATGATTACTTCTTCGTACCGTATGGTAGCCTTCCCCTACGAATTTCCTATACATCCATGGGTGAGAAGTAGGTAGTTTCTGCATTTCCTGAAGATACAGACGAGCACTTTTAGCATAGTGTATATGCCCAGTTGCTGCAAAGAGGTTGAGAAACTTGCTCACAGCAACCAGATGATTTTTTCCACATCCCGAGCCTCTCAGATCTGATAAATTCCTTTATGTCTTTGATGTATTCTAGAAACTGTATCCATAATTTGGCAGGCTTGGATTGAGAACTCAATGATGTCTTTACATTTTCCATTTCTTCATCCAGTGTGATGAGTTCTTTGTAGTCAGCAAGCCTGTCTTGATTAATGCTAAGGTCAAGAACACAATTCAGTAGCTTCTCAAGTTCTTCGACTTTTTCTGCTATTATATCAGTTGGTCTATCCATATCTATGCGTTCATCAGTACAGCTGGAACTTGGCTCAACAAAGAAAGACTCATTTGATTCAAAATCTGTATCTTTCTCTCCACATACCATTTCACTGTCGCTGGAATTCTGAGGGGGTAGAGAAGCTAGCAATTGTGTAGTTAGTGCTGCCTCTATTAGGTAGATACTATGCAGAGCTCGAGCAATAGCGTTGCCACTCATCATATTGGCCACTGCATTCTGACCATACACTTCATCTAATGCTTCCTCTATTCCAGATCCTTTCATCATATGAAAGATACTACCACAAATAATCCAAATTAAATCTATTATGAGACACCTTAGTAGTGTAGTATTAGGGGCAATACGACGAATGAGATGTTAGATATGATTTTAAAGAAGATCGAGAACATAGATTTAAGATATATATATATATATATATATATATATTTACATATATATATATATATATATATATATATATATATATATATATATATATATATATATATATATATATATATATATATATATATATATAAAGTGGTTTGGAAAGAAAATGAAAGCATGCTCAAATTCAAACCCGGACCAAAAGTTCCTCCCAAAAGGGATTGATGGGGATTTTTAGTATGCCACTCTGGGTGACCTTACAAATCGAATGACACAAAAAAGACTAATAAGTCAAGTGAGTCGAGTCTAAATTAAACTTCCAATAGTCCAGGTACAACATAGTTTGGTGTTTCGCATGATGCATTAAATGAGTCTAAACATGATGCACCACCCACACCAACATTAATGAATGAACGTAGACGTGTTAATTGAATACGTGAGTATCCCTTCCACCAAACTTAACCACCCATCCCACCACTACTCCCACCTCTAGAATAAAATAGGTAGCGTACTGGAATTTCTCATAGAATTCAGATGTGCCTAGCTACAGTATTGCAAGTATGGGACTCGTGTAGGTTTCAGTATATCCTGTAGATCAGGGTAGAAAGATGTGCTATAAAATAGATACAAATAACAATTGCATCTTTAAAAATAAAGAAATCAATAATGTGAAGCAAATATGTAGAATCTATATATCCTGATTGGCAATAATATTACACTTATTAATTAGGAAAAAAATTTAATTAAATGTCAATGGACCATTCCAGTTTTAGCTTTGTCCCGCCAATCTCTAGCTAAGCTCCACCCACGCCTGACTTGTGTTAGTATCGATCTATCTCTGAACTCTCTGACTAACAATTTCCAGAAAACTATACAGGTAAGCTATTGCATATTTTGGAACTAATTTGACGGAGCGCTGTTGCTGCCTATGGCTCAAGTGAAGCTAAAAATTATATTTTGATAGAGGGTAAATTAGTTGTCACATCATAGCGGTGCTATGTTAAGGGGTTAACTCACAGTGCGCGGTGGAACTGCGCCTGACCGATCGATCGGCTTAGCACATGGCCTCTTGTGCCAGATTGCTAAACTGATAGCTCTGATATGTGCTGTGCTGCAGTTGATAGCGCCCGCGTATGCCCCGTATAAGGGGTTAGCTCACCATGTACAGTGAACTGCACTTGGGCTATTAGCTTAGCAAACAAACCCGTTAAGGCGTGAAGATGAAACTGAATCTAACGTATGTACAGGTGGCTAGCGCTTCCTATTCCCACCCACTCTGATTGCAAATCAAACGACATACCAATCAGGTGCGAGGAAGCTGATTAACGGGTGTCAGGGAAGCGCTGACCATCAAACACCAGAAGGGCCATTGACTACAGCTTAGTCTCCACTCTGCCTGACCAGGCCATCAATGGCTCATTGTTTAAATGTATGCCATGGCCTGGGAACCAGAATGGACCCACAGCTGCCATCAATTAACATTGACTACAGCTTAGTCTCCACTCTGCCTGACCAGGCCATCAATGGTTCATTGTTTAAATGTATGCCATGGCCTGGGAACCAGAATGGAGACACAGCTGCCATCAATTAACACTTCTCTGACTGCAACAATTAAAGAAACTACCCTCTGTATTAATACGTAATTATTGAAAACAATAACCACATTAATCCAACACGGGAGAGTTAGCAGAGGCTTACTGCCCAAGCAAGAACAAATACCAGGAGTGGGCGAAGACAACGGTTTATTATGCAATATGTTCTATAATAGCAGCAGTGCAAATCAATAAGTCAAGCAGCATAAAAAGCAGTATGGAACAAGCCATAGCTAGAGTTAGAAATAACCTTATCTCCAAATACCCACGTTTCCAGTTTATATGTACTGTTCGCAATCTTTCCTAGTATCAGAATAACTGATTTATGAATGTTTCATCAAATCTCTTAATCACAAGTGATCTCTGATAACCCTTCTTCTTACAGTAACTGGCATCTAACTATGTTCCTGTGATTATTTGTAATTTCCGAAGAATAACTGGTTAAAAAAGTATATTCTTATATAAGTTGTGTGTCAATGGTTGTGAATGCTTTCTTATAAGAGTTTAATTGCATGACCAAGTAAATATATTCTGGAAAGCCAGAGCATTATGCTTTCCCGATTGAATGCTCTTCATTATTAAGCAATAACTTTATTATGTGAATGAGGCATGCCATATCGACTTCGATCGGGTGCAGCAAGCAAAACAGGTGCCGAGATATTGGTGCAGCGTGTAAAAAGGCTAGCCGGGGGCACTAAATTTGCATGGGTGGGCGTGGTCTAGCGCTTCGTAGTGAGAATGAGACTTTAAGATCACACAAGGACAGAAACTATCTTGGTATGCTAAGGTTCCTGGCCGAACACGACGATTTCCTTACGCATCACATCCAGAAAGAAGCATGCCAGTCTCGGAAGCAGCCATACAGACTATCTGTACTCGAAACCTTCTGAAGCGCTCGTACAACTCATGGGATAAGTGTATTAAATGAGACTATTTCACGCAGTAAGATATTCCACGTACTACTCAATTTCACTTGATTCCACGACTGATGAAAGCCACATTGATCAGTTAACTCTTGTATTCTGATACTTTGTACACGCGACACCAGTTGAGCGATATGTTTGGTTTATGCCCATGTTTGATAGCTTGATAGAATTCCTTAATACCCATGACATTGAAATAAATAATGGCCGAATCCAGTTTTAGCTATGCCCCGACCATCTCCAGCTAAGCTCCACCCATACATCCACCGTGTCCGGATCGATGGATCCCTGAACTTCTTGACTATCAATTTCCCGGAAAACTATACAGGTAAGATGTTGATTATTTTGAAGCTAATTTGACTGGGTGCTGTAGCTGCCTATGGCAGCAACCGCGCTCAGTCAAATTAGTTTCAAAATATTGAACAGCATGTTTATTAAATAATAATGACATACAATTCGTACAGCAAAGCTTATTCAGTCATCAATTAAGCGTTCGTGATGAACTTATCTACGTCATTTATGACGCCATTGATTATGACGTCATCCTACACGTCACATAGTTGGTTAAAACGCATGTGATTGATGCTAAACTGGAAAGGTCCATTGTCCTGGGCACTCATACGGCAATGCGTCAGCCATGAGTGGACGGTACAATGGTCTACACGCCAATGAAGCGGCGGAGAACGGCATGACAATATGTCGCAGTTGTCTGCCATGCTCCGGGTCCAGTTGTATATCTCAGAATATATGCCTGCAACTACAGAAATGTCATATAGTGTATATGACATTTCTGTTTCTGCAGGCGTGTATTCTGACATAGCATTTGCGGATTTGTGTTTTAAACAATTGATACAAGGTGATGAGAAAACATAATTATAATGCATAAGGAGGAGTGATCAGTGAGGATTATTGAGATAAGATGATTGTTAAATTTCTGTCTAAATTTTATTGAAAATTAATGGCAACTGTCCAAGCAAAATTAGGATGTTATTTATTAGTCTGAATGCAGGAAATTACAGTGAGATGGCTTCTCAGAGCATCTATTCTTCTGACAGCTCCCCCACCCACCCACCCACCCACCCACCCACCCCACCATCACCCCCACCCCCACCCCATCACCACAACCCACCCACCCACCCACCCACCCACCCCACCATCACCTCCATCACCACCACCCACCCACCCACCCACCAATCCCACCATCACCCCACCCCTCCCCATCACCACCACCCACCCACCCCCACCCCACCGTCCCTTATATTGGAAGAGTACACGCCTCCTAGACCATCCCCCACCCCAATTATTGCCCAGGTGCCTCCACAGTAATAAATCTGGCCCTGCACACGCATTACTATTAAGATGCGGTGTCATTGGCCTACTACTAGTAAGCATTTGCATAGACCGGGCAATTATATTACCAGTAATGATAGGATTTCACCTTCCCACTAAGGGAACGGACTTGTTGCCGGCATCTCTCTGTGTACAGACTATTGCATTGCATGTTTTGCCGCGTTATTTTTATCCAAGAAATGAAGGAATATGGGCGCAAAGGTCGGATCTAGGAATTATGCTGCCTGTACTCTGCAATAGATATAGCTTATACGATAGGCGTAGAAACAGGGGGTTGGCTGAGGGGCGACAGCATCAGCTCACCCACCCACCAACCAGGTTTTTCCTCTCCCATAGTGTATCCCCATAACGCCTCGTTAGGTTTTGGCCCAACCCACAGCTTAGTTACCCACCACACCCCCCACACCCACCACACCCCCACCCCACCCCACCCCACCCCAGTCAATGTACGTTCTTACACCCCTGCCGTACACGCTACAAATAATGTGTTCGTACTATTTACAAGACAAGGTCGTGAATGAAAAGAAGATGTTGACTTCTACTTATACTTACAAATTTGGAGTGACTCGGTTATATGCTGAGCGCTCGCCCCACGACGGTTATGCTATCTAATGATAGCGGAACTTTGAGGGTCAACTTGTACAATTGTTGTTCCACTAACACTGATCATAGTATTAAAATCCAGCGACAACTTGATCCCTTGCCGTATTAGTGGCATAGCCTTTAACCCCCTAGTTAGTGAAATTTCCGATTTCACATTAAGCCATTTCATATGATAGTGTCCATTTTGGAAGCCGTGTAGCTGTTTGCCGTTGCTATCTAGATAGAAACAGCTTTCAGCAACATTATTTATAGAATATAGGGGCTGCGTTTAATCTAGGGGCTAACGGTATGCAATAATTAATTGGTTGACGTCTAGTTCATAGGAGTTAAGTTCACACAATGCTACGCGCTAGCTGTAAACTTTACAGTATGTTGACATTAACGCTCCCGTCACTTGTCTAGGTCATGATAGGAACATGAAAAATAAAATTTAAAAATAGGTATGCAGAGCGTATTTACGTCTGGCCCCCCTTTCTTACGAGGACGATCCGCGTAAAGTTGGCAGTGTGTCATTCAGTATCTGGTCTGATTCGCAATCATAGTCAATATGAGCGAATATTAAATTCATCGTGGCCGAATTAATAGGCTTAGAGTGATGACTTGACGCAATTCTTTCAGATTTATGATTTGAGAATATTCCATAAAGACAAGTACTTAGGGGACCACATCCAATGGAGAGATCCATTTATTGCTATCTCTATCAATTTATAGCTAAGTTCACTATACGTGCGTATTGTAATCGAGTTGTATGTGAGACTGTGAATTCAAGATAGAAAGAGTTCTACATTTTAACATTTTCTATCCTGAATTCATAGAGTCCAAAATTCAAGGTAATTATACAGGTTAGCTGTTGAGCATTTTGAAATTAATTTGACTGGAGCGGTTGCTAAATATTAAAAATGATGTTCATTAAATCGTAATTTCGTCAGTCATGTACAGTTCATATATTCTCGTGAGGGACTTTTTCGATTTTCCTGACAAAGCTGCATCGTTTTGATTGTGACGCCAAATAATACGTGGCGTAATTAATTATGACGTCATTTACTTGAGTGCCCTTTCGGATCCCTCAGTTTACCGATGTCAAATTGTGTTGATATCGTTATGTATTGTTTGATACGGAGGGCCTGGAACGTAAAATAGCATTGAGCAATCGACCACCATAAGAGGAGCAATCGATCAATATAAAGTCAGCAATTGATGAATCCACTTTTAGCTATGTCCCGCCCATCTCTAGCTAAGATCCACCACGCTTTGGTAGCGTTGGGATCGATCGATCCCTGCACTCCCCGAATTTTAACTTCCAGAGAACTATGCAGGTAATATGTTGAATATTTCGAAACTAATTATGGCAGCAACAGCCAGCGTCCAGTCAAATTAGTTTCAAAAAATTCAACAGCATGTTTATTAAATAATAAAGACATACAAATCGTACAACTTGAATGACTATTAATCGTTCATGGCAGAGTTAATTAAATGATTCATGACGTAATTGATTATAACGTCAGCCTACATGTGACGATGTTGATTATGTCGCTATACGATTGACCGATAAACTGGATTCATCAATTGATTCACGCAAAGTGAGCAATCGACCGCAACAGGTGGTGCCAGCTTCGTCTCAATTTTAGTTTGCTTGCAGCTATCCGGAGTAGTTCGTCAAGGGGTTTCTTTTCCTCGTCTATGACGTCCACATTGTCGACATATTACATCTCTAGCAGAAGCACCCAATATTGGCACTAAGGTGTTTGGTGGATATTTTTCGCAAATATTTCAAAGCTGTTGCAAGGTGGCAAGCGAAAAGCACAGGGAATAAACCATCCCCACGTGGGGAGCCGATTGATGTGTCAAACTCTGCATATTTCGTTGTCTTGACACTATGCCTTGATGTCTGCAAGTAGTAGTTTCACGAGTCGCAGCTCATCTTTGTTGAAATTTGCCTGCAGTAATACATCTAGGATCATTGCTCGTGTCATTAGGTTGCCTGCAGTAATACATCTAGGATCATTGCTCGTGTCATTAGGTCCGCATGCATGTTCGTTTTCAGTTCTTTGAGTGCCCTCTCAACTTCTGCTGTTTCCATTATTGTTCGTAATGGCCTTGGGTCACATGAAAACGGAAACAATGCATCATCATCGTGGTCAGTGAACTGTTCTTTGAACCATTCTCGAATTATGTCCGCTTTGACCTGGCCTGTCAGGGTCGGATCCAGGAGGTCATTTGCAGGTGGGGGTCAGTGGAGGAGGGGGCCACCCAAAATTTCAAGGGAGTAAACTCTTGAAAATGGGCTCAGTCCCAAATATAAAATATTGACAACACACTCTCTCTCTCCCTCTCACCTCTTAAGTGTTTCAAAATTGGTCGGTTAATGTACAGTTATAATTATATATTGACTGTGTATAATAAAACTGTTGAGAAATTTAACTTGTACGTACTTGTGCCCTATCCCATTATGCAAATGTTAGAATAAGATATGTTTAAATCAAAAACTCAACACCCATCTCTCTGTATCTACATGACCATCATTAGCCCATCATCACGTTATTTCTTTTAAATGTTCAAAATGTCAGGGTTTTTGATTTTTTATTCCTATTTATAAACGCAAATAATTGTAATAAAATTGTCAAAGAATCTTTGATTCACGTGACAGCCCATTCATTGACGGGTAGACGCAGAATTTATGTGGGAGGTAAAGCGAGAAAAAAATTGGTATATTAAGAAGGGGTGCCACGTTGTCACTATCCCGCTTGTTGTGGGGAAGGGGGGACATTTCGGCCTCAGCCACCAGGAAATTGGGGGCAATTTAGATGGTATTCACTTCTCGCGGTAATATTAGTTGAAATTTGACTTGAATATGTGTAGATGTTGGGAGAAGAGTGGGCACACCAGATATGGCAGGTTCCACGCTGGGGTGAGGGTTGTGGTGCGCAACTCCTGCACTCTCCACCACTGGATTCAGAACTGGCCAGTATACGGTATACATCACGCGATTAATGTTACAAATCTAGCATCTTGATTGGCCACGGACATTCTGTTGGAGGCGAAAAAATTGACGTACTTTCTATTTTAGAGTAGCGAGACATGGCGGACGATCGCGCGTTGCGAAGGTATACTTATTCGATATAATAGTGGCGTAAGTTATTTTTAAACCGCTTGGCGCTCGCTCGCCCGGCGCATGCGCGCTGTTGCTTATTAAGGGACGTCATTTAAACGCAATGATAGTATTTATCCCTGCAGGTGCCGAAATAGAGCGGCTGGCAATAAAGCAACTTTCCAATTAGTAAAGAAATTTAAAGAAAATTATATTCCTTTTGATCTTCAATGCAGCTTGTTAGCTAGTATGATAGCGTCTGTCATCATGCAGGGCTCCAAAATATAGGGTTTTGAATATACATGAAGCCTGTCACAAAGAATTTCTAAAATATTCCTCACATGCCAAGAAAAGCACACCAAACGTAATGCTGTATGGAGAAACTGGTCATTTTCCATTAAAAATCTATGTACAAACATGTTCGTTTCTGGGTAGATATGGTAAATGAAGACCATGGAAAACTATCGTCCGTACGTTACTATATCTGCTTAGAACTTGAACACGGAAATAACTTTAATTTTAAATAACGCGATAAGATTAACACTCCAAGAAATACGTCAACATGACATTATTAACCTCGCTTGTGTCAGCAGCGCCTCAAAGCGCCTCAAATCTAGACTATTTTTTTAATAAATTTACCACTGGAATTTTGGCCGTCTTGATCATCAAATGGGTAACGTTAAAGAAAATTTAAGTTTATGCTTAGCCAATGTCCGTTTGAAGGTCAAGAGAAGAGTATTTTTGAAAATTTACCACTGGAATAACTGGCTCGGTTACCGAGCCAGTCATTCCTGTGGTAAATATTCAAAAATACTCTTCTCTTAACCAGTAAATAGGCATACCTCAAGACCACAACATTTGAAGGTAAAAGTACGCTACATGGCAACATCAACTTGAAACATCTTCAAGATTAGAGTTCTATAATGAAATTAAAGACAACTTTTAATTCGAAAAATATCTCACAGTATTGCCATTCAAACATGCTATCACATTCAGTTTTAGGGCCTTAAACCATAATCTGACGATCGAGAATGGACGATGGACAAAAACTGACAGACAACACGGACTGTGTACATTGTATAACGAACTTGACCGCGAACGTAACTTTCTGTATAACTGTAATAAATATAACTTTTTTAAAAACAAAATTTATTCCGGACTACTATATTAGAAGCAGAAATCCATGTAAGACAGAAGAGCTGTTACGAATATGCAATGACCCTGTACTTAGAAATCTATGTAAATATTTAACCTATGCCAACAAACCAAAAGAATAAGTGTAATATTGTGTAAATAGCAATAATAATAATAATAATAATAATAATAATAATAATAATAATAATAATAATAATAATAATAATAATAATTGCAGCTTACAAATACAATATGTTCCAAGGAACTACGTTCTTGGATAATAATAATAATAATAATAATAATAATAATAATAATAATAATAATAATAATAACAAGCAAATCAACAATTGTCTATTATTACCTCGTATGGTTTGCAAAAGGCCTGCTGAGTGTAAATAAAGTCAACTCGACAATGTTTCGCACTGTTATAAAATTCTACTTGCTCGAAGCGACAGCACGCGCATCAGCACATGGCCAATAACAAAGGCTTGCTAACGCTATTCACGTGATAATTAACCGCGAGGTCAAGTGAGATGAATTAAAAATTGTATTGTACTTATATGCATATAGAAACAGGAGTCCATTAAAAATCAAAACCTAAACAATTTAAAGGTGTATATTCACACCAAAATGCTTCGGAATAAAATGGTTAAAATTATCTACTTTTAGAGGCGTAAATTGCGAGTCTAGATGTAATGAAACAAGTAAATCCTCACTAGAGACTTAATCCTGAATAACGCCATATTGACGTATGGCGTTATTCGGGAGTAACTCTCTAGTGAGAACACGGATTTAGGCATCTTTCTCATTGCCTAATCATGTTTAGTTAGTTCGTATACTATATATGTTAATATATTGCCGATATATTTGTTTGTATTCTCACTTGTGGAAGATAATCCTGGACTGCACGGTGGTGCAACCGAGCGGAGAGTGAAATAAAATGATGATCGTAGCGCTACCCGGCAGAAAGTGAGAGAAAATGCTGATGGTAGCGCTACCTGGCAAATTTTGAGGGAATAGGTTGCGTTCACATAACGATGTATCGCGAGATAAACCGCCGATTTCGAGGGATTAAGGCCGTGTTCTCGCTGGAGAGTTAATCGGGAATAACGCCATAATGATTTCATTACCTATAAATTAATATTTTTTGAAATTTTGAAAGTTGTGAAATTGAACTAGAAACACTAAAGTCCCTAATTCAACTTCACAGCTAAAAATAATATTAAATTGAAATTAAAATTAAATTAATTTATACGGAATGAAACCATCATATGTTAAGATTTTTTTCGTTTCGTTGCATGTAGGTACACAATTTAAGCCTATAAAAGCATACAATTTTAACAATTTTATTTTCAAGCATTTGTGTGTGTGTGTGTGTGTGTGTGCGTACGTGCGTGCGTGTATGCACATTTAACATGTATACATTTACTTCAAAACAAGGCAAATCTGACACTTGATAATGAGGTTGGTAATGTGGATATATATTTATCAGTTGCCATGCATTTTGAGTTGATGCATATTTGAGGCATGGCGCCATGTGTAGCATCAACGCTAAAAGCTTTAATGATCAAGACGACAAAAGCGGTCTCTGCAGCGGTTTTGATAAATATCCATTTGCAGGACAAAGGAGCATATTTATTTATTTCTCTTGACCATTTCTGATTATTAAATGGTTAAGTTACTCATAGGTGCGTGCGTATTCACACCAGTCTGGTTTAAAATAAAATGATTAAAAGTGTATGCTTTTAGAAGCTTAATTTATGCGCCTAGATTTAGTGAAACGAAATAAATATTAACATATGATAATTTCATTCCATATAAATTTATATAATTTTTTTATTGTGAAATTTAATTAGACACGAGTCCCTGAGTCAAATTTGCAACTACTATTTTAAAGGATTCGGGAAGATTTTTGGAGAATCCAAAATGGCCGATGAATGGTTTATCCAACAATTTCGAATTAAAGAAAATCCAAAATGGCCGCCAAACGATACATTTTGGATTAGTCACTGGGTGGTTTTTTTTACCAATCAGCACCCTTGCTCAAATCTTAATTGCCTAAAGTACATGTAGTCCTTTATCATAGTTGTCAAATTTCGACCCGATCCATTCATCAGTTCTAGAGAAGTCGTTTTTTGCGAAAACTCGATCATCCCAGATGGCCACCAGGCAATTTAACCGATCAGGTTCTCGTGAATAAACTCGTTTCAGTTGTTGCTCTAGTTTTTAGATTTTCAAATCGATCAGCCTATCTGTTTTGTAGATTTTAAAAGGCGTTTCTAAATATACAGCAAAATCCAAGATGGCTACTACCCACATCGATCAATCTGCTTCGTTAGAACAGACTTCGATCTATATTGCGTTCCTGTCAAATATAATTGAAATTCGTCCAGTGAAGTTGTTTAAAAATTAGGTGGTGGACGACGGACGGTCGCCATGTCATAGGCTCACTCCGCTACACTGACTAGATAAGCTACATGTAATAACATGGAGAAATGCTGGTTTCTATATTCACTTCAAGGCTCGTTTCTCAAGGTTGAGTTCGTTTCTAATATGTCTGTATTTCTTAGCCTATATGGGCTAATTACAGGAAGGCCTGCCAAATGGTGTCAGAGGTCTTTGTCAGGAAATATTTATGTTGTACCTGCGGATTCGTTTATCATTAAGCGTTTTCAGTAGTCGCAACTATACCTGTGATAGATACATATATAAAAGCAATGTGGGTGCTTAATTAGAATGTGAGAATTACTTGTGAATCATATCGCCACCTCAAAAATGGAATGTCAGAAACAAAAACATAAAAATGTGTAGATGATATAACGTATATAATCAGCGTCTCTAATAAGCAATAATGTCACAATAATCAGTGCTATGTATGTGGGAATGACGAAAGATAGGCTGTAAGATTTCCGTCTATCGTAAAATTTGCAGTAGACAGAAACATCTTCAAAGACTCATGTCAGAACCTTTTTGTCAAGACCGCCACAACCCATCAATATAGTCTTTCTTTAATATATATGCCACTCAAATCAACGGGGTTGTGGCCCCTGTCAAAGCTCTCCTGTAACACTATCTTGAAACAGTGGGAAAAGCACAACAGTGTAACTAGATGCGCGAAATTTGACATCTGAAGCATGTTAGTTTGGAGAGTATATTAATTAGATGTCAAGATCGAAAGATTGCCTAATGCATTAATCTATTCCTATAATAAATTTTAATATTTAGAATGACAGCCTCTTTTGATAAGCATAGCGTCATTGCGTCCACTGAGAAAAGCAGAATGAGAGCATCGATAAACACGCCATACTGTCAAGACCGTCACAGTCTAGACCATTCGTTAATTTTAAGTCAATTAAATTTGTACCTTTTTTACATCAGAGATGCCTTATGATTTCATGTGTCCCACTAAAGTATGTTGTGTTATCAATAGACATTCACTCGCACGATATCAGGGAAATTTGCATTTCTATGTTATTTCAGATCACGACCATAACATCTTGTCAAGACCGTCACATACGTCTTTTCCTATACGTACAGTCTCCACCGACTTTATGAGGCACATTCTTTCGGAGGAATTTAAGTTAAACATGGGCGTGGGGAAGAATAAAATAAATAAATAAACAAATAACCTAAGATTAGGATAGAGACCACACATTAACTATACACGGGTTAGAACAGGTATAAGCAAGTTTGATGAGATATCTGAATATGTACATATGATGTCTATTGTTAATTCTGTGTTTGTTAACGGTCTCAACCTCTCCTTGTGACAGTTCAGAATCGAATCTCGGATGATTTGTTCAATCCGGGATACATAGATCTTGTGTAGTGGACGAGAGAGAGAGAGAGAGAGAGAGAGAGAGAGAGAGAGAGAGAGAGAGAGAGAGATAGAGAGAGATAGATAGAGAGAGAGAGGGGGGGGGGTCTGGATGCATCGCATTGAGTAACAGGATGACTACAGTATCATCATTTGGTTCACAGCCAATTGTGGCATGCAGTCTGAGAGCTTGGGTTGACGGACCGCCGCGAGTGATGGGCATGATGATAAGAAATTGGTCATATTCTCCGGGCTGAGTTTGCAGAGCCGGCATATTGACGACGTGGAGCCGCGCTTATCCCACTTTGCAAGTACCGGCTGTAGTTGGTAGGTGCCAGTCACAAGTCTTGACTTGAGGACAGCCTTGTATATTTCACGCAATCTTGATTTGGATTCCGACCATAGAAGGGATGGTCCCCTCCCGAGTTTGAACGATGTTTGTGACATGTATCGCAATGTAGACATATTTGATGCAGCGTCCCATAGCTTAGCTTCCCAGAAGTTTAGGATTGCCTCTTGAACCTTGTGCTTTCATTCTCCTTTTGTTGGAGTTTGGATAAGCAGAGTGTGGGCTGATTGTTTCGAGTGGTGAAACTTCACAGTCTGAGAGTTTCCATAACTCGGTTCCATGAGTAAGGCGTGGAAGGATAAATGTTGTCCATATTTTCTGGCTCACAACATGGTTCAACCCGTTTTCCCCACGAAAACCAGCTCCGAATAGACTGTATGCTGCCCCGTGTGCTGAGGTGATATTCTTCTCAGTTCTGAGCATGTTTGGAAGAGATGCCCATCAGAAAGTTGAGGTTGGTTGTCTGTTCAGATATAGAGAGTTCTTCAGACTTGTAGCTCACACCAGATGGCTGGTAGAAGTGCTTCCGGCAGGATACACGTTCACGCGTGTCTTCTTCATGGCTATGATGTGGCACCGACTGTCCGCAAAGTTCTGTGTTACTGTTAATGCAGTTTATGCATCAGGGTGTTGGTGTTTTGCAAGGATAGCAACATCATCTGCACATGTTGGTGCCCCTACGCAGATGTCTCCTATATGTGCTCTGATACCAGGATTTTCGATCATTAACAGCAGTGTATTGTTGAGTGCCCTGGCCATCACATTGAATTTTTCATTTGGATGCATGCAATTTATCTTTACACCTAACGAGTGGATATATTATTCATTCATTGTCTTTAGATATATTCTTGATAATTTTGCATCACATTCAGCGGAGCTGCACGTTAGTTTTGATCAAATCACCGCTGATACCTTGTAATGGTCTTGACGAAATCGATGTAAATGTGGGTAGTGAGGACATGATTTTCAGGAAATGGGGTAGGATTAAGCATGGCGAGTTATTAAATCATCTTCTGCAACCAAGTCAAATGAATAAAAAATCGTATAATTATAGATCAAAACGGTGTCAAATTTGACATTTCTGAACCACCCTTTTGGTATGCTTCCCTAAAATTGACGCATATAGAAATTTTAGAAGCATTGTGGCCCACCCCATTCCAGTGGAAAATTCACTTTCGAACATAAGACCTACAGTGGCCCTTAATTAATTCATGTCAGGATAACGGGTAATGAGTGATAACTAGTAAGATCTAAGATGGCCACTGGAAACCTTGACGAATCAATTTCTGTATAGAAGTTTAGAAGTCCACTGCCACGTGAGCCAAGTTTGGTTGAATTCGGCCGAGTGCTTTATGAGGAGTAGTCTTTTAAAGCAAATGTTGACCTTTCGGCAGTTTTCGGAAATTGGAAAGCCCAACATGGCCGCCTAAAGTATTGACCAATCATATTTCTGTATACAATTTCAGAAAACTATGATGATTAGGTCCATTCAGCCAAGTTTCAAAACGTGTCTATTTCCGTGGTTTGTACCCCCACAGATACAGCCAATATTTCAATAAGATGCCCGGCCGTCTTATCACTTTTAAAGATCTTGAGTCTATATTCTCAAGGGATCGAGTGATTAAGAAGTATTAAATAATCAGGGATGTAGCCAGCAGGGGCAAGATATGTGGGGGAAGTTGCTCCTCTTGCAATTTGTGAAGTTTGCTTTTTAAAATACTCATTTAACAGGCCCTCGCCGGTGAATAAGAATAAGATAGCTTCATTGCCAGCAGAAGGTACATATTTAGCTCCACAAATACCAGAGATGCTCTCTAAGAGCACCTAGCATCTAGACATTAAACATTTTTGGCGGATAGAGAGGACCCCTGTAAGGCCATACCTGTCCCTTCCCCCGAACTGGAAATACAGTCATATCTATCAGCATGCAATCCAGACATTGTAGCCTTTCAAGAAACCAAATTAGACAAATCAGTCGAATCTAATGAACTATATATTTCTACAGGAATTGTGCTATGACATATTCAGAAATGGTAAAGCAATTGGCGGGGAGGGACTACTTTGTTAGTGAAGCAAAATTTAGAATCATCACAAGCATACGACCTAGAATATGGATCAGAATCAGTATGGGCAAAGTTGTCACTAAATGGAAAAGACCAATACCTCAGCAGTTGGTATATGGAACCAGATGCACCATCAGGTCACGTTAACCCACTAAGAAATCAGCTACTCATGATCAAATAAAACCATACAGTAAACCGCCTATCAACTATTCATATTTTGGGCGCTTTTAACCACGGATAAATATATTGGAAAACAAATCTCAGCCCAGATCGCGGTGCCTGTTTATCAGACTGTCACCCCTTGGTCGATATCTTTAATGAATTTGGTATGGAACAACTAAATTTCTTTCCCAACCCGCGAAGGAAACACGTTAGACTTAATAGCAACAACATTACCTGGCCATCTAAATAATATTCACACACCAGGCAAATTCAGTGACCCGCGATGCCGTTATGACAACTCTAGTTTGAACCATCTCTGACAAAAAGAAACCACGTAGACGGTTCGTTCAATATTCTAAAGGAGACTATGGTACCATATGCAAATACACGTTGAAGTTTGCAAGAACGAAGGACTGCAATGGTTACGAGAATACTCGTGATATCGAAACTAATTGACAACTAATTTATAAATGAAACCAACCGAAAAGATTTAGCTAGCAAGTTGTCTGTTCGCAACAATTATTACTCTGGATAAACAACATGATAAGGGCTCGGATCAAGCGCCGAAACAAAACACACAGCCTACATCTAAAAGATAGCCTTAAGTTCTGCGAAAGCAAATTAAGAAGGATGTTCTGGATTCCCACAACAACTATGTCAACAATTTGCTCTGTGACATTAAAACCCTTTTGGAAGTAAATTAACAACCAATCCACTAAAGTCTAACGGAATTCTCCTAGATACCGACCTCAGCAAGGCCGAAGCACTTAACAACCAATTTACTAATATGTTTACTGAATGAATCTTTAGCGAAATACCATACACAATTTTTAAAACAAGCAAAATGGAAAATATCACAATCAAACTAAATGGAATTAAGAAATTATTAAAGTCTTTAAAACATCAAAAGCCATGGGACCACATGAAATACATCCACGAATACTCAAAGAACTGTCAATATAACTGTTAAATATACTATCACATTATTTTCCAAAAGTCCTTAAACAAAAGAGTTATCCCAACTGAATGGAAATTGGCAAACATTTGTCCCTTATATAAAAAGTTGCCATTGCTTACCAAGCAACTACAGCCCCGTTTCCCTCACATGCATTTGCTGTAAGATGTTGGAATACATCATCTCCTCTAATTTAATGAGCTATTTTGAACAGAATAACATCCTAGCTAACCGACAACGTGCATTCCGTAAATGCCCCAGTTGTAAAACTCAACTAATTAATGTCATCAATCATTGGGCTTCATCCATTGATAACTGGAGACAAATGGACGTTTTTCTTCTCAACTTTGAACAAACTTTCGATGCCATTCTACATGAACCTTTGAAATCTAAATTACACACATATGCTATGTCAGAAAACATACTAAATTGGATTGACTCATTCTTAATGGATCACAAATAATGTGTAGTAGTTAGTAGTGCTAAACCAAATGTTGCATACGTTGTGGCTGGTGTACGTCAAGGAACAGTTCTGGGCCCACTACTGTTTTCAGTCCACATAAATGGTATAGTACATGGCATTTCCTCAGAGATTGGGGCATTCGCCGATGATTGTGTATGTTACTGGGAAACTAATGATCCGAAGGACTGCAAAGCACTCCAACGTGTTAAGTAACTGGGCTACCACTTCGGAAATGCACTTCCAACAAAAAAAATGCAACATTCTATGCCTCACCACAGAAAAGAAACAATGATACGCTAAAAGGAACCAGTCTAAGTTTTCTCTCATCAGCAAAGTAATTGGGCACAAACATTACAAATGACTTAAGCTGACATAAACACATCACAGCGATATGCAGTAAATCGCACAGAACTTTAGGACTATTACAGAGAAACTTATCATTCTGTTCACAAGACATCATATTTAAAAAATACATGGGGGCTGATTAGACAAGTTTTGGAATATGAAAGTACAGTTTGGGCCCCTCATCAAATAACTCTTCAGGACAAACTAGAAAATGTGCTGAAACGCATCACCTCAAACAATAGCTACGAACCAAGCAGGATGACAAATATAGCAGATACCCTAAAACTCCCACCATTGAAAGACAGAAGGAAACAAAACCGCCTCATTCTGTTCTACAAAAGTCCATTAAGCAGTCTATAGAACTCAATTCGGAAAAAACTAAAACATGCACAACAGCCACGTCAATCAAATCTATGCGAGAACTGACACCGTTAAGTTCAGCTTTGTTCCTAATACGACAAGGGATTGGAACAACCTATCACAAGATCTTCTAAACACCGCAGAAAGCTTAGCAAATCCTACTCCTAAATTTACAGAATTAATCAGAGGAAAACAACGTATCTAACTTAGCTATTTGACGAATGTGTGGCGAAAGAATATCATGTGGACGTGTCGCCATGACTAATCAGGATCAGGATCAGAATTCATATTGGCTGCATTATTTTGCATTATAATCTCCCTTACCATCGCTTGTTGCTTCAAGCATAATAATGGAGATAACTCCTATAGGTATTTGACAAACTGAAACCAATGAAATACTTCCCTTAGTTTTCCTCTATTCCGGCTGTCTGTATAATATCTTGGGTTTGCCATAAAATATTCTTTATCTGAACACACAATCCCAAATGAGATACCTAACAGAGTAACTTAACATTAAAGTTCCTATTAAAGCTCTTGGAAGGTTAGTTAAATGAACAGGTGTGGGACGCACAATCACCGCGACCATTTTCTAAATCTCAATAATCTGTTGTCTATGCATACACATCTGGAACATTAAGGAATAATATGGCTCTATCACATTCATATCGTTCAGTCTACACCTTGCCCTAACAAGTTGAATGTAGACAACACACGGTGAATAACAAAAGTGTAACGTATTGAAGTCATCTAAAGTTACTATATCTAAATTTAGCTATCAAAGTATAAGATTCTAACAACAGTAATGCCATAGATGTTGATGAAAGAGATTACAGCCTGCTGCAATGTATGGAAATTGACCTTTCCACTTTATCCACCCATCATATGACGTCATAATCAACTATGTGACGTGTAGAATGACATCACAATCAATGACGTAATTATGACGTCATGAATTGCCTAGATAAGTACGTCGCGAACGCATAATTGAAGACGGACTATGCGTTGTTGTACGAATTGTATGTCTTTACTATTTAATAAATATTCTGTTGAATATTTTGAAACTAATTTGACTGGGCGCTGTTGCTTCCATTGGCAGCAACAGCACCGAGTCAACTTAATTACAAAATATTCAACAACTTACCTGTATAGTTTTCAGCAAATTGATAGTCAGATCATTCGGGGATCGATCAATCCCAACACGGCGAAGTGTGGGTGGAGCTTAGCTAGTGGTGGGCGGGGCATAGCTAAAACTGAAACAGTCTATTGCACCAGACTTCTGCCATAACCAGACTCTGTGGAAGAGAATATAACACCAGTGTGCGCGTGTGTGCACGCGGGCGTGCATGTGACTGTTGATGTAGTTATAAATGCAAACTGTATTGTTAGCAGTGTGCCATGTACACCCATGTACACGCATGTACACCCAGGAAATGGCAGGTGATAAGATTGGTGGGTTCTGCCTAAACCATATTCGCTACTGCGATATTGTGTATTAAGTTGAATTGTGCAAAAATTGACAAACTTATTCATGATGTTGATGATTAATTGATGTTTTCTCTTTATGGATCAAATAAAAAAATCTATTTCAACATAATAGATATTCTGAACCTAATTCCTTCTTCCAGTCAAAGTAGTTTCAAATATTCAACATCATACATTTATGATTGTTTTGATACAAATGGTTATTTTTGTTGGGGTTTGACCTGTTTAAAGACTAACTTTGTGTAGATAGTGTCCAAACGGTCTAAAACCATGCTTTCTTTAACAATTTAATAGTGACGGTATGGTCTTGGAAAATGTATATTTGCATGTTAAGAGAATACTATTCTTGATAACTTACCACTGGAATGGCTGGATCAATAAGGGTGGGTGGGGTGTCAGTCATTTCAGTGGTACGTCTACAAAAATATGCATATGGCAGCAACAGCGCCCAGTCAAATTAGTTTCAAAATATTCAAGAGCATCATATTAAATAGCAAAGACATACAATTCGTACAAAAACGCTTTGTCCGTCGCCAATTAAGCGTTCGTGACGAACTCTTGCCCTGTAGGTGGGGCTTAGAATACACCTTCCGTATCCTCTGCATGTCGTAGGAGGCGACTAAAGGAGGTAAGGGTGAGGTAACCCTGACAGAAACCTCGAGTGCTGAAGACGGAGGTTCCAGGCCGCACGGCGCACTCTAATAAACCATGGATCCACGCACTTAACGCTTATGATCATGTCGATAGTCATTTACAGGACTGGCGGTATGATCAGCGAACGAAAAGAAGACGAAGGAGAAATTACATGCAAAACTGGTATTTCAAATTACTGTATAAGCAACCAAATACGTAAGGTTTATGTAAAACATCTCATACAGAAATCGACTTTTTCCAGGAAATACTGTTTGAAACTAAAAAAATTTGTGACAGGTATTTATGGAAAATGTCTCTTTTACTGAATGTATCTGAGTCTGTATATGGAAACTATAACGTATATATGTGTCTCCTCATTACCTTCAATTAGATACCTACCCTACTTGTTTGGATAAACACTTGTTCAAATGAATGTTTTACAGTGTAAAATGTAAAACATATTTCACACTTTTTCTCAAAATTGTATTGAAAACAAGCAAAAAAAATGATTTTTTTACGCAAACTGCAGAGGCTGTGGTAATTTAGAAATGGATTTTCAGAATCAGAAGCATAAACTTCTGATTTTGAAAAGACCTTCAAACCTTTTGGTCTCAGACATGCCATTAAAAGTCATGTAGCTCTTGGACTATAATTATTGTGGTTCCTCGACGCGAGGGCAGAGCGGTCTAAGTTTCAGGAGGCACTACTATGCGAGTTCGGGAGGGTTTCCGGCCATAGGCAGCAACAACACCAAGTCAAATTAGTTTCAAAAATATTTAACAGCTTACCGGTATAGTTTTCTGGAAATTGAGATTCAGGGAGTTCATGGTTCGATCGATCCCAACATGGGCAGAGCCTGGGCGGGGTTTATATAGAGATGGGTGGTGAATATCTAAAAGTGGATACATCCATTCAGAGTCGTTTCGGGGTATGAGGTTGCTAACTCTTCACACCCAACTCCCTACCTGTATACGCTATCGAGTCCTGAGCCCAGCAGAGTGAATCCACAGACGGTCCCCACCCCAGGCGGTGTTAGTACATTACCTCAGGTAATAATCAATAGAATTAATTGAAAGAAGAAAAAATAATTTATATCATTACTGATGTATTTCTGGCATTTGTCAAATCGAATGTTCTTGTGCATATAAGAGAAGCCGAGACAAATCTCATCCAAACGACTGTTCCGAAATCAATCCGACCACTCTCCTGATCTTACATCTTTGGTTCACACTGCTTAGGCTAATGTAACTGTATGGTCTGTCAGTCTCTGGTGACGACGAAGAAGCCATGTCACAGACCATGTTTCCGGGTTTTGGTCCTGATGCGCATCAAAAGGCAAATGTAATTAATTACTCAGACTTCGGCACAATGCCCAGGAAACGAGCCGCCGGCTGAAACGATTCTTTGACAATTTCCTACACGTTTGATCTACCTGACGCTTTCATAGACTAGTCGCCATTAGCCGGAAATGGCATAATGGGATTTCATCGACTCTTTCACACCTAAATGTAAAGTATTTTGGGGGGATTATGGGGATGTTGATAGTTCACTCCCGTTGAATATCTGAGAAAATAATTTCACAGAAAGTTGTTGCTGGCTTATCCAGTAACAATTTTCAATCGAATTATTTTCAACATATTAAACAGCATACACGTGGCGGGATTGTTTACCGGAACTGGTCCTCGTTCTGTTAAATGTATTAATGGGGGTGTCTAGGGAGTGTTGTTGAATGTTTTATCAATGAAGTCACGTAGCATCCATATATACAGTACAGCACATAAATAACTTTACATGTTTCCAAAACAACATAAAACGTAATGCTGAATATGTTGAACATAATTTGATTAGAAGACCTTAGGCAGCAATGTCTTCCAATCGAATTATGTCCAAAATATTCAACATGTTTCTGTTTTTGTTTTGGAAAAATCTTTTATTTCTGATTTGGCCTGTACTTGATCATTGAATTTAAATCAGTTAATTTGCCACAATTTAGTACTACATTGGGTAAATTCATAGCTCATAAATTGATTTTATTTTCTTATTTTTATCATCTAACACTTTGAATCGGTAAGACCAAATGAGACAAATCATAGTACCTACAGGTTAATGAAGAATTTTATTGAAGAAGATTTTGAAAGTAGGCCCCTAATATTACTGGAACCCATAGCTGCAAATTAGGTTGAATATATCCGCGAATTAAAAATTTGTAATGTTGTCTAGAACTTAGTATTCTGAGTCTTCGGGCTAGGTGTGTGTGGTTCTCTATCCCCGTGTCTTTTATTTCGTTCATAAATGTATTCATTTAAACCCTTTGATCCTTCCTCAAATTTGATCAAGAAAATCCATCTGCAGACAAAGAGAACACATTCTTTTGAAAATATATCACTGGTATTTCTGACTCGGCTATCGAATCTGTCATTCCAGTGGTAAAATTTCAAAAACAGTCTTCTTTTTATCTGTAAATGGACATTTATCAAAACCACTCCTGATGCTTTGACATATAGGCTGGGCTTATGTAACCGTCAATATATCACAAGCTATATATGTAGTTAACGCTTTGAACACTGAAGTAGGTAGAACCGATCCTCTGTCAAATTAGTTTCAAAAGAGTCAACAACTTTCCTGTATAGTTATTTTGAAATTGGGATTACGGTAAATCAGACGTACATCAGTGGGCAGAGCTTAGCTACAAATGGGCGTGACATAGCTAGAAACGAATCCCTCTGTAAGTTGTTCTATCCTTTATCTTCACAGCATCAAGGAGGAAATGTAGACGTGAGATGGCAGTGAGGGATACATGGGCGATGGACTATTCTCACACTTTACGTAAACCCTTACCCGTGCTTGACAGTGGACTTGGCTTCAGCTTTCAATGGATAAATCCAGGTTTAGCTATGTCAAGACCATCTCTAGCTAAGCTCCATTTCAGCACGAATATACTTGTATCGGGTCGTAAATTCGGAATATTCCTATTTATATCAAAATTACCGTGATAATGGTATTAGGGTAATAATAATATTTGATAGAAATAACTATAGGCTAGTTAATGGCAAAGCTTCTTACTTAATTGAAATTTGGTCACCTATTTCCCTGTATCATTCATTGTAAAATTGATTCGCGTTCCAATACAGAATAAGTGACGCCCTATTTTGATACTTGTTTACGCTGCTATTAAGAGAACAACAAAAATATTTCTAGCTATGCCCCGCCCATTTCTAGCTAAGCGTCGCCCCACTGCGCGAATTCAATTGACCTTTCCAGTTTTAGCTATGCCCCGCCCATCTCTAGCTAAGCTCCACCCACACCTCGCTCGTGTTAGGATCGATCTACCCCTGAACACCCTGACTATCAATTTCCAAAAAAAATACACAGGTAAGCTGTTGAATATTTTGAAACTAATTTGACTGGCTGCTGTTGCTGCCTAAGGCAGCAACAGCGCCCCGTCAAATTAGTTTCAAAATATTCAACAGCATGTTTATTAAATAACACAGAATTACAAAGACATGTAATTCAGACAACGTGTCAGGCCATTTCAGATTTGGTGACGGTCTATATGGAACCCTTTGTGACGTAATGATTATGACGTCATCATACACTTGCTGAGCTGATCATGACGTCATACGAGGTCATATGATGGGTGGGTACTCTGGAAAGGTGACTACTTTGACACTTGTCATTAAATTCTGAAGGAAAGTTTAGTCTAGCAACTTACACTCTACTCCTCATAAAATTGAGACTTTAGTAAGATCGTGATATGGCACGTCATATTGCTATCGCTTTCCTCCGGCAAAATCCCCGACAAATGGCCACGTTTGATTGGCTGATCTAGTGCATAGATTACCGTGATATTAGAGGGGATATGTGCGTTGAACGGTGTTCGAATTTTATGTTATATTGTATATTGTACCTTCAATAATGGAGGGATCCGATCTGTCACTCAAACTCACCCTGACGTCATAACTATATGACAAATCCCAAATACGTCACTTGTTAGCTGACGTCACAATCAAAATAACGTAGATCTGTCACAAAAACTGGCAATGGTCCGCCACGAAAGTGTCTGAGTTTTTATGTCTTTGTTGAATTTAAACTGTATTAAACATTCGGTTGTATATTTTGAAATTAACTTGCCGGGAGGTGTCAGTTCAAACACGCATAAAACGTGGGCGTGGTTTAGATAGAAATGGGCGGGGCATAGCTAGAAATGGATTGTTCCGTTAATCCATTATCGTTTTCACACTCAGGACAGTGCATGGTATCAACGCCAACAGCTTTCATCAATAAACGATGATTATATTTGGTTCACACTGGCATCATAGTAGCAGACACAGTAACATCTGTTTAAGTGGCTACGTGTATATTGGTACCAAAAAAATGGGTGCCATTTAACTCTTTACACCTCAAATTTGTTTCCAGTTTTCTTATTAAAAATACCCATTTGCAGAACAAAAGAGGACTATTTTTGAAATTTTACCCCTGGAATGACTGGCTCGGTTTTCGAGCCAGTCATCCCAGTGGTAAATTTTCAAAAATTGTCTTCATTTGGTCTGAAAATGGACATTTCTCAAGACCAGTGCAGAAGCCGTTTTTGGCAGGCTCAAATGTTAATTTAAATACTTTTAATAAGGCGATCATCATATGCCTGCTGGGAAGGCACGCTTGTCTACATATTTTAACACTAAATTTCACTGTCTCGGTTTCAAGACAACTGTACAGGAAAGCTGTTGCATATTTTGAAACTAATTTGACTGGAACCTGTTACTGATATAGGGAGCAACAGCTGCCAGTCAAATTTGTTTCAAAATTTTCAAGACAATAGTCTCAATACTATAAAGAATGTGACACATCTGGGTGAGAGTTACATAGAAAAGAACCGCCAATTTTTATCTTTCCAGAAAATGGCATTTTATACGCTAGCAAAACTGCGGAATAATTCAATTATTTTCAACGACACTTGCAATCACTTGCAGTAGAATGGATCGGGAAAGGAAGTCAGAAACGACCAGTAAACCGCCATCAATCACATTAAAACTCATTTCCTTCAAGACAATATCCTGACTGGCACGCCATTTTATTTGCGATTGCTTACAGTTCGCTATTTGCCGGAATCCAGTTTGAATGACAGTTTGTGTAAGGCAAACCATATATTAATTTCTAGGGTCTTTTCTCGTGATGAGAAGCAGTTGATTGTCACGAAACTAGTTATAGTTGAATCGAAAATGGCAAGTAGATCAGAGGTTAAGCCATATCAATTATACTAGAGGGATAGAATGGTCAAAGCGGTTGTTTAAGACGAGCGCATTAGCAAAGGACGGAAGATAATAAGAAAAGTGGGTAATCGCCTAACCCTTGCAATTCGACTGTCCCAATTTCAAGCCAGCTATACAGGAAAGCTGTTGAATATTTTGGAATTATATTATACTCAGGTTCCAGTAAATTTACCTTCAAAATATTCAACATAATGTTACTTACATCATAAAGAGCTTGTCGTGTCTGATATGTGATGTCTGAGGTTTAATGCAAGTTTGCTGCCAAAGAAAATGCTTCGCGAGGCTACAATGTGTCCTTACGACATGCATGGTCGCCACCACGTTGCTATATAATTATAACGTATTCACCGAACGAATATGGAACGTTATCACGCTGCAATTGGAGGAGACCATTCCCCGCTTGATTGTGCGATATGAGTATAGGAACTAATGAAACGCAAGTGAGTGCCTTCATCCACGGACTTGGATAAGATAGTTATTAGTGAATACGGCGGTCTTCGCATATGGCTATAATAATCGTAAATAATAATGATAATGTACAATTGTTACTCTGTCTACTATGTATGCATGACCTGGGTGAAATAAAATTCAGTTCAGTTCAGTTCTTTAAGGCATGCACTGTTTCGATCACCTCGAACTATATTATTTTCAAGCCATGCACGTGATTCCTGGATCCGCTTAGGGAGTATAAGTATATTCAACTTTTGTGAAGTATATTCTACTTTTGTGGTTGGTGTTTATCTGACGTCAACTATTATAAATTATAAACCATTATAAATTTAAAGACGCTCGGTCGGCATGGTAAAACATTATTATCGCCATTCTCATTGCCGTCCTAGTCGTCCGCCACAGTATTGGCTAATTGCTATCAGATTAGCACGTGTAGTAGCAAATGACAATATTCTCGATGAGACCAAATTCCTCTATGTAAATGACGTCACGGACGAGAAACAACATGTCAACAGTAAAACGTAAATATTACACCAGTGGAGATAAGAGCAGCAGCAGCATAGTAGTAGTAGTGGTAGTAGTAGTAGTAGTAGTAGTAGTAGTAGTAATAGTAGTAGTAGTAGTGGTAGTAGTAGTAGTAGTAGTAGTAGTAGTGGTAGTAGTAGTAGTAGTAGTAGTAGTAGTAGTAGTAGTAGTAGGCCTAGTAGTAGTAGTAGTAGTAGTCAATATTGTCAACGCACTGGCTCAGAATCTTCAATAATTGAAAAAATTCAAAAATTTAAGATATTTTGGTTTATCTTACTGCCTGAGATTTGTCATTTTGTTTGAGGAAAGCCATATGGCATTAATGTTAACCCTTTACTGGTTCAATTTGTTCAGTAGAATCCAAATATTCGCTTACTTATTTAATGTATATTTGCAGGCACAAACAAGGTCATTCCCGAGAATATGCCACTGGAGCGACTGTCTCGGTTCCCGAGCCAGTCATTACAGCGGTAAATTTTCAAAAATACTCCAATCCCCGCCGGAAAATGGACATTGCCCAAGATCACTAAATTGACCGTTTTTGGCTGACCATCATGCAAGGGTTAATGTTGAATGATTGAGATGGATATTATGGATAGCTATTTGAGTTTTGCTTTTACCAAGATATCACGTAGATTCGGATTTTTCTTAAACGCAATTACTGGACGCTTGTTAAAGGGTTGTTTCAGTTTCTCCTGTAGGGTTTGATACTCATCTTTCAAGATTTTGGAAATTTCAACGTTTTTCCGATGATAGGTCAGAATGAATGGAATTTTGTCACGTTGATCAGATAAGCCTGGGTCCGAGTTTATTCCCCGTGGCCACTGTGTTTCGAGTTCTTTAATCCAAAACGATTCTCGAAGTTTTCTTTGTTTATCAGTTTCTTCTGCCGTTTCTGAAAGGGGTGGCTGTTCAATCGGCATAATTTCAAAGTCACGAAGGACTAAATGGTCAGGATGGTTAAAATGTTCGGAAACATGTGTGTCTTCCTCTAGCCTAATATCTGAGAGGTGTCGAGTTTCCCGCCATCTTAATGGACATTTGGTTTCGCCGACATACTGTTTTTGGCACAATTTGCATGAAATTAGATAAATAACATTTTCAGAGTCACAATCTAGATTAGACTGAAGTTGGAACTTGCTTTTGTTCTGAAACCTCGTGAAAGTATTCTGGTTTGGGAGAAATTCATCTAACTTGCACCTTTTCTTTCCGCATTTGCGAGATTCGCCTACACCTATAATCGGACGATTGTGAGAAATTTGTGTAGGCCGACGATTTGAGGCATTATCTGGAATGGTTTCCAAGCCGTCCAATGTTTCAGATTTGATTTTGCGCAAGAATCGTGAGGAGTAACTTCGTGGTTTGAGGGCTTTGAATAGGGTAGAGCACACTTCTTCAAAGTTTTTCCTATCCCTCGAATTCCTGTGAAAACGGATTATTTGTGATTTTACTGTTCCTTTAAAAGTATGCGGTTGATGGAAAGATTTTTTGTGCAATAGTTGATGCGAATCGGTTGGTTTGAAAAACACTTTGTAGTCTAAGTAGCCAGTTGTTTCATACTTTAGACCTTTATATACAGTTACATCCAGGAAATCTACAGACATCTCGTCAATGGTTGCTTTTAATTTGATATTCGGATCGTGATTGTTCAGAATTTCGAAAAACTCATCAAACTCTGCCTTTGTGTGTTGCCAAATCATGAAAATGTCATCAAGGTACCTGCGATAAATGAGGGGCTGCTTTGGACACTTTTCTAACGCTTCCTCCTCCCACTCTGCGACGTAAATATTGGCAAACCATGGGCTAAAGCGCTTGCCCATCGCGCAGCCGCAAATTTGTTGGTAAATTTCGCCATCGAATTCAAAATCATTGCCTTTCAGACTCAGCTCTAATAGAGCTATTACTTCTCTGTCTGACCTGTTTGTGTCTGGGTAGTTCACGAATGCTTTACGGATAGAATTTATACCCTTCTCGATGTCGATGTTTGTATACATAGCATCGATGTCAAGCGTGACCAGGAATGAATTTGGCGGTATCCAGGTCTCAGAGACCTGGGATAAGAAGTCTTCTGTGTTTTTCAAGAAGCTGGGGTGTCTATTTGCTATTGGCTGTAGATGGTAATCAATGTATTCACTGATTCTGTAGGATTCTGAGCCACAATCAGAGATTATAGGTCGCCCGAGCGGTGACATTGGGTCCAACCACGAATCTATGGGTTTATGAATTTTTGGCAAGAGATAGAAAGTCCGTGGTTTTGACTCAAGCTTAGCAAAGAGATACTTATGTTGCTTTTCGGTGATCCTCTTGCTATCGAGCAATTTTTGAAGAATCTCATTAAATTTGCTGCAATTATTTTGCCAAAGTGGTTTGCTTAGTTCCTGGTAATGCTTTGGGTTACTAACTTGTCGTTGTGCTTCACGTTTATAGTTATCTTTAAGCATTATTACAGTCGCAGACCCTTTATCTGCAGGTTTGATGACAATTTCGCTGCTTTTAGACAATTCAATTAAGGCCTGGCGTTCCGCATAGGGTAAATTTGGTTGATCATTAGGGAATGCTGAATTTTTAACACGCTCTGAAAAGAGTTCTATGCTTTCACCAATCGCTGGGTCCAGGAGTTTTACGCTTGGTGCCCAGCCAGTTTTTTCAATGAATGGTAGAATGTTACTATTAGAGTTACGAAAGAAGTCTGCTAACTTAATACGGTGACTAAATTCAGATGTTTCCATACAGCCATTATCTAAAAGAGCATCCAAACCGGGACAAATGTAAGACCAAAATTGAGCAGTGACTGCTCTGCTTCACCTAATGGGGAGCCAGTTAGATTGACAATATTACTGCCCAGTCCTGTTTCCGGGCGGATGTTACCTTGGCCCCTGTCTAGTTTAAATTTAGGAATTTAAGCCAGGCAGAATACATAGAGTTAGCTGTCTTTTCAGTCCAATGAATGTTATCCTTAACAACATTAAATTCGGAGAGTCTGAGTGCAGGAATGACAGTCACAGATTTTGATGATTCAGCCGTCGAATTGAGGGACTGAATCGCCAACCTCTGCTGAGCTGTCAACCGACTTGAATAGTTAAGTTTTGCGAAGTAAATCGCAGTCTTTGGGAATTTGGACTTAATCGCACTGAAAAGCAGCATTAATCTATGTTTTGAACGAGAGATGGGTTCATTCATATCATTAATACCAATGTTGATCACTATTTTCTCTGGTTTAAATGATCCAGTGTACTTTTGAAGTATTCCTCTAGCATGACACAATTTAGCTCCTGGGTAGCAGGCAACTTGCGTTTCAGGGTGGGGCTCAACATTAATGCGACTCAGGTTCGAAGCTCCAAAGATGAGTACTCTGTTCGTGAGTACAGCTAGTCGCCAGTCAATTTTGTTTTCGATTTCATGACGAAATTTCCAAAAAATGTTTCTCTCCAACATGTTGGGTTGTTTGGGTCTATTTGCAAATTTAATAGGACGCACCTCCGGTGCATTACTTGGACCTGGAGTTGGAGAGAAGCTGGGCTGTGGCAGTTTCCCTGTTGGGGATGGGGTCTTGAGACCCGATGGTTGACTGCTCTGAGGGGATTTCTGAGAAGCGCCAGTCCGTGGACCAGATTTGCTACCATTAACCCTTTCCCTCTGTGGCAAAGGCGATTCGTTTATCATTAAGCTTTTTCAGTAGTCACAACTATAACTGTGACTAGATACATATATGAAAGCAATGTGGGAGCTTAATTAGATTGTGAGAATTACTTGTGAATCATATCGCCGCCTCAAAAATGGAATGTCAGAAACAAAAACATGAAAATGTGTAGATGATATAACGTATATAATCAGCGTCTCTAATAAGCAATAATGTCACAATAATCAGTGCTATGTATGTGGGAATGACGAAAGATAGGCTGTAAGATTTCCGTCTATCGTAAAATTTGCAGTAGACAGAAACATTTTCAAAGACTCATGTGCAGCAGCAGCAGTAGTAGTAGTAGTAGTAGTAGTAGTAGTAGTAGTAGTAGTAGTAGTAGTAGTAGTAGTAGTAGTAGTAGTAGTAGTAGTAGTAGTAGTAGTTTTATTAATCAATTTAAAATCACTCAGGATCTTTCTTCTTCTTTCTTATTCTTCGTCAAGAAATCTGGACCGCATCTCCTCCTAGTTTTCCTCCGATCAACTCCAAACTTTGTCAACTTCTGCTACCCAATCTTGAATCGTGTGCTATGGTTTTTCTTCTAATCATTCCCAAGGGTTTTCGAACTACCCACTTTTCCGTGGGCAAAATGTCCCATAGGAAATCTATGGGGATTTTCAGTATTGTTCTTTGGAGTGCGACTACACCTAGAGTTTTAATCAGATCCCTGCCATAATTGGTCAGGATGTTACCAGTGGTTCTTGGAAGGTGTGGACTTATTAGGTGGGCACTCGCCCAAGAGGACGGGTATGCTTCAAAATTATAAGTTTTCGTTTTTGCCAAAAAGGACTCCCCTTCGTAAGAAAAGGTCAATGGAGTGGACATATTAAAAGATACCCAGCGGCATCGCTTCATGTCAATGTCACCATATTGCATGATACCCTGTGACATGATTCCCCTATCTGCCGGTCACAGGCCCAGGTGGGCACTCCTTGGGCATCAAAGCTGCCAGTTTTCGTTTTTGGCCGAACTGACTTACCTTTCCTCGGAGGAGTTCAATGGGCATGTTAAAAGATACCCTGCGGAATGTGTCAAGCTAATATCACCCCTGTGGCACATACTCAGTGGAGAAAGGCACCCAGAACTCCCCATTCATCAGAGAAGTTCAATAGACATATTATACAGTATCATGTGACATCCTTTCATGTTTCCCTCGCCACCTATGTCACAGGGCGGCCTCAAAGTTACCGGTTATCGCTTTTGGCAGAAATCAACTCCACTTGTCCAGACATGCTCAATTATAACGTTAGCAGAGAACTTACACGATGTCTTAATGGCCAGGCATGGCAGATTTACAGTTACTTCAGTAAGTGTCTTCTAGTTATTATTATTATCGACAAGAATATTACTGCCAAATACAATGAAAGCCCAATAACTGGGGGAGATGTATTGGCAATGTATTTGGCTTTAGACACCATAAATTATCCGAAGATGTGTTCTTGTGTAACGCGTTACTCATAAATTAGGTGCTAAAGCAAACACAAAGCTAATCAACGTGTAAGTAAATCTTATTATGATAGCCATAAAAGAATATTCATTGAGTGATTCGCTAGACTGGGCTAGCATCATGACCATCTATTTACAGGACCAAGGTATTTGACGCTAAAAGGTCTACAATGTATTATTGGAATTCCTTGGAACGTTAACTCGAGACTTTTTGTTTATTCCATCCAGTTTACGACAATGCAGTGAGCCTTCTTGTGTCAAATTAACCTTTTAATTGTCAAACTGGCCAAAGGGCCTATGAAGTGGTGTTGAGCAACGTTACCGACCCAGTCATTCCAGTGGTAAATTTTCAAAAATAAGACAATCTTGGCCTACAATATGGAAACTGGCTAGGCTGATTTTTCGATTTTCTTGACTATTCATCCATGAATCGTCTGGCCCGCGAAAAAACGGCATCTGTAGTGGCCATGAGAAATGTCCGTTTGCAAGAAATTTAAGTGCGAAAATTATAATTTTCTTGAAAACGATATTGACCATTAAATGGTTAACTAACATGCGGGAAGCATTTTGAGCGCTTTGATGCGCTGACGACACACGAGGGGTTAAACACACGTCTCGGCCCATTCATTAATACTGTAGTTTTCGATTCAAGTTGCTACTTTAAAAACGAATGCATTGATAATCACCGAAGTCCATTAACCCTTTCAGTTTTCAAATTTCCGTGTCTCCCATTCAAAACATATATACAGGAAAATTGTTGAATATTTTGAAACTAATTTTACTGGGAGTTGCTGCTGCCATAAGGCAGAAACAGCTCGCAGTCAAATTAGTTTCAAATATTCAACAACGTGTTCCTTACATACATCATAAAGAATGTATGATTTCAGGTCTGCGAGTGTCTAAGAGTTAGTAGCAACGTCTACCGCTAGCTTGTTCACACCGTTTTACGCACACAAATGTAAAGCGTGAACGTAGAGGATATACATTGATTCAAATTGATGGGCAGCTTTGAATATTTGAACTATGGCCCTGATAATCATGCCTGGGTCAGATACATTGAAATGTAACTGGCTACAGTTACAGCTACATTGGTCTATGTCAGTTGCAGTTATGGTTAGAGTTCTTCTTCTTATTATTATTAATATTCTTCTTCTTCCTTTTAAGGCACAGAATCTTGCAAAATAGTATTACCAGTTACATGGGGGGGGGGGGGCAATGTAACTAAGTACCTTTCAGTTACCTCGCATGATCTAACTAAAGTTACATTTCAGTTACATTAGTAACTTTGCCTGATAATTATTATGAAGAACTATAAGACAACGAATGTCATACGACTAGCTGATATAATATACTGACTACTAATAAATGCTTATTTAATCGAATCGAAGTGAACTTTTCGTTATGCGAATCATTCGCAGTCCATCGGCCAGAGAGTTTAGTTGGTAACAAAAGGAGCTCCAAAAAGATCTCCATACCACTAAAAGAGAGCGGTTACTGATAGCCAATGCGAGAAATACATGCTCGATATTCCAAATTAGTTGTCGATTCATAGAACACATCTGTGAAGCATTGATATGCCTATTGGCAATGGTCTGAAATAATTTTCAAATTGAATATATACATTGCAAGAGGCCACCCCGAGGGCCGATACATTAATATGAATGGACGATTGGGCTGTCAGACAAATATATGATTTCATAATCGATTACGTCACACTAAGGCTGGCGCCACAATCATAATTAACAGAAATACTCCGTCATGAGCCTTGTACGAATTTGTATGTCTTTCCCATTTAATAAACATTACGTTGAAGATTTTGAAACTAATTTGACTGGGCGCTGTTGCTGCCATAAGCAGCAACAGGTCCCAGTCAAATTAGTTTCAAAATATTCAACAGGTTAGCTGTATAGTTAGCATGACGTTTGGATTCTGGGAATTCCGGATTCAAAGTTTAAAATCGATCCCAACACGCAGGAAGAATGGGCGGATGAGCTTAGCTAGAGATGGGCGGGTCATGGTTCAAACTAGATTCACCCATTGTCTGTTGTTGGTATTAAATGGGTGTCTATGTTTAACAATCCCTGATCACTATTCTTGTCAAACATTTTCCCATTAATCATATAATGGTTCGACGTGGATGTGAATGAGTGCAATTGCCATGGCATCTGTAACGTAACAACTTGACTCCAATATGGCGGTTACTGAAACTGGCTTTACTCTCCCGCTACAGCAGGCTAGAGCGGTAGTACAGTGTAAGGGAGGCAATTCATTCAACTAACTAGTTAACGCACTTAAGAAGGATAACTCATCCATTAGGCTTATACGTTACAGCACCCGAGAATACCGATTATGAAAGCGATCTGCAAAAACCAACTGAAATACAAACAGCTAGAACATTTACCCGTTGCAGCTACTACGTACATAAAACCAAAACCAGCAATAGTAGGTCTATGTAGCCGCATGGGCAATGGGTGGTTGGGATGGGGGAGGGGCCGGTCCAGAGACAGATTGCATCACCTGAAATTTTTTTGGAGAAATATTAAGGGGAAATTTGGAGAAATATTATGGGGAAATACATAGGTGCCAAGGTTAGTTAGCCAAATTTTTATCATTCTGAGTGAAGAGTTTGCCTCTCCGACCATCAAATTTTCAAAAAATTTCTAAAGATATACTCATTTCCTTAAAATTGCGCCCAAATTTGAGTGCATTTACCTAAATTATGGAGATTTTCCAGCGACTAGATATATATTCTCCACGTCCATTCTGTGTTCCAATCAAATGAATTTCTTGGATTCTTATTATTCTTTTGAAAGATAAATGTGGCATTTGTTCAAGTGCGACTACAATTATTCAGATGCGTTTTTAAGTGGCGTGACCATGCCTCCTCCGCCCCCCCCCACCCCAACCCCAACCCTCACCCCAACCCCACCCACCACCATAGCAACATCGTCCACCAAAACAGTTGAAAAATGTACACCAGTTTCTGTGCTATTGACACAGTAAAAGACAGAATATTGACATCAGAGTCGTAAGGGTTAACCCCTTAATGCCTACATTTTGTCAAGAAATCCAAAATATTTCCTTAATGAATATCTATTTGTAGGCCAAGAGAAGACTATTTTTGAAAATTTATCATTGGAATGACTGGCTCGGTTGCCGAGCTAGTTATTCCAGCGGTAAATTCCCAAAGACCACTACAGAGGCCGGTTTTCGCCGGTTCGTCGTGAAAGAGTTAAATAGCTTCATACACATTAAAATTCTACGATAACTTATCGTAGCTTTGTGAACCCCTATGTATACTTTGAACAAGGGAATTGAATATGAATTGTAGCACCATTCCATGTGATAAGCCATTAACGCTTTAACACTCAATGCAGTCAAAAACGGCTTCTGCAGTGGTCTTGGAAAATGTTTATTTTCAGACCAAGAGAAGACCATTTTTAACATTTCTACCACTAGAATGACTGGCTCGATAACCGAGACAGTTATTGCAGTTGTAAATTTTCAAAAATAATCTCTTTGTTTGCCAATTGACATTTTCTATGAGAAAATGTAGGCTACATTGGTTTTGCAGTGGATGCAAAAACGTGCCCCTTCTAATCAATATGCTGTCTCTGGCAAGTGTTTATTATGGTATGCCATTCAGCACCTGAGGACATGAATCACTTCATTACAATATGTACCGCATTGGAAGAGTCAAGAACATCATATTTGAAGACTATTCTCACTACCCTGTACCTAGAAAATGGCCCAAGCATCATCAACAAGTTAGTAGCTGATCCTGAAAATACAACTCAGCTGCTACTCCTTGATCATACAATGATGATATTCAGATTGAACATTAAGCTGTCCCCAGCAAATTCTCTCAAAATTGCGGATGCTACACGTTTTTTCTGCATTGCCCTGCGTCTCAAACATACATAATTGATTGAGACACTGATCGTATAAATACCTGCATGAACATTAATCAAACCAAATCAGATAAAATCAAATATTATCTATCCCATTCCGTCTTTCACAAATTATAAATGTTACTAACATAACTTTCTCATTAATGTGCATACGTCTAAGGCCGTGTTCTCACTGGAGAGTTAATCAGGAATAACGCCATACTTCAGCACGGCGTTGGTTCTGACAAGTCTCTAGTAAGAACACAGCCTAAGTGGGGGATGAAAACTCTGCTAACAGTTTGACAATAATTTATTTAATCCTACTCAGTCAGAGTAAATTTCGTGCAAGCATGTACTTACTTGGTATAGCCTACTTACTTACTTACTTACTTACTTACTTACTTACTTACTTACTTACTTACTTACTTACTTACTTACTTACTTACTTACTTACTTACTTACTTGGTGTAGTTGGTGGTCTAGCTGTCTACGCTAAATGTCACAGCAAAGTCTTCTCTTGAAGTTCCATTGAAGGCGCGGAGAAAATACCTTCTGGCAACTTATTCCAATCGTCTATTACTCTGGATGGAAATAATTATTTATCCAGTTCTGTGTTACATCTTTGTTTGTACAATTTGAACGAATGCCAACAAAAGTGTTAGGGCACTTGAATAGTGTAGAGTGGTCTGTGTTAAATCCTGATTATAACGGTACGGTGCATGGTACTATCCATGCATGTATTTGTATGTCTCTACAAGATCCGCGTGAATTGCCGGCTTAAGTGCGAGCTCCTATGTTGGAGCCCTTACAGTAAGTGTTCGATTTTGTCATCCAGATGCTGTGAAATGCAATCTGAGGCCTATTTGATATAATATTATTAATTATTAATCGGTCAAGATTTTTCAAGAGAATTATAACTTTTCAAGGCCCAGAGAAGACAATTTAACAGTGAAATTTACGAAAATAGTAGTCTGTCGTCCATCAAATGGCCATTCCTCAGAACCACTGTTGAATTCTTTTTGGCAGACTTGATCATCAAAGTAGTATTAAATGGACAATAAGACTCACGGTTACCGAGCCAGTTATTACAGTGATAAATTTTCAAAATATTCTTCTTTTGGACTGCAAATGGGCATTAATCAAGACGACTGTATTACTGTATAGTAGATGGTACCGAATTTTCTCTTCGTTGCGTTGCTTAGACTATAGAAAGAAACCCGCAAAATATTTTGTTGGTTTAAAGCGCGAGGCCCCATTTAAAAGCGAGACCCTAGGCTGTAGCCTAAGTAACCTAGTGGGTAATCAGGCCCTGTCCGCATGTCTCCTCCTGTCCTCTAACGTAGACACAGGAGTTGGATGACAAAGTTTGACGATTGCTTGTTTTAATGAGGTGTGAATTCCATGTGATGTTAGCCGAGGGCTTGAGTGAGATGAAAACTGGAATTAAAAGATCTCTCCGTTCTTCTTCCTAAGTCGGATTGTGTCCGTTTAAGGTAATTCTTAGAACAATATATAACCATGGCATTAAAGGTGCATAATCACGCCAAAATGCTTGAAAATAAAATTGTTAAAATTATATACTTTTAAAGGCTTTCAAAGGCTTAAATTTTGTGCCTAGATGTAATCTTCTTCTTCTTCTTCTTTTCGTTCGCTGATCATACCGCCAGTCCTGTAAGTGACTATCGACATGATCATAAGCGCTAAGTGCGTGGATCCATGGTTTATTAGAGTGCGCCGTACGGCCTGGAACCTCCGTCTTCAGCACTCGAGGTTTCTGTCAGGGTTACCTCACCCTTACCTCCTTTAGTCGCCTCTTACGACACGCAGAGGATACGGAAGGTGTATTCTAAGCCCCACCTACAGGGCTGCCTAGATGTAATGAAACGAACTAAATCTTAAAATGTGATTGCTTCATTCAGTATATATTAATATAATTTTTTTAGTTGTGAGATTGAAATAGGGGCTCGTATCTCTAAATTTATAATAATTTATAAGTAATGAAATCATCATATGTTATGATTTATTTCGTTTCATTACATATGCGTACAATTTAAGCCTCTAAAAGTATATAATCTTAACAATTTTTATTTTCAAGCATTTTGGTGTGAATATGCACGAGTAAATCTCATTGGCCATATTTTGGAGTATGCAGAGAAATGAATTCAAATCTTGTTGAGGAATATGACAATCTGATATCTCATGAACAGTCATGTACAGCAGTTGTGTATCATCAGCAAAAAAGCCGCTGCGCGGACGGTATCAGTCAGGTCGTTTATGAACAGGAGGAATTATACTGGGCCCAATATAGATCCGTGGGAAACGTCACTAGTTATTTCTTTCTAATGTAAGTGACCATTTCCGAGAATGAATCTTTGTCTCCTCTGAGCCAGAAAAAAGTGAATCTATCGTAACTTGCGACCTTTAATGCCTAGATTCTGCAGTTTATGGACAATACAGCGAGTGCGAAGCAGTGTTAACCCTTTAATGGCAAAATTTGGTCAAAAAATCTAAAATATTTCCTTATTGAATGTCTATTTGCAGGCCAAGTGAAGACTATTTTTGAAAATTGACCATTGGAATGGCTGGCTCTGTAACCGCGCCAGCCAGTCCAATGGTCAATTTTCAAAAATAGTCTTCACTTGGCCTGTCAATGGGCATTCCTCAAGACCACTGCAGAGGCTGGGGTTGGCCGGTTTCGTCCTGAAAGGGTTAAAGGCTTTACTGTAATCGATGTAGATAGCATCAGTTTGATGGTTCCTGTCGCAAGCCGCGATCCAATCAAACATGATATGATATCATATACGGCTGAAAAACGATAGGTCATAGGCCTGTCAGCCGATCCTTGCGGTTTTTGGACGTATACATGCTTTCACTATATCAAGTCAATCTTTACAGTATACACATACAATATACACACTATGTCATATGTTACACAATAAATATGTCCAGTATATATACACACATTTCCTGGAAATGGAGAGATTCCATTCATGTGTATATCGTTTAACCATTTAAAGTCTGGAGACATACCATCTTATTTTAAGGCAAGGAAACAGGTGAGCTGTTGAATATTTTGAAACATATTCGACAGGGACCTGTTCCTGCAATATGGAGCAACAGCGTCCACTCCAACCAATATCAAATTACCCGAACATACTAATTTTTTAATGCAGACGGTTATTCGTATTTTGCCTTTGGGTTCAAATACACTTACACTAAAAAAACTGGTCATTTGTTATTTCATACACTTTTAACCTTACAATTTCAGTACACTAATACTTTTAGTGGATTTACAATATTGATTTGCTCGGCTATCGCGGATACCACGCTAGCCTAAAACAGCATTACAAACTTTATAAACAATAGCACTAATACTGGTTATTTAAATTTTTGTTTTAATACAATTCTAACATTACAAATTCTGTACACAGGCACTAACTGATTTTAATAGATTTGCGATAATTATTTACATGTACTCGACCTTACATTTGCTGTACACTATCTATAGTCATTTATACTGTATCTACAGTACTGATTTACTCGGTTATCACGGATCCCATGCTAGCGTAAGGACAGCATTGCAATATTTCTAACCACTGACACTAATCGACATTAATAGACCGGCAGTACTTATTAATTTGACTATCGCGGATACCACGCTAGTCTAAGGAATTTCAAACTAACTTGTGTATATGTAGTGACCAAGCGTAGCCGATTCTGTAAAAGCACATAATTTACTTGTGGGCTGGCTCGGATACCAAGCGCGGCCCATGCGGTGCTTATGAAGTACAGTTCACTCGAGGCTGTACATTGTATATGCTGGGACCATTCCTTGTCCAACCGTGCCTTGAAGCTGTAAAGGGTTGGCGCAGTGACTATATGGTCTGACATGCACTCGATTAGTTGAGGTACACATGAACATTTCTTCTGAAAACCATGCTGGTTGCTGGATATCAATGTATTATCGTCTATATTGCTCCAGAGTTCATCCAAAACTAACCACTCCATTAACTTACACACGTGACTAATCAGAGCCACCACAGGATAGTTGTTGGTTAGGAGATGGGATCCTTTCTTAAACAGAGGTGTGATATTTGCATATCTCTAATATTGGTGAATGGTTCCAGTATGCAGTGACAGATTAAACATAAATGTAAGAGGAATGGACAAACCCTGCATGGGCTTCTCCGAGCTTATTAACATGAATGTTTTCCGGTCCTGGTACAAGCCTGGTCCTGGCGTGACATTTTATTGATTGGAGGTCACTCTGTTCGTCTGTTTAAAGGCCGAGTACGGAGATGAAGAAATCATTTCGAAGATTTGCTTTTTCATAGTAATCTGCGATCTTTTCACCATTTGCCTTTAGGTTATCGATAATTGAAGACGATCTTGTGAAATGTTTACAATAATTATAAAATGGTTTTGGGTCATTCTGGATTCTTTTAGCGAGTGATTCTTAATTCATAATCATTTTGAGCCTTGTTATAGTACCTATTTTAAGTGAATTGCTTTTTCACTGCGCATGATGTAATCAACGGATAATCCAGTGGTTCTAGTTCAGATCCAGGTATTGCACTTGCTCTTCTTACTCGCTCCACAGAAGTGTATCTAGACTGAGGTGGCTTGTGTCTTTGGCCTGGTTTTACAGTCTTAGTTGGAATGAATTGGTCACATAAATTGGTGTAAATGGATTTGAAAATATCATATTGGTCATGGATTGATTTTTTGCCTAGAATTTGGTTCCAATGGCCCTTTCAAGTTTTATCTATGCCCCGCCCATCTCTATCTAAACTTCACCCACACTTCGCCGTGTTGTGATTGATCGATCCCCGAATGCACTAACTATCAATTTCCCGAAAATTATGCAGGTAAGCTGTTGAATATTTTGTAACTAATTTGGCTTGGTGCTGTTGCTGCCTTTGGCAGCTAACAGCGCCCAGTTAAATTAGTTTCAAAATATTCAATAGAATATTTATTAAATAGTACAACAACGTATAGGCCGTCTTCAAATATGCGTTCGTGACGTACTTATCGACGTCATTCATTATGCTGTAATTCTACACGCCGCGTAGTTGATTATGACGTTATAGGATGAGTTGATAAAGTAGAAAGGTCTATGAATGTTAGTCACATCATTGTTGAATGACACACAATCTCCTTTCGAATAGAGAACATTTTATGAAGCGCTTAATGGACCTTTCCATTTTTAGCTATGCCCCGCCCATCTCTAGCTAAGCTCCACCCACACCTGGCTCGTGCTGGGATCGATCGCTCTCTGAACTTCCTGACTATCAATTTCCAGAAGACTATACCGGTAATCTAGCTGTTGAATATTTTGAAACTAATTTTACTGGGTGCTGTTGCTGCATATGGCAGCAACAGTGCCCAGTCAAATTAGTTTCAAAATATTCAACAACATATTTATTAAATAGTAGAGGCATGCAATTTCTACAACGTGTTAACTATTAAGAGTTAAAGACGGGCCATATAGAATCATTTATGATGTGCTGATTATGATGTCATCCTACACGGCGCTTAACTGATCATGACATCATATGACGTCATTACTCTGGAAAGGTCCATTGATTTATTCACGGGACCGGGATCTTTCATATGAGAGTGACTCGTCTATGATTACTTGTACCGAACTGTTCTTCCACCTCTGTTCCCTCAATTAGATCAGGGATTCCTAGCTGTTATAACTAATAAATCTGTAGTATATTATATTTAAGACTGTTATTGTTATATAGACTTTTCGAAGAATTGTTCGCACCCTAAAGAATATGGGTGAGCCCATCGAGACTGGATTTCCACATACAGATATAGATACAAAGCTGCCAGATCACGCGTGCGTTCGTGCGTGCGTGTGGGTGCGTGCGTGCGTGCGTGCGTGTGTGCGCTCGTGATAGTATATGCCCCTAGCGGACAGCTACTGCACCAGAATGGAGGATTCCAGTGTCTCAGTCAATGATATGACGACATAATCAACTTGTATGGTGCGTGTAAGTTGACATCAAAATCAAATACGTCATGAATGACCTAGCTAAGTTTGTCACTAACGCATAATTGATGATGGGCTAAGCGTTTTGTAAAAATTGTATGTCTCTACTATTTAATAAACATTCTGTTAAATATTTTGAAACTAACTTGACCGGGCGCTGTTGCTGCCATACTTATACAACTTATCATGTACTACCAAATTAATAAGCCATTTAGCCTGTAGGTAGATCATATAGTAAATGTATTACATCTTATTGGTTGCTAGATAGGCATAAGTTCTTGTATTTATGTATCTAATTGGATTTTAAGCTTGAGGAAATTACGACAGATTCAGGTAACCCGGCCATTCCAACTGTGTGTGATATGACTTGTAGTTAGTGATGTTAGGGCATTATAGGGACTATTTGGTTCAGATTCTTCCAAACGTACCAAATTTGGCCCAGGTGTCGGCTATGAATACAATATGTCCGCCACCCGAGTTTAAAAACAAAAAGTGCTAGGATCATGAATAATATCACTTTTTAGGGATTTCCTAGGCTAGGAAATCCGATTCCGATCTTATTTCGTTTATTTGAGGTCAATGTCACCCCTCAAGGTCACGCTAAAGGTAATTTTCTGGTCAAACCCGACATTTCTGGAGTGGCATCCCAAATCCCCCAAAATCGTTTCCCATCATTAGCTGTATGTCGCACAAGTTTGAGATCTTCTCCACAGAAACACTTAAATTGGCATGTACAACATCTTAACCCGATTCAAAGATCACCTAAAACTCCTACCTGAATGAGTTTTCGCAGGGGGAATGAATGCAGGAAGGAAATTTACATATTTCACAAATTGAAAGTGGTTGACGAGCTGGCCAAGACATATAGTTCTCAAATTGGTCAAGAGAATGCACTTATGTTCATGCAGGCTGCCGTAATGATGCACCAGTTTTGTCTACGGAGTCAGGAGCCTTGTGACGGCTCTTTTCCCCTAACTACCTCGCGGCTCCAGTCAATGATGAGATGTGGTCTTTCTTCAACGTAGTGCCCCATGCCCATTAGCTCTTCATGGGCATGAGAAGATCTGTGGCGCCGCCAGTCTGGATGCGAGGAAGATCTCATGCAAATCCTCCCCCTTCCCGCTTCCCCCTCCTCCCCCCCCCCCTTCCCGCTGTACCATGGCCTCAAGCTGCACAGACTCAAGACGGGACAAAACAGACTGAGATTGACAAAGAACAGGATATCTATGTATAGTACAATTGTCTCATGGAAGTGAAGTGATGTGTTTTACATGTGCCGTGTGCTCACCAACAGCCTGCTAAAGGTCTTCACCAACCACGATGCAGAGAATATAAATAGCATGGCCCAAGGCAACTTCTCACTAGATGAGTTCCACAGATATGTTGTGAGTGTGACCAACCATCTCTCACGCGAGAGCCATGGAGAGAAACCAGCTCCCATCAAGCTTACTCCTCTGACAGGTCGACTCCCAAGCTACCAGATTCTTACGTCATCAAGCCCCCAGTCGAACACACGCATACGGATGTCTTTACATGCAGACTCGGCAACAACGATGTCAGACCGCCCCTTGACATATGCGATATGCCAAGGTCAAGAATGAGGCATCGATAGCGCTGAAGAAAGGCAAGCGATGAGTCGATGATGCCCCCTGTCGAGATTGGTGTCTATCTCCTCTTCCAAGATTAGGCCGCATCCGCATCTTGAATGAAGCATGCCATGGACGATGCAATGCAATACCACAGCACTTTGGGAGAAGACAAGCTGGATGCTATGATGGGTGCGCTGCACATCGAAGGCAAGATGCATCTTATGATAGGCAAGCTGCTACACGACTCAGGGTGGGCCACCACCATTTTTCAGATGGAGGTCCTGAGTTCCAGTTGCACACAGTCTGCGCTCAATCGAGCATCACATCGAGCACAAGAGATAGACTCATCACGTCTCCTGCATGACGCTCTACCTGCTCAAGCAGACAGCCTACTCGAACTATTGCAAGAAGGTAATGGGCTCACATGAGTCATTAAATATGTGGAATCGACGTTCCCAAACTGTACCCCAGTTCAAGTTCTAGTCAACCATTATCGAGCTGGAGCTGCCAATGGCTTGCTTTGTGTGGTCCCTTCCGGAGTGAGACTTCACACTATATGTACACTGCAAACATGGGATGAACTGTGATGCAGCTGATTTCACACCCTGGACCACACACACTACGAGCATGTGCTGCCAGTACATGTACGTGACATACTAGAGCTAGCCGAGAAACATCTTGAAGTACATGCTGAATTCATGAAGGACAATTTTGTTGTGCAGAAATCAGTTTAGCTTCTTGGCCAAAGAACAAGCCCATGAAGAGTCCAACAAAGGCTTCCAAGCGCATGTAGGAACAGTGGACCTCTGTGAGACCCTGATGCCCTTACACTGATCATGCTGTCCGGACCTAATTGCACATGGATGGTTGTGGAGTTATCGGCCATGCATGACCCATCATCGTCATCTACCACTCATCACGAGGAAGGACACAACTTGCGAGTCAAATTTCGAAAAGATGTACTATCGTTCGTCGAGGTTGTAGAGCAGCTGGGAAAAACTTTCCATGCTACAAATCAGGAGCCCATAGCACTCGATACACAGAATGTCATGGAACAGGCCGTCGCTACCTCTCTATCTTAAATCAGTGACGCTTGCCATCCATTCATGCAGCATACAGCATGGAAAGGCTGGTAAAGGCTTCAGCACCAGTATCTGATACCATCACGTGGAACAGCATGCTAACCTTCACTAACCGACCCAAGAAAAAGTCAGTTAGGACAGTGGCGTACAGATGCAGAACATGACCTAAGTCATGCAACTTTTCCTCTCACTCCAGTCACATGACAGACTTCTTTCAGCTAAAAAATATCAGAGAGCCACTGTGCCTTGCCGATCGAGGGTTGCTGCGATCTGCGATGGAATTTGACATTCTTCAATGCCTTAATGCACCCACTGGCCGTGGATCTGCTGCCAAACAAGCCACAGTCGTGGTGCACCCCATAACTTCAAAGACAGTCAGAGAGTGCATGATGCCCCACATCGTTTCTGGACGCCCAAATGAAGCCACATACCCAATCCATCGACGACATATGGGATAATTAATAAGAGAGAAATAACCACAAAGCTCTCATGCATACAACAATGTGGGAATGGCCAATGGACTGGAATCGGTGATTGCAGCACGGCAATCCTGAGGCATGAATGAAACAGCGGCTTCCTAACAATGAGAACTAAAAGGATCTGCTCTCATTGATCAGCACACAATTCTCCAAGACTGACATGGGCAGAAAGCTCCTCCTCCTCAGTATCCACTTCGAGATCATGCTCTCCAACAGCCATTGTAACCTGACAACACTTAAGTCAAACAGCCATTCCTAGGCAGACACCAGGATCCTCATGCATGCCGCAGAGCAGTGTTATAGAAGAGCCTATGTTTGCGCAGTGAACAACGATGTCGTGGTTTGGGCAGTCCAGTTTTTTCAAGACCCTCGAACTATCGGAGCTCTGGGTGGGCTTTGGTAGCAGAAAAAAAACCTGTGACATTCCAGCCCATACCACCTACTCTGATCTCGGCCCATCAGAGTTCTTGGCACTACCCCTCTTCCACAGCCTAACGGAGTGCGACATGACACAGTGTGTTGGATGTGGAGAGAAAAATGCTTGCAGAGCCTGGACTAGCATACCGGACATCACTTTCAATCTTGAGTTGATGCATAAGAAGGAGATCAAATCATTCATCATACTCATGCAAAGCAAGGTGTGTGGTGCAGGCAATGCCAACGAGGCCAGGCACCAGCTCTTCACCACTGGAAGCAGATCACTAGAAAACATTCCACCTAGCCATGACATGGTGTTCCAGCATATGAAGCGAGCGCTACTACAGGATAGTTTCTACTGGAGTCAGGCCACCTCGGTCCAGCAAGCAATCCATGACTTCAGTGAGTTCCACTAACCCCTAAGAAGTGGTATTTTTTGTGATTGTAGCCCTTTTTTACCTATAATTAAACACTTGTTGACCTCTGTCTCAGATGCCATCTATCGTGACCCAGCCATGTAATATTGCCCCAGAATCGTCGAAATAAGGAAAGATTCTGATTACTTAAACCCCAGAAACTGATCGAATGAGGTACTTTTTGTATATATTGACCAAAAACCACTAAAAATGCCGAATTTTAGACCAAAATCACGTTTAGCGTGAGCTTAAGGAGTGACCCCGACCTCAAATCGTAAAAATATGATCAGAATCGGATTCCTTGACCTAGAATATCCCTAAAGGTGGTCGTATTCATGATTCTAGTCCTTTTTGTTTTTTTGCGTGCCTGCTCCAGCAGACATGCTTCTATTTATTGCTCTTTAGAATTTCCTATAGGCCCGGCCATTTCGCGCAGGGGATTGTGGGGCTGTGTCTCGTGAGATCTCCATCGATACAAGATCTAATAGCCTGTAATAGAGTTTGCGCGGCGATGACCGCTTAATTATTTTAATAAACAGCTAATGGAACTCCAAATAACTACTCTAAATAAGTACTCTTCTTTTGCTAGAGGACTGCGTACAAAACATGTTTATCATTCCTTCTGCAGATGAAAGTACTCAAGCACACGCCTACTCGCGGTATCTCTTATATGTCCACTTTAGCACTCTATCAAACTGACCACAAATGGCTTCTTGCGGTGATCATGAGAAATGTCCATTTGCAGTAGCTACTCACCGGAGAACTTGTTTTGAAGGTTTACCACTGGATGTTTTACTGTTTAATCAACATCGTGTTGAATATTTTGAAACTAATTTGACCTGGCGTTGTTGCGGCCAGAGGCAGCAAACCTTTAAAAGCACCCAGTCAAATTAGTTTCAAAATAGTCATCAGCTTACCTGTATAGTTACCTTGAAATTGGAAGTCTGGGAATTCATTATTCAGCCTATATCTATACATCGATTCCAACACGCAAAACGGGGTAGAGCTTAGCTAGAAATAGGCGTGGCATACCTAGAAATGGATCTCTCTATTGAAATTGTCGTGAGCAAATTGAGCATTACATGCCTAATACCACTTGGTAATGCGTGGCCCACACAATATGGACCACTTGTATTAAGAGCCCACCCATATTCATAGGTCACATATTTTAACAAGGCCAATCATAGATTGTTGCCCTGAATACAATGTACTCGTCCTCTGACGGAGGGAGGATAATTAATACCACTTGCTAATGGGCATTTTCATGTTGTCTATCCATCATATTACGTCATATGATGTCATAATCAACGACGTGACGTATATGATGACGTCATAATCATGACGTCATGACTGACTCCATTTAGTCCGTCTTAAATGCTTAATAGTCCGACACGTTGTACGAATTGTATGTCTTTGCTATTTACAAAACATGCTGGTGAATATTTTGAAACTAATTTGACTGGGCGATGTTACTGCCACAAGCAGCAACAGCACCCAGTTAAATTGGTTCAAAATAGTCAACACCTTACCTGTATAGTTTTCTGGAAATTGATAGTCAAGAAGCTTAGAGATCCATCGATACCAACACGAGCGCGGTATTAATGTATTAATATACCATCCGGATTCAGTGACCGATTGACTAACGTTAGGCCTATGGAAGTCATTTCAGCCAACCGCCACCAAGATGTGACTTACTTGGGCACAATTATGTTTTTTCTAACAAAATCCTTTAGAATGTTTAACACCGAAATTTCAATATCTCAGATAAAGACAACTACACGAATATCTTTTTAATACTTTGACTGGTAGCCCACCCCACCATACCCACCTACTTGTTGCTATCATAGACCTGTATTAAGTATTGCCACGACAACGACTGCCCATGTAAGCCTATCATCTTCTCTTAATGTATTTAACCCTTTCATGAGGAGGCCGCCAAAACCGGCCTCTACAGTGATCTTGAGGATGTTAATTTGCAGGGCAAGAGAAGATCGTTTTTGAAAATTCACCACTGAAATGACTGGCTCGATAATTGAGCCAGTCATTCCAATAGTAACTCTTCAAAACAGTCGTCTATTGGCCTGCAAATAGGCACTCAATAACCAAATATTTTTTTGGTTCTTGACTCAATTTAGGTAATACAGGGTTAATAAATTATGAGGACGACGACGATGATGTACCATGTCTGTTTAACCTTTCCCGTATTGTATTATAGTATAATCCACATTTGTTGCATTCGAGATAGGGTAAAAATTACAGACTTGTTACATACAGTCTTGAGGCGTACTATGTGTGTGGTAAATTTCAAAAGAAAAACATGCATAATAATATTGTAGAGGACAAAAAAGTAGACGGAGTTCGCTAACAATAATGGATCCATCTAAAAATAAAGGCTTGGCTTCTTCGAAACTACACCTCTAATGTAATGACCGGGCATCTTGTTACGTCATCACAACGACTAGACTGTTACACAGACTCAACTTCGGATACCAGACAGACCGGGACCCAGTCTATCTCCGTAGCAGACTGCAAAAGCAACACTGTGGATCGTGAAATCGCTACGTCAATGACTACTCAATAGGCCCCTACATATGAGATACATTTCTCGATCTCGTATCGAAAGAGAACTCGCGGGATGCGAATGAATAATGGATGTGTGATTATCAGTAGTATCCTTTTGTCTTTAATCCATCCGTGGGAATAAATCCATGTAGGGCCAATGCAATTATGTAGCAGTATTGATAGACTACTAATGTTCCAAATTTCCAGTCAAAACGGCTGTCAATAATATTGTAGCAGATTGTTGAATACAGAAATCAACCGAAAGTGTAGGCCTATGCATGTGCTAAGTTAAGAACGTCTACAGGAAATTCGGCCACAGAATTTCAACCATATAGTTAGATAGGTATATCAACACGCCAGTGAAGTAATGGATTGAGGTTAAACATATTTTTACCATGAAGTAATTTCGTAGTGCACAATTTCATACCGAAAATTTGCTAAATCTCCGGTGATTCACAGTTTTCAGTGCCCTGTTGTCTGTAATATGTTTAGCCCCATAATTTCACCAATATAGACTTCAGCCTTAATATACTAGGTATATTCCGAACCTAACAAATTATAGATGAAATAATTTTATTAGGCAAAATTTGGCTTAAATGTTGGGGTTTTCGTGCTTTTCCGTGCCCTACTGTCTGTATGTAATATGGTCGGCTCCAGAACTTCGCTCACATAGACAGACGTAGAGGGATTTGAATACGATAGTTATATTGGGAATTTGGAAAATATTCGACCGGGAAGTAATTTCGTAGTATTTCATCGCGTAAATTCGTTTCAATTTTGGCAGATCGGTGGGTTTTCAATGCCCTACTATTACTTGTCTGCAATAGGTTTGGCCACATAATTCCCGATATGGTTAGATAGCGATATGAACACGCTAATGAATCTTGAGTTTTCTACCACGTAGTAATTTCGTAATATTCAATTTAGTAGCCACGGACAGTTGTCAAATGCCAATAATTTATTATATTCAGTATCAGAATGTCTGTTCTCGATTTGTAATAATTTTTTTATATATGGATGTATATAACTCAATATGAGCTAGTGCTTTTGCACAATTCTACCATCAAGTAATCTCATCGTAGGTAGTTACATATTCGCCGTATGGGCCCATTATAATATGGTTGGTTCACATTCACCACATTCAGATAGGTGTCGGTATGTCCTGGCATATCGCTCATAATGGGTTCGGCCCCAAAATGTCACCCAAGGCATACGCTTACGGAGTAGTGAGATTTAAAACTATCTACCATGAAAAAATTTTCGCTCAAATTTAGGTCGATTCAAGGTTTTCGTTGCACCCAGTCAAATTAGTTTCAAAATAGTCATCAGCTTACCTGTATAGTTACCTTGAAATTGGAAGTCTGGGAATTCATTATTCAGCGTATATATAGACATCGATTCCAACATGCAAAAAACTGGGTGGCGCTTAGCTAGAAATAGTCGTGGCATTACTAGAAATGGATCCCTCTATTGAAATTGGCATGAGCAAATTGGTCACAACAGGGCTAAAACCACTTGTTAATGCGTGGTCCACACACTATGGCCCACTTGTATTAAGAGAGCACCCGTATTTATAGGTCACATATTTTAACAAGGTCAATCATAGATTGTAGACCCTTGCCATCCCGAACGCACATAGACCCGAATACAATACACTCATCCTCTGACAGAGCGAGGGTAATTAATACCACTTGCTAATGGGCCTTTTCAGGTTGGCTATCCATCATATTACGTCATATGACGTCGTAATTAATTAAGTGACGCGTAGGATAACGTCATAATAATGACGTCATGACTGACTCGATTTAGTCCATCTTAAATGCTTAATAATCTGACACGTTGTACGAATTGTATGTTTTTGGTATTTAATAAAAATTGTGTTGAATATTTTGAAAGTAATTTGACTGGCCGCTGTTGCTGCCATAGGCAGCAACAGAACCCAGTCAATTTAGTGTCAAAATATTCCACGGCTTACCCGTATAGTTTTCTTGAAATTTATCATCTAGTAGTTCAGAAATCCATCGATCCCAACTCGAGAGTGGTATGGGTGGAGTTTAGCTAGAGATAGGCAGGGCATAGCTAAACTGGAAAGGTTCATTGTATTAATAAACCACCATAGTTTTCAGTGCCCTATTGTCTGTAGTATGGTCAGCCCCATAATTTACCCCACATAGACGTGAGCTTTAATATGCTAGTTATATGCTGAATCTAACGAATTCTAGATGAAGTAATTTTAATATGCAAAATTTAGCTTAAATGATGGTGTATTCGTGGTTTTCGGTGCCCTACTTTCCGTAATATGGTCGGTTCCAGAACTTCGCTCACATAGACGTATAGGAGTTTGAATATGCTTGTTACATTGGGAATTTAAAAGAATTTGAACATGAAGTATTTTCGTAGTATGCGATTTCAACGCATAAATTTGTTCCAATGTTGGCAGATCTGTGGCTTTCAATACCCTACCGTCTGCAATATGTGTGGCTACATAATTTCACCCATATGGTTAGATAGGGATATGAATACGCTAATGAATCTTGAGATTTCTACGACGTAGTAATTTCGTAATATTCTATTTAGTAGCCACGGACAGTTGTCAAATGCCAACAATTTACTATATTCAGTATTAGAATCTCAGTTCTCGGTTTGTAATCATTTTTTTTACATATAGCTGTATATAACTGAATATGTACTACTGCTTTTGCACGATTCTACCATCAAGTAATTTGGTAATATGTAGTTACATATTCGCCATATGGCCCCATTGTAATATGGTTGGTTCACATTCACCACATTCAGATAGGTGTCGATATGTCCTGACATATCGCTCATAATGGGTTCGGCCCAGAATAGCACCCATATGTTTAGATAGGTATAGGCATACGCTTACGATGACGTAGTGAGATTTAAAAATTTCATAACGTAAATAAGCTCAAACTTAGGATAATTCATGGTTTTCATTGCAATACGTTCACCCCCAGAATTTCACCCACAAATACTTATAGGAAATATGCTAGGTGTATTCCGAATTTGAATAAATTCTACAGGAACGTAATTTCATAGTACACAATTCCATACCGAAAATTGGCGCAAATTCTGTCAGATCAACGATTTTCTGTACCACACTGTTTGCATTAGGTTCGACCCCAGAAGTTCACCCATATGGTTAGATACGTATATGAATACGCTAATAAAGTATCAAAGGTTTAAAAAATGTTTACTATACAGTAATTTCGTCATATGCAATTTAGTGGTGGCACACCATTGTCAAATTCCAATAATGTACTATATTCGGAACCAGAATATCTATACATGCCTTGTAGCCAGTTTTCGAACATAAGGCCATGTAGAACTCACTATGTTCCCGTGCTGTGCGAAATATTGTAATAATTCTACCACCAAATATTTATTATAGTAATGTGAAAATGTTTCTATATATCCCATATTATGAGCCGCGTGTACTGGTAGAACCCGACTTATCAGGCTAATACCCTAACATTTGTACATATGGTACATATGGTCAACAAGATCGTTATCATTACAACGGTTGAGGCCGAATTTGGCCTTTTTGTCGAGCAAAAATATTTGATTTAATAGTTTGTCACTGTTTCCAGTAAAGATATCGTTTAATAGGTGACATAGATATGATAGCTGAATGAAACCGATCACGGTGTCGTGGCTGTTTCCCACTGGGTCTTCAGTCAGAATGTTTTCTACTATCATTTTCGTTAGAGATAATAGGTGACATAGATATGATAGCTAAATCAAACAGATCACGATGTCTTGGCTGTTTCCCACTGGGTCTTCAGTCAGAATGTTTTCTACTATCATTTTAGTTGGAGAAAACTAGGTTCACGGTATTGGTTCTATCCTGGCCACTTAACGTTGTTGAAAAGGTTATCTGTCGGTACAGATCGGGGTCCTGTATTGCATCAAAAATATACTTGCTTTGTGCATTTCACTAGCATTGCAGTGTATATTTCACCAATATATTTCTGGGTAATAAGCTCTTCACGTCTGTTTAAGAAGGTATCAAGATTTAGGTTTAAAATATTCTTTACAGTTTTTCTTTAATATGTTGAATGGATGTCAGGGTCTGTACTGCTTCTTGCGCTGATTTTCTACTGACTGGGTTGCCAGTTCTGTTGATTTCTTTATCTTTACAAGTTGTTGATACCTAATGACCCAAATTTGATCTGTTACGATCTGTTGATGCAGTAGTGCAGTTTTCTCATCACTGGCTGCTCTTAATGTTGTCTGTTCCTCTCTCTGTTAAAGAGTTTGGCCTGGAGAAAAAGGATGGATGGAAAAATTGTTGGACTGACCAAAATATAAGCTGCTTTTCCTAGCCCGTAGCTAATACTGCCCATATCTTTTTGCAAGAAATATTCCTTCTTTTGTGCTTATTGTCCGCGTATATTTTTTGTCATAAGTGGCTTGTATGCCTTTATATAACTTCTTTTTTTCATGAAACAGTTGAGTTTATTCTCAGAATTATAATAACCTCCGGGCACGCTATTTACCATTGATGCCTTGCATCAATATGTGTACTTGTTTTATCGACGATTGATCCCTAACCAGGGTGGTGGCCGTATTGGGTTTCTCCAAAATGGCGGCCCACAGGGGTGCCCGTCTTGGCATCAATCAGAAATCAAAATAGTATGGCACGGACAACATCTGGAACAAATTTGGCGCTTTTGGAAGTATCTGAACCAAAAAATCCCTAGCACACCTGACTATTGAAAGGAAATGCTTTCTATGGTTTTATTTACATGCGCTTTAGATAATTTCAATCTATGTTCACGAGTTTGAATGTGATAAATATAAAGTAGATGTGTGTGTGATTCAATCATACCTCACCCCTCTACCCCCCCCCCACCCCCACCACCACCACCCACCCACCACCACCACCACCCCCCCCCCCCCACCCACCCACCACCCCCACCCACCCACCCCAACCCTCCCCACCACCCCCACCCCTTGCACGTCGATAGAATAAGGATGGAAGATTCAAAGTCTATCAGGATAGTGCACTTCTTTGCACAGCTTCGAGAGTTTCACAATATTTAATGAACATGGGGCACCATGCACCATTGCCATATTCCAGGATTGGCCTTGCAAGAGAAGTATACAATTTTACTAACGTTGTTGCATCCAAATAGGTATAAGATCGTTTGATTAATTGTAAGACTGTGTTCGCCTTATTTACCTGTGTCTTACGACCTTCACTAAATTTTAGTTGATTCTCAATATTACTGAGATTCTAGACGACAATATCTTCATTTAGTTTAACTTGTATACCTCCTTTGTTTGCATAATACAGATACATCTTGTTATTTGATCCTAAATGCATCAGATCAGGCTTTTCTGGATTTAAATGAATTTGGCATGGACACCACCAGTCTTCTGTTTGTTCAGATTATCTTGACATTATGATGCATCTGTTAATGAGTGTATCTCTATGAATTTTTTCATGAAACAGTTGAGTTTATTCTCAGAATTATAATAACCTCCGGGCACGCTATTTACCATTGATGCCTTGCATCAATATGTGTACTTGTTTTATCGACGATTGATCCCTAACCAGGGTGGTGGCCGTATTGGGTTTCTCCAAAATGGCGGCCCACAGGGGTGCCCGTCTTGGCATCAATCAGAAATCAAAATAGTATGGCACGGACAACATCTGGAACAAATTTGGCGCTTTTGGAAGTATCTGAACCAAAAAATCCCTAGCACACCTGACTATTGAAAGGAAATGCTTTCTATGGTTTTATTTACATGCGCTTTAGATAATTTCAATCTATGTTCACGAGTTTGAATGTGATAAATATAAAGTAGATGTGTGTGTGATTCAATCATACCTCACCCCTCTACTCCCCCCCACCCCCACCCCCCCCCCCACCCCACCCCAACCCTCCCCACCACCCCCACCCCTTGCACGTCGATAGAATAAGGATGGAAGATTCAAAGTCTATCAGGATAGTGCACTTCTTTGCACAGCTTCGAGAGTTTCACAATATTTAATGAACATGGGGCACCATGCACCATTGCCATATTCCAGGATTGGCCTTGCAAGAGAAGTATACAATTTTACTAACGTTGTTGCATCCAAATAGGTATAAGATCGTTTGATTAATTGTAAGACTGTGTTCGCCTTATTTACCTGTGTCTTACGACCTTCACTAAATTTTAGTTTATTCTCAATATTACTGAGATTCTAGACGACAATATCTTCATTTAGTTTAACTTGTATACCTCCTTTGTCTGCATAATACAGATACCTCTTGTTATTTGATCCTAAATGCATCATATCAAGCTTTTCTGGATTTAAATGAATTTGGCATGGACACCACCAGTCTTCTGTTTGTTCAGATTATCTTGACATTCTGATGCATCTGTTAATGAGTGTATCTCTATGAATTTTTATGTCGTCTGCAAGCATGTGAAATGGGGAGTTTATATTTTCATGCATGTCATTTACATAACAAATGAAAAGAAGTGACCCCAGAACCCTACCCTGAGGGACCATGCTTAGAACTTGCGCTTTTTCGAGTGGGTACCATTTACTACCACTAGTTGTTTTCTATTATATAATAACCCTCTTATCCAGTTTAAGACCATTCCCTGAATACAATATTTCTCATGCTTGACTCGAAGTCACTCGCGTGGCACAGTGTTGAATGTGTGGCCGAGCGGCCACCATCCCACGCTCATCCCCACTCTCGAGAACCGGGTAGCCAGTCATCGCATGAGCTGTTGTCTCGTCCTTCCGGATTTCTCTCGGGTGCCCTGGAGGAAGCGCCAGTCCAGCAGATGCCCTGGCTCGCCTTCTCAGCGAGTACTGTCCCGGCCTTGGGCTTCCCCTGAGCATCTCTTGAGTTTTTCAGCAGTTCTCTGGGCTTGAGATGACCCTCCCTTAGCATGGATGAGGGGCTCCCCCACCATAATGTGCTGACCAGAGCGGCCAGCCACCTCAAAATGGCTGATTGCCTGTACCCGTGACTGAGTCCATGATGTGGCGGGTTCCTCACCAGCTTCATTCCCTTCACTGCTGTTCTTGGGCATGGGTGGGGAGGGGTGGGGAGGTGGGGGATGCTATTCCAGCCGCCATTCTACTTTAACGAGTATACCCCCCAAATATTATTAGGAGTACCCGGATATTAGAGCGGCGCACATTGTTACCAGGGATGCGATATACGAAACAGACATCCCACATGCCCCCCAAATGGGACGTTATAACTCACCTTACACTCCGCCTCAGAGGTGTGAGTCACCTGAGATAAGATGGTGCAGGCAACACCAACCACTACAACACATAAGACCCACAAACCCCCTCGCTATACTTTGTCACATGTACCACGGCACATCTCAGAATGGCCATGGTATGAACAGAGGGAGGCGGTTCTAGTACTTTCCTGATCTACACGTAGCCATGCGTCAACACACACCACCTATCACCCTAGGTCATCTCCAGGATCCCCACTGTACCGAGGACACCCAACACAGAGGCCGGTAGAACAACCACGCCGTATAAGTGACCAACGTACTGTGGTACAATCCGGTGCCCATATTACAGACCTATTCCCGTACATGGACATAAACCGCCTGAGTCTGCCGTTAATCCTCCACATGAACAACGGTGCTCACAGAATCATGTTCATGAGTATACATGACCTGATAGGCCATACACACCACCATATCACCACCTACGGTACCCAACCTATTCGCCCAATCCTTCCGCATTTGTACCTATCCAACCATCCATCTCACCAGGTTTTGCACCAATAACCCCTTTTCAGGCCAGATGGAAATTTTCGAAACTCAAATCATTGTTCTCGATTTCATCCGTGGGTATAGTGGCGGACAATCATAATATAATTCCAATCAAAACTCAAGTCCTACCGTCTTGCATGGTATATGCCATCGCGGCACCAGTTGTGGCCAGGCGGCCACCACCCACGCTCATCCCGCTCTCGAGGACCAGGTGGCCAGTCATCATATGAGCTGTCATCTCGTCCTTCCGGATTTCTCTTGAGCCCCGGGAGGAAATGCCATTCCAGCGTGTGTGAGGGGCTCCCCACAATAAATTGCTGACCAGAGTGGCTAGCCGCCTCCTCAGAGGCGCGTGAGTCTGGCTGGCCATTCCCAGCACGGCTGATTGCCTGTACCCATGATTGAGTCCTTGATATGGTGGGTTCCTCGCCAGCCTCGTTCCAGTCGCATGTGCAAAGCGTGGCTTAGCGTAGCTATAGCTTAGCTATAGATGAGCGGGCATAGATAAAATTGGATTCCTCTATTGTGCGTTTCCAGTTGTGCCGATTTTGCGCTCTTCACTATTTATTATCTCCCTTAGAGCATTATTTTTCTGTAGGAGGCGGTAAAGATGTAAACAAACTTTTTACGTGTCATTTACCATGTTTCTTTGAGACTTCATCATTCAAAATGGTGCGAATTGTTTTTCTGCATCCAGATTTGGGAATTGGAGGCGCAGAGAGGGCAGTTATAGACGGTGGACTTGCGCTAAAGTCTCGCGGTCATCATGTTCAGTTCGTTACGGCTCATCACAATCCCGGCCACTGTTTCCCGGAAACACGTGACGGCACATTAAACGTGACAGCTGTAGGAGACTGGCTTCCAAGAAGCATTCTAGGGCGTTGCTACGCTCTCTGTGCCTATATACGCATGATCTATGCAGCCATCTTTCTAGTCTTTTTCAGCAATATCAAATTTGACGTCATATTTTGTGATCAGATTTCGGCATGTCTTCCTGTTTTGAGATTCAGCAAAGCAAGGATTATTTTCTACTGCCACTTTCCTGACATGCTGCTCACGCAGAGGAAGAGCTTTCTCAAGAAAATATACCGTACTCCAATAGACTGGCTAGAAGAGAAAACTACAGGAATGGCTGATTGTGTACTTGTCAACAGCAAATTTACAGGTTAGGCAATGTTTTAAATTGGGCATTGATTATCACAGGGTTAGAACAATTATTCATAGTTTCGCACATCCGGACATTTTGTGATCAGCCATTCAGCCGCCATTAAAGTTGGTGCAACTTGACTACATGCTAAAGAGCACTGCCGATAGTAATGCATTGCTTACATTTTCCATGAAGCTCAAACCATAAAATCCTGTGTCTAATAATCTGTAAAAACTCCGCGCCGTATTACAAAACATAATATCACAAATGAATTTTGCGAGATAGTAAGGAGAATGTAATTAAGGTTTCGCGGCCCATTGCTCATAATGTTAAATTAGCCCCTCAAACAATGGCATTGCTCCTGTGGTAGTCTGGGAAAATTGATTGTGATGACGTAATCGTGGTTCTATGAATTAGATGACCTCAGCAATAGCAGTAGCCTTATGGGACCCATTAGCGAAGGTTTTGATTTCTTTTTTGTTAACAGACATAAAAGCAGTTGAAACAGTAAAACAACTAGAATGTGCGGTCGATGACACGCCATCGCAAATCCCTACACTTTAGCCAACTTTGACATTCTGCTCCAACACACCTTACACTCCCCAAACACCCTCACCACCCTGAGGGCGGAGCTTAACCCTTTAATACTTATATCAACCAAAGACATCTACTGCACTGGTCTTGAGAAATATCCATTTGTAGACTAAGAGAAGACAATTTTTGCCCGAGCCAGTCATTCTAGTGGTAAATTTTCAAAAAATAGTCTTCTTGGTCTGCAAATGGACATTTTCGATGGGAAAATTGAATTTTTCTTTAACAAATTCGAGGGTTAAAGGGTTAATGTAAACGTTGCCCCACAATTCAGATTTGTTTGAATTCGGCCGACTTTGATGCTCTGAACCCCTCCCCACACACTCATATCACCACTCCAGGGCGGATTCTAATGTCAACTTTGTCTCTCAATCTACAATCATATGAGTAACTCACATCATGACAAATTTGGTTGAATGCGGACAAATGTTTTCAGAGGCGATAGCCAGACAGATGAACGGAGGCAATTGCAATATCCTGACAATTTTTTTAATGCCTGGGGATAATTATGTACACAGATTTACATCTCATTGCCGTTGTGTTGTCTGGCGTCCATGTCGTAGTTATTATCCATCTCATCCAGTCCCCAGCGCTCTTATCGGCACTACCTTTTTCTTATCTCTACGGACATTGCCCCCTTACTAACCTCTATGACGTCATAAACACATGACGTCACGTCACTACTCGCTACTCTGCCCAGCAACGAGGAACACACACCTCTATGACATCATATGCCACCCAGAAATGTACTGACAATATCACCAAGACAAATGATGTCTGGATTCTACAGTCCTGGCCCATTCAAAATCATTGTGTGTTCACAGTCCCTGGATAGTGCTTCGCGAGTCGTTCTATTCTATTCTATCTTAGCGGACCAGTTCTCTATAAAAGTTTTTGAACAAAGTCTATCAAGCATAACACTAAGTGTCAAATTTGCCTTCATTCTGTGCTTAGGTGCCGGCATTCATTTAGTTTATTTGTGCAGAAACACTCGGCTCCGGTTTTCGTCTCGGCTTTTCATACCAAGGAAGCTTCTGTAATCATTCTGCATAAATGGCCGAAAAACATAAATTCAGCTGCCATGTGTGTAAAGGCCTGTTCTCTTGCAGGAGAGGGAGAAACAGCCACGTCAGAGAGGTGCATGAGGGAATATCCAATTGGCTGTGCAGCCTTTGCGATCTCCCACTCCCAAAGGAGAGCATACGTTAAGAAACATCTGTTAGTGGCTCACAAACTGTCTGAAGCAACTAGTGAAAAAATGCTGGATCGGGCCTGTACAGTAGCGGGTAAGAGAACCGTGTACAAATTAAGAATTTCCCCCGAGACTTCCAAACCATACCGACTCCAGAAAAAACCTGAAGAACTACGTGATCCCAAAAACCAACAGAGCAAAAACCACCATCCGACAAATTTCTTAACTAAACAAGCAACGGTTGCGCAGAGCAATCAAAACCACAACTGTGGAACCTATTTACATTTCTTTGGACAGTGAGGATGGTTTGGATGCCGACATAGCCCCCCCCCCCCCCCCAGACGGCTTAGTCAGGCTGCAATCAAAACTTTTGGCGCAACTGATATTCCAAGCGTAAATATCCCACCAACCCCAGCAGCGAGTGGGGATTCTCTTGATGTGACGGCAGCTAGAGTCGAGGCAGAACTGGAAGATGAACTAGTGCGTGTGCCGATCCCTGGGGACAGGACAACTCTAGCATTTCTGATCCGTGAGTTGAGGGCACTATGGGGACAAATGGCGGATCTGTCCGAATTTAATTGGGCATGCCTCCATTGCCACATGGAGCTCCTCTCGGATTCACGCATTACATCCTGGAAGATGGAGGGGTACTTTGGCCTTTTAAGCTCCTCCAACATCCAGACTACTCATGTTCCGAGGTGGGTCACTGAGGCGCTCGCGTGGAAGTGAACAGTGTCTAATCATCCATCCACCTGCCATCAATCTAATCATATCGTCCATCATGTGAGATTCTTAAATTTATTAAATTTTCTAAAATCATTATCCATCCTATTTCTGAAAGTAACACATTGCTTTCTCGAAAGCTCTTGTTTACTCAATGAGTGCAATCTTTCCCGCAGCCCACGAAGCTGCCCAAGGGACTGTCCCACCAGAGCATTACATCACAAGTCAAATACAGAAATGGGGTGTCCCACTTCGCACATCCACCGTTTCCCATCTGGTCTACTGGGATCCTGCCATAAAAATACTGGCGTCATGAGATTTGCCAACAAGGTGCCAAACATACAAGCACTTGTGCAAAGAACACAAATCGGAACAAGAAACCTTTGAAACTTCTCAATGCTTTGTAGACCCCTCAGGAAAACAGGTTGCTCCTAAATAGACATCACAACTTCTGTTCACAAAAAAACTCTTGCTTGTGTAGACCTTGTATAAACGCCAATAAACGACCTCTGATGAGTATCCAAGAAACATTGGAATGAAACGCTATATGTCTGAATCATCAACATGAAGGAACACATGCTATCGCAGGATACAAAGGGGGTGAGGAAAGGACATCAGTACAGTCCTTCCCACCCCCACGCCCACGCCAGACTCCCCAGTGAGCCCGTGCCCTCGCCCATGTCTGGCCTCAGTACAGCCAACACAGGCCCCGGCGCAAACCACTCGATAGCTCTTAAAGCAGGCACTTTGCAAATGGGAAAAAAGCACTCAAAATGCACTTTTCTAGCGGGCACCGCATACACCTGCAGTGCCCCCATTGATTTTACAAGGGCACCGCAAATGTCACGGTGCCCCCCCCCCCCCTGTGAGGGCACCAAGGGCACCTAACGATGCCCTTTTCAAAATGGCATAGCACACACTTGCGGTGCCCCCCAGTTTTTCATGCTGAGGTGCCCCAGCAGTACCCCTATCAGTGCCTGGGCACCTAAAAAATCAGCGGTGCCCTGGCCAGAGAGTATAAAAGGAGGGAGCAAGATCAGTTCCCAACTATTCAGACTTTAGTCAAACCAGATCTCAGCATAAGGTCTTAAGGGTTTGCCGCAGAGATAATACGTCTTTATTACACGCTGTTGTGTTGTCTATTTAACCTCGTCCTGTAATGAGAGGTTACTACAATGCAGAGCTCTGTATCTTAAAGACTAATACTGATGCAATTTGGCTTAAATTTTAACACAATGAAGAAAGGTATCTGGCAAGAGGATTTCTAGACTGGCCATGATCCAGATAAAATCCGATTTGGATCAAATTTTAACACAGATACCGGAAGGGTGTGTCGCTCACCTGGAACATAGGCATTGCAGCTAGACAGGCCTAGACTCGTGGTCAGAATTGCAACAAGAACACAGTTCCAACCAAATTTGTTTCAAATCAGTCCAGATTTAAATTTCCCATTCTTTTACTATGGGAATTTTTTACATGAAAAAATCCAAGATGGCCACCATCTTGGAACCGTTTTATCCAACATTTTCGATACTAGCAAATTTGAGATCGGCATATTGGATAATGGTGGACATGTTTTTAATGTATCAACTTCCCTTGAACAAACTTTAATGGCCCATAGTCATGTCTCCCCAATTTCGTCCCGATCCATTCAGGGGTTCGGGATAAGTCATTTTCGTGAAACCTAGGTCATCTAAGATGGATGCCAAAGCATTAGGCCAATCATGTTCCCTCGAACAACCTTTGTTCAGTTGTTGACCTGTATAATGTTTTATGAGTTTTGAATCGATCCCCAAAGCGGTTTCAGAGAAGATTTTTAAAGACACTGTTAAAATTTATTGGCCTAATTCCAAGATGGCCACTGGCCAATTATTTGACCGATTGGGTTCGTTTGAACAACTTGGTTCTCCTTCGATCAATACTCACCATTCTATTACTTCTGATACAAGCTATTCTGAATAGCTGGCCCTAGGACTATAGACTTAGTAAGCTTTACCGACTCCTGGAACCGGGTACTCGGCTCCCAACTGCCGAGTACCTGTTTGCCATGAAGCTCATTCTTGTTTGCATAGCAAAAAGAGCTACATGCTTTTTTGTGCAGTTGGAGTCTTAAATTTCTACGTCTTTTTGTGTGTATTATGATAGCTTTGTGCGCTCTCTAAGGATTATATTGGATTACCATGGATGGAGCCGATGATAACCAGGTTGTATAATTCCATGTTATTCCATAGTTAAAAGACTTAGGTCTTCAAAATTTCGTCTGTGTCGCATGTTCCAATTTCTGACCCCGAATCTGGGACGTGTGTTAACAACGAAATATGCCAGATTGATCGCCTTCCTTTAACCCCAACAGGCGATCGGCAGATATGAAATTGGCTTTACGGTGTTTTAACACGAAAATCGGCTGACATCGTTCTCCGTAAGATCCGAGCGGGTGATGTCGCACCCGTGTTGTCTCGGATTTTTATGTGGAGGAAATGTTTCATTAATTCACGCATCTGATTCTGGGTGCTGCGTACTTTATTGGTACCAGAAAAACTTTCAAGAAGAATTTTCAAGTTTTGCGTGTTATCACGATCTGTTTGCAATGATCGGTGGTTTCAAAATTCTTGATTTAGATGTGTGGTCTGCGGTTTTACCGTGTGCTACAGCAGTTTGTTTCATTTTGTTGTTTCTTCACATATCGTTTTGGCCTTCGTTAGGAGTATAATTTAAATTGATTAGTAAATATACCCCGAATGCTATGCGATATGATTCCTGGTTCCGCTATACATCCTAGAGGATCAGTTTATGGGTGTATTATTGCCCGCTTCGTTCTTGTCGTCATAATCAATGTGATCTTTGCTGTAACATTGCGGGGTGGGGTGCGGGAGGGTTAACATTTAATTTATGATCAAATTATTTGAAAATTAATTGTCTGCCTTCCATTTTTGTTTCGTTCCGCTTGCTTATTGTAGGTTTGTGCTTATTTATAGGCCAAGCCAGCCCCGCCATCATGTGACGGTGCCATAGATTCGTGATGGTTCTATTCAAGGGCCATGTCTGTTTCCGTTGTACCAAATGTAATCTTGACAGTAGGTGTAACGTTTGTGCAGTGTGGTCGTCCGACATGATGGTCAAGTTCCTTGCCCAGAAGGACTTGGCAGGGTCTGACGTGGGGTCAGGTGGTCCGAAAGCAAATCGTGGAACGTCCGGAGGTTGTGGAGATGGCACCGCCGGCATGGTTTGGTCCTGCTATGCAAGGCTTCTTGCATAGCGTTCTGCCTATGCTGGTGTCGTCCCTGCTTCCAAAAGTTGTAGGGCAGTCTCTTCCTGTGCTTGGTTTGGACCCTGTCCTTGGACAGGGTTCTGGACTGGCCACCGAGGGAGCCATCTCCCTGGCAATCCCGTCGGGCTCCGGCCTAATGGGCTCTGTCTCTCTGCGGCCACATCCGGGTGGTCCAGTAGCGTTGGCCGGTCCGTCAGGCATGGGAGCCGTCCACGGTTTCCTCGTCTAGTGACGACTCTTCGCGGTCTGAAGACAAGGAGGCCGAGGAGGAGAGATTTCTGCGGCCTGCAAAGGCACGAGTGGAGAGCATGGAGGTCGATTCCGTCCTGAACAGAACCGTCCTCCATGTGTCTGGCTTGGCGCAAGCCATGGCAGTGGCTCCGCCCGTGGTTGAGGCCACTCCGGGGACCGGACACCGGTCCCGTGATGGTTAGTTTGCCACCAACCGACACAGTGACGAGTGTGGCTGGCCAGGCGTGGTACTCACCTATCTCGTCTGGTCCGGCGGTGACGCATGGGATGCCGTTGGCGCCCGTGTTTGGCCACAGTTTTTCAACCGTTACAGGTCCGCACGGAAAACCGTGCGGGCCTACTCCGTGGACTGGTGTTTTTCATGGGGTGGTGGCGGAACCGTACGGTACCGGAGTTCCTGGCATATCAGCAATGGCTCCTAGTCGGGAGGCCGTTGCTGGTAGGGCCGTGAACATGTCAACGAGTGACGTGTTCACGGGAGTGTCCTCCTCGGAGACAGACTGGTCAGAGGCTCTGGCTTGCCTAGCCAGGGTAGACCCATCTGTGGTTTCGACCACGGCCGAGGAGGATGCACCCCATCCATCGGTGGCATCGATTAGGACGGGGATCTTGCCCGCAGCCTGGATCCAAGGTTTATGGCGTTATTGGATGCTATTTATAGCAAACAACTCCTGACCAATGGCCAGCTAGGTGCGGGCGAGGTGTCGTATCCCACGGGGGGAATATGACAGGTATGGTGTTGTCCCAATGGTCACCGAGGATGACCGCTGGGTGCTGCGTGTCCAGAGTGATGGAGCGGGTAGCCCCGCCCAGGCGCTGGTGGACAAGTCTCAGGTACACCATGACGAAGTCCTGTCCCTATGCGATGAGGGGTTGAGGGCAGCAATGAGTGCTGTCTATCATTCTTATCACCTTCAGTCGGTGTGGGCTGAAGCGGGGGCAGGCCACCTGTGGCGCTTTCATGTGTCAATGACGGCCTGGTGCTGTCTATGGACGCATTGGCAAGGGTGCAAGCACGAGTGACGAAGTCTAGGAGGCAGATGCGTCCAGCTACTGCCGTTAGGGAGCGTCTTCTTGGGACGCCCCTTACAGGCCCTCGCATCTTTGGTGGCCAAGAGCGGGCCGTCTTAGAAGACACTGCCAGCATCGCACATAATCGGTTGGCGGTTAATCTACAGCTGGAGCTAGTGCATCGGGTGCACGCACTAGGGGCTGTAGCCAAGCCGCTAACCGGGCAACCTTCTAAGAAGCAGAAGGAGCACAAGCAAGGCGAAAGCTAAGCCTAGTGCTGCTTCTGCTTCTACTGAGTCTTCTCAGCCGCCTCCGGCGAAGAAGGCCAAGAAGGTTGTGGAGGCCCCTACCCTCCCCAATGTTGCTCCTGATCGCCCGAGAGGTGGGAAGGGGAAGGGTAAGTCCTCTAAGGGTGGAAAGAAGGGAGCAGATCGTAGCTGAGGGTGCGAGGGCTCGCTTTGTATCTGCCTGGACCGCACCTGTGCAACAGGAACAGCGGTGCCAGTTAGACCGGCCAAGCCAAGACCAAAATGGTTTTCACTCTCTCTCATCAAGAGAGGTGGGGGGGGAGCGGATCACGAGCCAGACACCCGCATTAGGCATCGATGCATCTATAGTGGGTGGAAGGCTCATGCGTTTCGTCGAGGCTTGGCGAGGTGTGATATCAGACAGTCTGGTCGAAGGATGGTTATCCCAGGGGTACATGCCGGAGTGGTGGGATTTTCCACCACAGAATCTGTCTTTGGCACCGGTCTGGACACCCGTACCAAGGGAACCAGACAAGTTAGAAGCCATTCAAAACGAAGTGTCAGGTTTGCTTCTGAAGAGAGCAATAAAACCAGCAAACCGGAACACTCCAGGCTTCTATTCAAACATGTTCCTTGTCCCCAAGAGCACAGGGGGATGGAGACCTGTACTCAATCTCAGGCCATTAAATTGGTTTATCCATACGCCTCGGTTTCAGATGGAAACTCTGAGGTCGGTAATGGCAGGATTGAGGAAGGGAATGTGGTGTGTATCGATCGATCTGGAAGATGCATATTTCCACATTCCAATGAACAGGAGTTGTCACAGGTTTCTGAGATTTGCCTTTCAGAATCAAGTGTGGGAGTTTGTAGTCCTCCCATTTGGCCTGTCGACAGCTCCACGGGTTTTCACCAGAGTGGTGTTTGCAGTGATGGCATTTCTCAGAAAAGAGAATGTGGCGCTTCACACCTACATAGACGATTGGCTGATCAAAGCAGACACATCAGCCAGGTTAGAGGTGGATTCTGCTCTGACTCTGAAGTTACTTTCAGATCTAGGCTGGATAGTCAAAAAGGAGAAATCTGAGTTGACACCCACTCACCAGTTCGTTTATTTAGGGATGCGATTCGATCTCGAGGAGGGCAGGATTTACCCGTCAGAACCCAGAGTGGTGTCTGTGTTAGCCATCATCAAGAGTTTTCGATTGGGAAACCACATTCAGGCGAGGCGGTTTCTTCAGATGCTGGGCATGATGGTCTCCATGGAGCAGGTAATCCCGTACGCTGCTCTGATGCGAAGACCTATCCAGTTGTATCTGATGTCTCTGTGGAAACAGAGAACAGAACCCCTGTCAAAGCTGGTGCCAGTTTTGGAGCCAATAATGTCACATCTTGTATGGTGGAAAAAGCGTCAGAATCTCCTAGATGGGGTTTTGCTGCACCTACCCCACCCCCAGCTGTCCGTGTACATGGATGCATCGCTGGAGGGATGGGGGGCCTGCCTGGGAGAACACCAGGTCTCGGGCACATGGACTCTCCAAGAGAGCCAGCTGCATATCAATCTGTTGGAAATGATGGCAGTGGAACTGGCATTGGAAAAGTTTCTTCCAAAAGTAAGGGGCAAGGCGATATTGATACGGTCGGACAACTCGACAGTAGTATCATATATAAATCGCCACGGCGGGACCAAGTCACCCACACTATGTATGAAAGTGTGGCACTTGATTCAATGGTGCAGGAATTACTCGGTTGTTTTGAAAGCAGCTCACATTCCTGGGCGATTGAACATTCTGGCGGATGCTTTGTCTCGGAGACAGAGAATTCTGCCAACAGAATGGTCTCTCAACCCTCCAGTTCTTCACAGGATCTTCGAGCATTTGGGCAAACCCAACGTGGACTTGTTCGCCACAAAGGAAAATGCTAAATTCATGACTTATGTCTCGCCGTCGATACAGACGCTCTGGCGATAAGCTGGAGAGGGATGCATGCTTACGCATACCCACCCACCATTCTTCTGCCGAAGATATTGGTGAAGATCAGTGAGGAACCGTACCTGGTCCTGCTAATAGCGCCATTTTGGCCCAGCAGGGCGTGGTTCACGGATCTTCTAGATCTGCTGGTGGACAATCCAGTGCAGTTACCTGAGATTCCGAACATAATCCCCACAGGCCAAGGGACGCTTCCTACACGAGCGTCCCGAAATGTTCAAATTGACTGCGTGGATGTTATTAAACAACGTTCCACGTCGGAAGGCTTTTCTCGACAAGCTGCAAATTTCATCGCAGCTGCGAAGAGGTCAACCTTCAAGTCATATAACAACAAGGTTAACAGATTTACAGACTGGTGTGAAGGAAAGGGTATTGATACCTTTCAATCCACTATTCAGCAAATAGCAGACTCTGTGAGCTCTTCTTCTCAGGACTAGCTCCTGTCACAATTGCTGGATACAAGTCAGCTTTGGTATCAGTTATCCCTTGTCTAGCCAACAGGGATAGTCCAGAGGTGGCCCAGTTGAATGTGATGGTGAAGGGAATGAGCAATCTCCGACCGAGACAACCGGTAGTCATTCCAGCCTGGAGTGTATCTTTAGTGCTTAATGTACTGGCCAAGCACCCTTTCGAAGTGTTGCGTTCGTCTAGTCTAAAGCAATTGACTCTAAAGGCGGTTTTTCTATTGGCAGCTTCCTCAGCTAGAAGGCGCAGTGAGATCCATGCCCTTTCAGCAGAGAGGGACCGATTTATTGTCTCCAGAGAGGGTCTGGGTCTACTGCCAAGAACAGAGTTTATGTCGAAGAATCAATCTTTGAGATATACCGGCAAACCGATCATTATACCGAAGCTAACTAGGTTTGATCGTGATGCCAGTGTCTGGTGCCAGTCCGTGCCTTGACTAAGTACAAAAGACGGACAGACTCGTTACGGTCAAATGATAGACATCTGTGGATCTGCCATAAGACGCCATATGGCGCCGTATCCATGAATTCTATCTCTCGTTGGGTAGTCGAATGCGTTCAGACTACCAATGAGATTGCGACTGGGCACCAGGTGCAATGCGCATGGGCACACAATGTTAGAGGAATAGCCGCCTCGACCGCCCTTTACAATGGTGTTCCGTTAGAGGACATCATGGCTGTTGCACAATGGCACTGTTAAGTATTGTTAGATCTCGGAGAAAGGGAAATTGAAATTTCCTTCAATCTCAATGCCCTAAGGATGCTTTCTGCCAAATATACTTGAAATCCCCCCAGTGGCCAAATAGTGCATTATGGGAGTATATGGCGCCGGGGAAAATGATCAAAGATGGCCACCGAACCATTTATCTGACAGTTTCGAAAGTGGCAAATTTGGAATCGGCATATCCAAAAACCATTATAAAACCAAGTTCGCCTTCAAAATCCATCAAATAAAAAAGTATCAACTTTTCTTATGTCCCTTGAACAAACTTTAATAGCCTGAACAAACTTTAAAGGCCCTTAGTGCCTATGAATGCCTAATCATATTTCCCAAATTTCTGCCCGATCCATTCAGTAGTTCTGGAGGTGCTTCCATGAAAACTATGTCATCCAAGATTTGGCCAATCAAGTCCCCTCAAACAAGCTTGGTTCAGCTGTTGCCATAGATGATGATTCATAAGTTTTGAATCGATTCCCTAAGTGGTTTCGTGGGAGATTTTTAAAGACATTTCTAAAAATTGGCAAAAAGCCAAAATGTCTGGCTGCCAAATTGGCTGATTAGTTTCGTTTTAACGAACTTGGATCTCTATATGTGCAAAGGATGCTTCCAGCCAAATGGACGGGCGGACGGTCGCCATGGCATTAAGCTTTTAGATATGTAAAGTAGGACAGTGTGACCCATTTGTTTGAATCCCATCTGACAGTTTCGGAGGAGCTGGCTAACAATCAATTTCCACAAACAGACAGACACACAGTCTGTGTGTGTGCGATAATTGAGTGTTAGGCAACTCCTCCGAAACCGTCAGGCGAAATTCAACCAAATTTGGTATGTGAATTAACCATATGAGTACAAGAGGAAATTTACATTTGACTCCGCCCCCAGGGGTCAAAAGATCAAATTGACTGTAACGCAAGTGTTCCGAAACTGTGGGACATGATTTACAATTGGCTCCATGTCTAGGGGTTGGATTCAGGTACGGTTGGTCAGAAGGTAAAATCTGTGACCTTGGGGTATTTGTTATGATGCGTCATCGACTGAACAATCTAGTAAAGAGATAGAATGATAACAATTCGTCTAAGTGTAAAATGTGACAAAAAATTGAGGGTGAGTGTCTGCAATCTTTGACTGCTCAAAATTGCTTTTGTTTTTTTGGCTCTGATGGCCTGAAACACCAAGTGATCATCATCTTATGCCTTATGTCCATCCATCTGTCGTTTGTCCATCAATGTTTCCTTTAAACATCTTCTCAAGAACCACTGGGCCGATTTCAATTATATTTGGCAGGAAGTTTCCTTCATGCATAGAGATCCAAGTTTGTTTAAACGAAGCTGATCGGCCAATTTGGCCAGCGACCATCTTGAATTTTGGACGATTTTTAGAAAGGTCTTTAAAAATGTTCTCGGAAACCGCTTGAGGGATCGATTTAAAACTCATAAAATATTGTATCTAGAGCAAGAGCTGAACCAAGTTTGTTCAAGGGAACTTGATTGGCCAAATACTTTGGTGGTCATCTCCAAAACCATTGAACAGATCGGGCTGAAATTTCGGAGATGCAATTAGTAACTAAGAGCCATCCATTAAAGTTTGTTCAAATGAAGTTGATACGTAAAAAAAACATGGCCGCAATGGGCCAATCAAAATGTAGTGTGTTTGGTGATCATATTGGATTTTTTATTTGACGGATTTTGCAGCTGAAATTGGTTTTATATAGGTTTTTAGCTCACTAGGCCCGAAGGGTCAAGTGAGCTTATGCCATGGCGGCCGTCCGTCCATCAAATCGGATCTCCTCATTTATGCTTTTGACCGATTTCAACCAAATTTGGCAGGAACAATCCTATGGTGGTAGGCTCCAGAACTGGTATTCAGAATTTTGATTGGTCAGTTTTTGTAGCGGCCATCTTGGATTTTCCAAAAATTCTTTGGAAATCATTTAAAACGCTACTCGTCCAATATAAATAGGCAGACTTCAACGAAATTTAGGTGGGCTGATTCTATGCTTGGAGGCTTCTGAACAGTTTTAACAATATTTCCGGCGGCCATCTTGGATTTTCTGAAAACGTCTGGAAATCGGTTAAAATGCTACTCATTAACCACTTGGCTGATTTCAAGCAAACTTGTTTGAGAGGATCCTAGAGTGGTATGCTTCAGAACGTGTATACATAATTTTGATTGGTCTATTTTTTTCACCAGTCATCTTGAATTTTTTGAAAAAATTCAGCTTTTCCAAAATTTGGCCAAAAGCTACCATGTAAAAGGAAATTTTAAATGCGTTCTCTAGAACCACTTGGCCAATTTCAAGTATATTTAGCAAAAAGCATCCTTATGGCTTAGAGATCCAAGTTTGTTTAAACGAAGCTAAATTGAATTGAATTTGGCCAGCGGCTGTTTTAGATTTTAGCTTATTTATTTGGCCAGCGGCCATCTTGGATTATGGCTATTTTTTATAAACGTCTAAATCTTCTCCGAAAACATTTTTGGAATTGATTTAAAACGCATGAAATATCATTTAGGGTAAGAGCTGTCATGCCAAGTTTGTTCAAGGAAACTTGATTGGCCAAATGGTTTGGCAGCCATCTTGGATGATCTAGTTTTCGTGAAAATTATTTTCTCCAGAACCGATGGACGGATGGGGCCAAAATTTGTGAGATATGATTAGGGACTAAGGATGATAAAAGTTTGTTCACGGGAAAATGATATATCCAAAAACATGGCCGCTGTGGGCCAATCAAAATGTAGCATGTTTAGCGGCCAAGTTGGAAATTTTTATTTGACGGATTTTTAAGCCGAAATCGATTTTATATATATGTTTTTGGATATTCCGAGTTCAAAGTTGTTGGATAAATGGTTTGGCTGCCATCTTGAATTTTTTTCCACAAAAAAAATAAAACACATGTAAAACAATAAGAAATTTAAAATTTTTATATTTTGGCAGGAATATGGATCCAAATTTGTTCAAAGAAAGCTAATCGTCCAATTTATCTGGCAGCCATCTTGGATTTTGGCCGCATTTTTTAATGTCTTAAAAATCTTCTCCAAAACCGCTTGTGGGATCGATTCCAAACTCATAAAACATTATTTAGAGAAACAGCTGAACCACGTTTTTTCAAGCAAACTTGATTGGCCTAATGCCTCAGTGGCCATCTTGGATGGCCTAGCGTTCGTGAAAACAACTCCAGAACCGCTGAAATTTGGCAGATATGATTAAGAACTAAGGGCCATTAATGTTTGTTCAAGCGAAGTTGATACATAAAAAAAACCATGGGCACCATGGACCAATCAAAATGTACAAACGTGTTTGGTGGCCATATTGCATATTTTTATTTGATGGATTTTGAAGCCGAAATTGGTTTTATATAGGGTTTTTGGGTATTCTGATTTCAAATTTGCCATTTTCGAAACTGTCGGCTAAACGGTTTAGCGGCCATCTTGAAAATATCTTCTCGAGAACCACGCCCTATTTCAAGTGTATTTGGCAAGAAGCATCCTTAGGACATAGGGATCCAAGTTTGTTAAACAGAAGCCAATGTACAGCCAATTTGGCTGGCAGCCATCTTGGATTTTGTAACGTCTTTAAAAATCTCCAAAACCACATGGGGATCAATTCACATCTTTTGAAACATCATCTGGAGCAACAGCTGAACCAAGTTTGTTCGAGGGAACTTGATTGTTCGAGGGAACTTGATTGTTCGAGGGAACTTGATTGTTCGAGGGAACTTGATTGTTCGAGGGAACTTGATTGTTCGAGGGAACTTGATTGTTCGAGGGAACTTGATTGTTCGAGGGAACTTGATTGTTCGAGGGAACTTGATTGTTCGAGGGAACTTGATTGTTCGAGGGAACTTGATTGTTCGAGGGAACTTGATTGTTCGAGGGAACTTGATTGTTCGAGGGAACTTGATTGTTCGAGGGAACTTGATTGTTCGAGGGAACTTGATTGTATCGAGGGAACTTGATTGTTCGAGGGATCTTGATTGTTCGAGGGAACTTGATTGTTCGAGGGAACTTGATTGTTCGAGGGAACTTGATTGTTCGAGGGAACTTGATTGTTCGAGGGAACTTGATTGTTCGAGGGAACTTGATTGTTCGAGGGAACTTGATTGTTCGAGGGAACTTGATTGTTCGAGGGAACTTGATTGTTCGAGGGAACTTGATTGTTCGAGGGAACTTGATTGACCGAGGGAACTTGATTGTTCGAGGGAACTTGATTGTTCGAGGGAACTTGATTGCTCGAGGGAACTTGATTGCTCGAGGGAACTTGATTGCTCGAGGGAACTTGATTGTTCGAGGGAACTTGATTGGCCAAATGCTTCCTCAGCCATCTTAGATGACCTAATTTTCGTGAACATTACTTCTCCATAACCACTGAACGGATCGGTCCAAAATTTGGGTGATATGATTAGGGCCTAAACGCCATTAAAGTTTGTCCATGGAAAGTTGATATGTCAAAAAGACATGGTGAAAAATCCATCAGAATTTCACTTTTTTGGCGGACATCTTGTATTTTCTGCAAATTTCTGAGAAAATCATAAAAAGACTACTTATTAACCACTGGGCCAATTTCAATAAAACTTGGCCAAACCTTCTTCACAGAAATTAGATTTGTAGATTTTTCCATTGGTCATGTCGTTTTGTTCGTTTGTGCCAGTGGCCAATAATTCCATGTGAGCAATACAGGCCCCATGGGCCGCTTGTTAAAAATGTCTTTAAAATCTCCAAAAGCTTTCTTGGGGGAATGGATTCAAAACCAATACATCATATACATGTAGGGATATAGCTGGCAGCCATCTTGGATTTTGTAACGTCTTTAAAAATCTCCAAAATCATATGGGGGATCAATTTAGATCTCATGAAACATTATTTGGAGCAACAGCGTAACCAAGTTTGTTTGAGGGAACTTGATTGGCCAAATGCTTTGGATGGTCTAGTTTTCGCGAAAAAGACCTCCAGAACCGCTGAATGGATCGGGCCGTTATTTGGCAGATATGATTAAGGACTAAGGGCCATTAAAAGTTTCTTCAAGGGAATGTGATATGTCAAAGAGCATGGCCACCGTAGGCCAATTAACAATACAACATGTAGCGTCTTTAGCGGCCATATAGCAGATTTTTTATTCGATGGATTTTGAAGCTGAGATTGGCGTTACATAAGATTTTGGGTATTCTGATTTCAAATTTACAATTTTTGAAACTGTCGGATAGATGGTTTGGCAGCCATCTTGGACCTTTTTCATGTCAAATGCTCCTATGTACTAAAGCTGTAGGAAATTTTTAATGTCTTCTCGAGAACCACTGAGCCGATTTCAAGTATATTTGGCAGAAAGCATCCTTAGGGCATAAAGATACAGGTTTGTTCAAACGAAGCTGGTTGGTCAATATGCCCGGTGGCCATCTTGGATTTTGGCAGATTTTTTAAAACGCCTTAAAAATCTTCTTTTCCGAATTTGCTTTCGGGATCAATTCAAAACTCATGAAAGATCATCTATGGCAACAGCTGATCCAAGTTTGTTTAAAGGAACTTAATTGGCCTAATGTTTTTCAGGAAAATAACTTCTCCAAGGCCGCTGAATGGATCGGAGCCAAAATTTGGGATTAGAGACTAAGGAGCCATTAAAGTTTGTTCAATGGAAGTTAATACGTAAAGAAACATCGCCGTTGTGTTGTTACAGTTCTGGTCAACTCCTTAGGGTTCTACTTATGACCGATAGCCTTTCCAGCCTACGTATGTTCCAGGTGAGCGAGACAGGTCTGTTGTGCATCTTGTTTAAACAGATTTTGTTGTAGAAATTGTACAAATTGGGAAGAATTTCTAACAATTTACCTTTAGCCCTCCGTACATATGTATCCTAAGGCAGTAATTACATAATGGTGAATATGAACATTGAATATTTCTTGTTTCTCTACAGCTTCGGTCTTCCACGCGACATTCAAGACTCTGGTAGATGTTCAAACTCAGGTGCTCTATCCAATCCCAGATTTCTCTAGTCTGAATAAGCCACTTGATGAGGAAGACCAGGATCTAGTCCCAAAACACGCAAATACTATTTTCTTGTCAATTAACAGATATGAGAGAAAAAAGAACCTTGCTTTGGCCATAGATGCTCTAGGTAGGTATGGAGAGATTGTTCGTTTAACTCTTATGAGTGCTTGCTTATTACTTATCGTTGTAGTGTTCTGTTGCATGCGTCATGGAAAATAACAACTCCTGTTGTTAACCTGTGATTAACCATGCTCATGATTTTTGTCCAGTGATCTTCAGAAATATCCATTGCAGAAGGCCAAATTTGAACAATTACCACTAGAATGACTGGCTCAGTAAATGAGCCAGTCATTCCAGTGGTAAATTTTCAAAAGTAGTCTCCTCTTAGGCCTGGGAATGGACATTCAGTAGGGAGAAATTTGGACCATGTTCTTATCTGAGAGTTACTACGGCATAATGATGTCTACGCTGATGTACATGCATTGATTGCGGTCGTAAGTCTGAGCACACTACATCTAATTCGATAGAATCGATACATCTGTCGGATTAGTTAATTTGAAAAGATCAGCCAATTAACTGATTTTAATTAGTTGGTAGGACTTAAATCTGTAATGTAACTCGATGCATTTTGTCTCTACTCCGATAGGGGCATTAATTATGTATAGGGATCTCATAGGATCCGCTACACTGCATGGCTACTCTAGTACCTCTATCATGTCTATGAGCCTTATGTTTTGGAGGTTTTATTCAAAGTATTAGAAATTGTGCAGGGCTTTAGATTACCCCTTAGCTATGACTTTACAAGTCATGCCCAAATGAAATCCGCCCATATTAGCGAACCCAAATTAAAATCCTACTGGCTGCTATGAACACTATTTAACTGATTTACTGTCAATTAAATACTAGATGGATGCTTTTGGCACTTTATTTCCATTCAGATGTCTTATAGTGCTATTAAAACTAAAATGGCTCAAAAGCAAGCTCTCAGATTTCAAAATTCTCTAGTTTCTAAGAGCATTGATGGATCCCGGTAGGTGGTGTGCCCAAATGAGCAGTGATGTGAACACAGCCTTACATGTAGATTATCTTGACCTTTGAAGGATTAACTGATTGTCTATTATATTTAAATTATAGTCTATAGGCCTTAGAGTGGGGGGGATATTATATGGGGAGGGTCACTATCAAAATGGGTTATGATGACAAATCCATTCGCGCTTGCCGTCTTGAAAAATTTCTATTCTACAACCCTCTATAGCTTTAACACTCAATGCGGGCAAAATTGGCCTCTAGTGGTCTTGAGGAATATACATTTGTATGCCAAGAGAAGACTATTTTGGAAAGTTTACTACAGAAATGACTGGCTCCGTAACCGAGCCAGTCATTCCAGTGGTAAAATTTCTAAAATAGTCTTCATCTGGTCTCCAAATAAGCAATTATTTAGATTTTCTTGACAAAATTTGTCTTAATTTGACCATTAAAAGTTTAATAACTGTCCATTAGAGATAGCAGATGCATGTGCGTATGGGACGAGTCCACATAAAATTAGTTTTGGATGATGATCATGATGATATACATGTACTCTGTTCTCCGCTTGCAGTAGTTTGAAAACATCGTGTAGCTGCAATCAGTCCTTCTTTAGCCATTGTTTATTGACCGCACTCATGTTCTTGGTCGTCACAGCACCCAGTCCGGCTTCTTTTGTATTCGTACATATCACACTTAGCAGGTTATGCAGTGGCATCCTCTACAAGCTTGACAGTGGTACTTAGCAGGTTATGCAGTGGCATCCTCTACAAGCTTGACAGTGGTACTGTATTGAAGATACATGTAGTGTATAGCAAGTCGTTGACGATTACACTATTTGGTCAGCAGGGCTCGATTTTAACACCAACCCGAGGATAGTAGAATTTCATATGGGTTAGTAAAACTAAACCTGCGCTAACGCATCTGGGTTAGTAATGCTCTCAAGAGAGGAAATACGAAAAAGCACTTATAATGTCATTACAGTATGTACTGTACCCACCAAAAATTGACCAAAGATTCTCTGCTTGCTTCAATGCTTTGTTGAATATTTTGAAATTAATTTGTCCAGAAAGTCTCCGGACAAATTAATTTCATAATATTCAACAGTTTCTCTGTATAGTTGGCTTGGAAATGAGTTTTATAGGGATTCATCAGTGAATGGATTAAAGAAGTGATCAGCTTTGAGAGCTTACAATCATTAGGTTAGTGAAATTTGCTGTGAGATAGTAAAATCAATGATGCACTATTCTGTCTGGGTTAGTAGAAAAAATCCTTAAAATCTACCCCTGGCAAGTGATGTTGAGTTATAGAATGGTGTCTGCGGTGACATGCATAAAGCTAATCTTGCAGTTGTACAGCATCGGATATACAGGTTGCAGCATACAAGTGTAGTCTGTTAGCCAAAGGGATTCATGATCCACAGATACAGTTTCCAAAAGGACTGGAAGGCAATGTTTCCCATGACGCAATGTGCAAGGATTTTGCTTTTCCTCCATTCCTCCCGACCACACAGCAGGATGTCGCAGATAGCTGTACATGGGTAAATTTTGTCTTGGCTTCATTCATGAAGAGCTTCACATTCTTGAGTTGCTCTGCAGCTATTTGGAAAAGGATATTGAGTGGCTTCTTTTCCTCCTTTATGAAACCTACGGTACATCATCTGCGTATGCCATCTCTAGTGGGAGGCCCAATGAAGAAACTGGTGGGTTTGGTCTTGTGGAGTGCGCTCGGACAGATGAGAGGACTGCGGTAAGGTAGCATTTAAACAGCAGCAGAGAGGCCATCTCCTGTGGAGAACCAATGGATGTCTTGAACGTTGCCGACTACATTTGTTACTCGCACTTTCAACTTGGTATTTGTCATTTCAACTTGGTATTTGTCATTTCAACTTGGTATTTGTCACTAACAGTTTGGCTAGTCGCAGCTCATCGACATCATCTTTACAGCCAGCTTCATATGGTATGTTCAGAATCTTTGAATGTTTGATGGAGTCGAAGGCCCACCATATGTCGATGCCCATCTTATGAATGTCCCAGTGCTTGAACATGACTACTGACATGAACAGTCAATGTCTGATTGTCTGCACAGCGCATCCTCATTTAAAGCCACTCTGGTAGGCGCACTATTTGCTGGTGGTTCAGGAGGCTTCTTGGGTTTGGATGGCGAAATAATTCATGGTAGGGGTATCTTAGCCAACAGTGGGGTGGGTGGGGGGTTGCATGAAGGTAGAGTTTATTAAGTGCCTGATTGTTTGGAGATGGTTTGACTGCAAAGTACAATATATAGCCATGAGGCAGCCATTGTAAAAATCAGTTCGATGCAATAATTTTGTAACTTTGACCATTATTCCTTTAAACCCCAGGTTTATTCTGACAGCAAAAAGCACCAAAGAAATTTCTCAAATTTCACAGAAATCTTACGTGTTTACCATTTTAATTTAACATTGGTTCTAATGTTAAAATCTGTTTTTACACTCAGGTCACATGCAATCAAATTATGTTAAAGATTTTCATTACAGTATCCTTTATTTTGTTTTAAATATGTTCTATTATTAATGAACTGTATATGGTACACTGTGTTAGGAAAACAATCTTACTTTACATCAATGCACTGTTTTCTATTCCAGGGCAGCTGAAAACCCATGGTTGTGACATCAAAGCGGTACATCTTATAATAGCAGGTGGATATGATGAGCGTGTCCTCGAAAATAAGCAGTACTATTTGGAGCTGAAATCTTTAGTCAATGAATTAGACCTCACTAATAATGTTAGTTTTCTTCAGTCTATCTCGGACTCTGCCAAGCGAACTTTGTTGGCGAAGTGTACATGTTTACTTTATACCCCCGATAGGGAACATTTTGGAATAGTACCTATTGAGAGTATGTATGCCAAATGTCCAGTAATTGCGGTAAATAGTGGCGGCCCACTAGAAACGGTTGTTGACCAGGTGACTGGATATCTATGTGAGCCAGACGCTGAACAGTTTTCTCATGCAATGGAAAAGTTTGTCACGGATAAAGGGTTGAGTAGAAAACTTGGCAAAGCGGCTAATGAGAGAGTTGTTAAGTGTTTTTCGTTTGCTGCATTTTCTCAGCAGCTGGACTCTATTGTTGGGAGTTTGGTTAGAGATGATTGATTAGCAATGGAGGATTACAGTTTATCCATCAATCATGTGGTGTGATAATCAACTACCTGATGTGTAGGATGATGTCATAATCAATTACGTTGAATGAATGACATACATACGCTCATCGTGAATGCTTAATTGATGACGGACTAAGCATTGTTGTACGAATTGTCTTTACTATTTAATAATCATTCTATTGAATATTTTGAAACTAATTTGACTAGGTGCGAGAAATATTCAACAGCTTACCTGTATAGGTTTCTGGAAATTGATAGTGAGGGAGTTCAGGGATTGATCGATCCCAATGTGGGCAAAATGTGGGTGGAGCTTAGCTAAAATTGGTGGGTGTACTTAAAACTGGATTCCTCCATTGTTCGGTATGGACATATATACACTGATGCAGTACAGTTCAGAAATAAGTTAACATGTTAGCAAAACAAAATAAAACGTACAGTTGAATATTTTGGACTTAACCGTAATTTGATTGGAAGTCGTTGACCTGCTGTACTGAAGCAACTGCTTTCAGCAACACCATTTTCATACCTTACCAAGATAGAAATGTGTAAGTTACCATTGATCCCATGATCAATAGCATGATTTCACATACATGCACTGCATTGCACAGGGTTCGTACTGGTCATGGAATTTGACAATTTTCAATTCCAGGCCTGGAAAATCTACATTTTTTATCATGGGTCATGGAAGTCATGAAAAATGATAATCATGAAAAATTAAAGAAATCTGTCGGCATAAATTACCTTCATCACTTCTATCCAATAAAAATCATGGCAACAGTTTATCAAAACAAGGCTGTGGCTTGATTGTTCCAAGAGGCAATATTCAACCATTTGCAGAATAGCTTGGTTCATACATGTAAGCTAAGTCATAAACGCAAATCTACTAGGTATTAATTCTTGCAGGCCGTGGAATGTGTTAATTTTGGTCATGAAAAGTCATGGATGGAAAAGTCATGGAATTTCAAACTTGAAAGGTTTCCGAACCCCGATTATAACAGTACCTGATCCTGCTGGATCATTTGTTAACTTAAGCAGATGTATGAGTGTTTATTTCATCATCCAGTTATGTAAACCTTTTGAAAGTGATTGTTGGAATTAAACTTGTTTAACCCTTTAACAACAAGAATTGTATGGAATTAAATGTTTCGCCTGTATCCAAATTGTCACAATGACCTTGACCTTTGACTGTGTGACCTCAATGTCATTATGTTGCTTCCTAGCATTATAAGTAACCATGTATCTAATAGTTTCAATAGTATTAACCAATCCTGAAATATAAATGTAACCGATTTACTAACCGCAAAAGCTTAAAGATGTTGTGAGGACTAGATACCCGATCGCTCTGATTAACTTGACAATCATAATACAGATTCTCCTTTACAAGAACAAAATGCTTTTTAAATTTTTGTAATCGGCCCAGCCAAAGCTGAGATAAGCATATAGCAACCACCTTGACAACCAAACGTTTTTAGCTATTGCGCTAGAGTTGTGACGTCACACCGGGATGACACCAATTCCTATTAGTCTAGATTATTATCTCGGGGAGCATAGCTAGGCTCTCTACTGCTGCGCGTATTAGGCACCTATGCACCTGTTCTTTGACACTTCATTGTTCACACAGGGACACTACATTGTTCGAGATCCACAAAGGTTCAATAATATCGAAGTTGATGATATTTTTGTTGATTAAACTTAGGACAGACCTCATGGTCACGGTGCCTGACATCACAATTCTAACGTATAGGCCTGTTAGAGGTGACAGTAACATCGGATTTCGTGTACTTGAATTAGGCTATATTTAATCAAACCCACCCACACACTTCTTAGAATACAATTCTACAAATGCATATATATCTTATCTTTCTGGATTGACTGCAGAGATTTTGCATAGATGATAGGCATGCATGTAAACAAATGTACACCTTTTAAAATGATAGTTAAGTAGGCCTACACCGCTCAGTGCACGTACGATCGCAATTTACCATTGTGTAGGCTTATGAATAAATTTATGATTGCAATATATAGCAGTTACTCCAGTTATGTGTTTAAAATTAACTAAATGTCGGGTAAATATAAATCTAATCTAAACTAATCTATTTGCGTATAGTCTACGTTGACATATTATTGACAGTACACGGTTTGTTTACAGTTTAGGCAGTGGTCGAGGTGTGTAGCGAGGCTTTCACTGCCGTCCACACGCTTACAGTACAACTTAAATAACATATACTGTTGAATATTTTGAACATAATTGGGTTGGATTTCAACCCAAATTGTGTTCAAAATATTCAACATTACGTTTCTTGTATCGTGTTCATATGGTTCTAACTAACATATTTGTGTTTTTGCTTTAGAAGCATTTAAACTTATTTATGAGCTGCACTGTAAGTAAAGATCATACGCTAACGACCTCTGAACATCTGGCAGTTCACCTACCATTTTTAAATTTGTTCATCCACTACAGTTTTGCTTTTTCATAACATTGAAATATGAGTGTATCCTACTTCCATACATGGAAGAAGTTGGTTTGAAAACGACATAGTTCATATTAGGCTTGCACGATTTTTCGATTTAATCGTGAAGTTCGATTTATTTTTAAAATCACAATTTTTACGATGTAATTGAGGAAAGATCGGAAAATCGTCAAAAATTTCATGTTTTTACAAAATCTGAAGTGTGTACTTTTCTGTCGCATTATATCAGTACATGAGTACACTTATAATCGATTCACGCCAGTGTTCATTGTGTGTATATCCCGCCGTGCCATGCATGTGTCGAATAATTACGAATCACAACACAAAGCGCTACAATAAACAAGCTAACAATAGCGAGGTAACACCTTTGTCATTGAGAAAACCAGCTAGTTCCTCCGGCGAATCGCCATATAATTTTTTTTCTTTCGCTGCAGACCCTGCTTCTGTTGTGAAATGTCAAGTATATACAGTTTCAGAGTGTTAGGCAATCAGTGAACATAATTCTGTTTAATTCTAGCGTTAGCAATTTCAGACGGTCTAATAATTTTTCCTTTTTGATTCAGTTGTCATGTCAAATTAAAGAAAATAAAGCAACAGCATTCCAGATTGTTTGATTTTGAACTGTGCGTTCTGTTGATTACTCTTAAATGTAAATCGTACATTCTGAAAGCAACTATAAACCACACTATAGGACGAGTTTACGCCGTTACACTAGTCCCTACTCAAAGCTACCGTCCTATGTATGTGAATTGCGCAGTATCTCCTGCGCTACTAATATTAGCGTCTTCGCGTTACTCCGGTAATTACCTAAACTCGTCCTACAAAGGGAGGCTATAAGCGGAAGCATCACGTAATTCATATTTTTTTCTCGGCGACATTTTATCTCAAATTTTGATGAATTAAATAATGTTTATTAAACTATACGCAATATTTAGGCGGTCCCAATTAATAATTTCACGCCCGCGATGATGGATATAAGATATACATTAAGCATAGACGTAGGATGGTAAAAATTCGTCGCATGAACATCATGTGTTCTAATTTCGTGATATTTTTGTATGAATTATTTTAACTTTCTAGAAACGAGTCACGTTAACCCGGTTTATGCTTTTGGGAATTTGGACCTACGATTTAATCGAAAAACACGATTTTTTTCATAAAATCGATCGCGATGTTTCAAATCAAAAATCGCGCAAGCCTAGTTCACAGGCGTGACGCCCCCACACACACACACACACACACACCAACCTATGTGTTGACCCGTACATGCCTCTACATTATTATTATACAAACACATTGCCAAAAGCTTATAGGTAAACAATTACATTCTAGTCAGTAATCACGGGAAATTTCACAGGACACACTGACACACTTATTGTACATTCATAATCTTCAGAAAAAGTTGTAACTGCACTCTGTAGGCTATACATTTAGATATGAATAATAGTACAATTATAGCCATCGTCAACCTCTCCCACCCACCTCGATCATCACACTCACATCCATCCATCCCAGATATTACATAGTACACCCAGTCCTTTCAAGAATGGTAATGGATCCGCAATTAGGCCTACTAGACTACAGAGTATTTGTCACATGCATTGAAATATTGCCGATTTTCAGTATTGCCCATGGTTTACCGTAGTTATAGGCCTATTATTATACGAATATAGCTATCCATGAAACCATAAAAAATGAGTAAATATCATAATAGATTTTAAAAAATCATGATTTTTATTTCTTGAAGACTTAGCTTCAACCTGACATAATTTATGTTATGGTAGGTGAAGTCTATCCTGTTAAACGCACGTTTTAAAATATGTTACCTTTGTACTACAGACAGAGAAATATTGACCCAGCTCACAGCGCCGTTCCCGGTGTGACGTCACAGCGAGTGGTGATGTGATTCAGATTGAGGCATCATTTAATCTCGTTATTTGGGCTGCCTAACATATTTTTCTCACTCCAAAGTGACGCTATTGTGTTTAAATAGTGTAGTAGACCATAAAATTAATTGAAACTCGTTATCGACCGCAAGTCCTCACAAGACCTTTAACGTTGAAAAAGAAGAGGTCAAATAGCAAGGTGAAAATGACCTTGGCTTTTGAGCTAGTGACCACACTATTATCACGCTGGCTCCTTTTGTCCATGTTTGGTTCCAGTAGGATTAAGTCAGTCATTCCAGTGGTAAATTTTCAAAAATAGACTTCTCTTTGTCTGCAAATGGACATTTCTCAAGACCACTGCAGAAGTCATATTTGGCTGATTTGAGTGTTAAAGGATTAACACTAACCGTCAAATTTGTTCAGGAACATTTCAGTTTTTATATTGAAAATATCCATTTGCAGATGGAGATTATTTTTGAAAATTTATCACAGGACTGACTGGTTCAGTTATCGAGCCAATTGTTCCACTGGTAATCTCTTCAAAAATAGGTCTCTCTTGGACTGCAAATGGACACGTGTCAAGACCACTGCAGAGGCTGTTTTCGGTCAGCCTTTAACCCTTAAATTTCCTAAAGAAAATTTAATTTTTCTCATGGAAACTGTCCATTTGCAGACAAAGGGAAGACTATTTTTGAAAAATTTATCACTGGAATGACTGGGTCGATAAACGAGCCAGTCATTCCAGTGATAAATTTTCAAAAATAGTCTTCTCTTTGTCTGCAAATGGACAGTTTCCATGACAACTGCAGAAACCCTTTTTTTTGGCCGATTTGAGTGTTAAAGGGGTCACAGATCTACATTCTGCTGTGTTTGCTGGTGCGTTAAAATGTAAAGAAGTCGAATAAATACTGGTGTAATGTCGATGTAGAAATTATTCAAATTAACTTTTTTACTGATCCATACATGATCAGAAAATTCACAGATCCTAGATCTTGTGCTGATGCACATGTAAAATTAGGCAAATGTTTACTCTGTTGAGTACAGACAGAGCTCGGCCAAATGCAATCCCACTCAAGGTCTCATACGGAGGGATGTATTTCTGCAATTTGAACTGAGCTTTTCAAGAAATCAAGGCGGATAACTCTGGTGGATCTGGATTCCTTTTGCCGATATTCAATCCCCGCAGAAGGAGTTGAAATTTCAAATTTGAAATGATTCCATTCAAGCTACATTGTAACCGAAGGTATCGAATGAAAACCAAATATTTTACAATTTTTAAAGAAACCAACGAGTCAGTCATTCCAGTGGTAAATTTCCAAAAATAGTGTTCTTTTGGTCTGCAAATCGAAACTGAAATGAACAAATTTGACGGTTAAAGTGTTAAGATACATGTATTGGAATTCTTTCTGGCGAGATTATTCTTGCGATCTCACAGTACATGTATTTGGATTTCAAAGCAATCAAGCTTTTCACAAAATACCCAGTATTTTCAAAATAATCAACCAAATATATACCAGTATTCTAGTTCCGGCTTGCAACTACTATTTTTAAGTCAGGCAATATGTCTGTCAAATTGTTTACATTTCTGACAGAGCTCCCTATAGCTTGTCAGTTGTCACATTTGTTTTATCAGTGATATGTACAGTATAAGTCGGTCATTCACATTTTTAGATGTGACAAACTACTGGATTAGGCAAGAGAAGTCAATCGGTCTGTCAAATTTTTGACTGACAGACTGACAGCCAAAGTGACTAATACTATATTTAGTTGCAAGTCATAATTAAACAAGTGTGGCATGCTACATGTATGGTTGCAAATCTGACAGAAGACCGACTTATAGCTACATAACGTTAAAAAAATCTTACAGAAGGCGAAAATGTCGCAACTACATGTATAGGACAGTTAAATTCTTTGAAAAAGCTAATCATATCTACTGAACAGGGCCTCTCATAAAACAGCAGACAAATTATGTTAACCTTAAAATATCTTGTCAATTTAACAAATACTTTTTGGCTGTATGTATTACATATTACATCACAGAACAGAAAGGAAGAAATTCTTCCTGATGTAAAGAATATTTGGTTAAATATTTTGTAACCTAACATGACTGGGAGCTGCTGCTTCCTATGGCAGTAACAAGTCTGTCGAATTACTTTCAACATATTCAAAAGATTTCCTGTATACACTTATATTGAAATTATTACACTGGAATCTCAGGGGTGCTTAACCCTTTAACACTCAAATTTGTTCAAGAAAATTTAAATCTTCTCATAGAAAATGTCCATTTGCAGACCAAGAAGACTATTTTTTTTAATTTACCACTGGAATGACTGGCTCGATAACCGAGCCAGTCATTCCAGTGGTAAATTAAAAAAAATAGTCTTCTCTTAGTCTGCAAATGGACATTTCTCAAGACCACTGCAGAAGCGGTTTTTGGTTGAGATGAGTGTTAAAGGGTTAAGAGCTGGTATCAATAGAACGCGATATTTAAAAATTAATGTTATAAGTTGTTATCTAAAGCAGCTTTTATTAGCACTATTTTCAAAATTTTCACCCTTCCTATCTACACGCCCATGTTACGTATCCGCCTTCTGTGTTTGGTGTATAGTTATTATCTAATGTTGTTGAAATTTGTTATGATACAATTATTACTGCGTAATTTAGCTTATCATAGAATCAAGAAATAGCACGGGGCTTGATACATGTAGGGTTCTATATGGCCGCAGGCTAACAGTAACCATTAAATGTACTAGTGGAAATTACAATTTTTTCATAGAATATGTTCATTTGCAGAGCAAGCTTATTTTTTAACGCTCACTGGAATGACGGGCTCGGTTATCGAGCCAGTCATAACCGAGCCAGTCATTCCAGTAATGAATTTTTTTTAAATAGTCTTGGTCTCCATGCAAATGGACATTTTCCGGTGGCATGCGTGTTCACGAGTTAAAGCTAATCAGTCATGCTAAAAGACTGTATTTTAACCACTACCTGTAAAATAATGTGATACAATGTAACAATAAATTTCCATTTTCGGTGACTATATTAAGTCTCGTTATTGATATATAAATAATAATTAAATGAGTTCTCGTTAAAAATCTCATCTCTACACTAGAAACTAATTTACAATAACTGGGAGCTGTTGCTCAGCATAAACTCCCTGTAAAATGAGTTTCCAAATATTCAACAAATATGTATAAAATCAGAATAGATTTTTAGCTCGTGCTTATATCATCAGCACGACGTCCGCATCGTTTGCGGTTTTGGTTAACTTTTCTGTTTAGCTCAGCTACAGCAAACTTATCAGGCTTATGGTGATAAGCAAACCTCATTTATAGGTTTATTACTCGGTTTCTATCAATAGTACAGTGTATTTATCTCGTTCCTCTCTATTTTCAGTCCAGGTACTTTATCCATACCGGTTAAGCTTCCTGTTTAGCTCAGCTATAGCTAAACTATCAGGCTTAAGGTAATCAAACTTCATCCTTCTATACATTTATTACTGCATTTCTATCAATAGTACAATGCATTTATTCCATTCCTCCCTATATATTTTCAGTTCAGGGCCTTTGTTATTTCTAGTTAGGTTTTATGTTAGTTTGACTTAGTCCATACAGCTAAACTATCAAGTTTATGGTAACTAGACCATAATTATATAGCTTTATTACTGCATTTACATTGTTTTGTCAATAAGGTAATACATTTTAGTTAGCCTACTGTCAACAATCTTCATATGTACGAAGATATAAAACAGGTGAGTTGCGAGGTTGCACTGCAATCACATTTGTGGTTCGTGTTTGATCTCAGATTGACAAGTGATATATTTTATGGCCGCGACCATATCCTATATGAAAAAGTGACAATGTTTTTGTGTCTGATTTACTGGCAGTATGCAAAGTGTGTATGCGCCAGCATCTGCTGGACCGTCATCAACTAAATTTATGGGAGAAACTGTGCAAATGATGCTCGAACAAGCACATCTAGCTAGCGATGTAAAGAATGTATATAAACTTGTTCTATCGCCCAACACAAAGGCCAAATACAACTTAAATGGACATCAATATTAGTTCTGGTAGTGGATTGTGGAACAAGCGAGACAATCCCATACCATCTTGGTACAATACTACACAATTGTCTCCCCTTCCACACTCAACAAGCTGGCCGTGTCACTTACGATCTGCCCAAGTATAGCCAACACAGGCAACAATGCCCATTTGAGCAGTCCCTCAACATAACCAATCCCACGCCCGTCTCACCATCACATAACCTAGATCATGACAGTCACAAGCATCTGACTCTCTCTTGTGTCTTACAAGATTATGACATCAAATGATTGACTGAGACACTGGATTCATCCATTTTATATGCATGTTGAAATTTATATACTTTGAACCCTGAATTCCGAGTCATCCAATTTTAAGGTACTTATATACTCAGGTCAGGTGTTGAATAATTTTAAACTAATTTGACTGGAGACTGTTGCTGCCTATAGCAGCTAGGTAGCAACATCTCCCAGTCAACTTAGTTTCAAAGTATTCAACAGAATGTTTATTAAATTGTACATTCACCAGACATACAATTTGTACCCTTCTGAGACCTTTCATGATGGAGCGACGTTATTTTGATTGCGACGTCACCTAACTAGTGACATAATGGACCTTTCCATTTTATCCATCAATCATGATATCATGACCAACTATGTGACTCGTAGGGTGATGTCATAATCAATTACAGTTTCAATGACTCGATTTAGTCCATCTTAAATGCTTAATAGTCTGACACATTGTACGAATTGTATGTCTTTACTATATTTAATAAACATTGTGTTGAGTATTTTGAAACTAATTTGACTGGGCACTATGGCAGCAACAGCACCCAGTCAAATTAGTTTCAAGATATTTAAGAGGTTACCTGTAGCTTTCTTGAAATTGATAGTCAGCGAGTTCAGGGATCGATCTATCCCAACACTGGTGAAGCATGGGTGGAGCTTAGCTGGAGATGGGCGGTGTAAAGATAGAACTGTAATTCTTATCATGGAAGTTGCTGAGTTTGGGAAAAATTTATAACGTCGGATGGGGGAACAGAGGGATAGGGGTACAGCCTACTGGCTAAGGGCACTTAACCATATGGCTGGTGCCTAAAGACTCCACGGTGTGGAGATTATATATCCTGTATGCTTCCTTTTCATCTCCTGATTGGAGTGTTTATGTTTGCAGATGGGTCCCCTCTTAGATCCTGTGTAATGCTGTAGGAGGCACTTCACCAGTGTCAGGCATCTGACCTTCGTCCTCCAACCGAAGACAAGCATCGGGTATACTTCAGCGATGTGGCTTATCACGTTTTACCAAGTTGGCGAGTTTTGCAACTTGTGAGCAAATCCTGAGGATTCTCATGAAGTTCACGAGTATGTTTAGGAATTCAAATTTGTTTAACCCTTTAATCCCTAAATTTGTTCAAGAAAATTTCAAATTTTTCAAAGAAAATGTCCATTTGCAGACCAAGAAAAGACATCCAGTGGTAAACTTTCAAAAATAGTCTTCTCTTGGTCGGCAAATGGACATTTTCCAGGACCACTGCAGAAGGCATTTTTGGCTGATGTGAGTGTTAAAGTGTTAGACTACTAAACCTTTGGACAAAATGTTAAAATACACCCCGCATAGTAGACTACTGTAGCAGTACCTGCACTAGTACATGGAGCGATAACATCTCATATTTTTGGCCCAGTCTCCATCCATCTGTGTGTCCTGCAATTGACGGCTAAGTCTGTGTAGCTAATGATTAGCATTAGACACACAGATGTATGAATAAGCGACACATCTTCTTAGACAATGGAGGAAGCCAGTTTTAGATTAAGCCCCGCCAATTCCTAGTTAAGCTCCACGCTTTGCCCGTGTTCGGATGGATCAATGCCTGCACTCCCTGAATCCCAATTTCTAGAAAGCTATACAGGTAAGGTGGGTGCACGATTTTTCGATATTTCAATATATCATGATTCGATACACGATCACGATATTTTACGATGCTAAACTGTTAAAATCGGAGAATCAGCACAGATTTATGGCGACACGTTGAATATTTTGAAATTGCTTTGACTGAAAGATGTTGTTGCCTAAGGCAGCGACAGCTCCCAGTCAAAGTAATTGCAAAATATTCAACAGTTTTAAGCTGATTTTCATTGACACTATATTACCAATTTGTATAGGTGTGCTGACCCATGTTAAACAATCACCAATATTTCTCTCAACATTGTTACATAAGGGGCTACGATATATATCGTGATTTTAGATGCAGTATAAATCGCGATATTGTCTAGAGCAATATCGCACACCCCTAATACAGGTATGGTGTTGAATATTTTGACACTAATTTGACTGGGTGCTGGGTGCCAAGTCAAATTAGTTTTAAAATATTCAACAGCATGTTCATATAATTCGTGCAACAATACTTAGTCCGTCATCAATTAATCATTCATGAAGTAATTGATTATGACGTCAGCCTATACGTCACATGGCTGATTATGACATCATATGATTGACTGAGAAACTGGAATCCTCCATTGTAGATATATAAGCTTTCAAAGAAATATTTTAGCCTAAGATTTTAGGTTTTAGGCAGTTTTGGACATTTTTAGATGTCCAAAACCCATTTTGGGTGGACAGTTTAAACCGCTATCCAACTTGCCAATCCTGGTCTAATGTGTCCATGGCACATATTTTGCTTTTCATTTGATAACTTTTTTTAGTATTTACTGGATAGGTTGTTTGATATGGATGTTCCCTGCACTGCCCTCGAGCTTAGCCAAAAATCTGAGGGTCTTCACTTGTAAGACGAGGACACGAAATAACAAACTAGTAAACAGTGGGCTGAATGGTGGGTACGATGTGGCACTACACGCTCATTAACTGTCTCACTGCTGCAAGCCACCAGACAGTAATTTCAATGAGCAAAAGAACTCTTGACTTGCAGAATATTTTGAAAACAATTTGACTGAAAATTGTTGGTGGCATAGCCACCAACAAATTTCAATCAAATTGTTTTTAAAATATTTAGCCAGTCACTAATCCATGGGATATGACGTCTGCAAAAACCTCAATTAGGCGGTTAAAGCAGTGTGTACCAATGGCCTCGCAGAGGCTAATGGTTTATATACATGTAGAGCTATCACAGTTTCAATGGCGTACCAGATTCACTGCATAGCCCAATTCATGAATCCATTTCCTCATTCAATCATATGATGTCATAATCAACTACGTGATGTGTAGGATGATGTCATAATCATGAAGTTATAAATGACTCGATAAAGTCCATCTTTAATGCTTAATAGTCCGACACGTTGCACGAATTGTATGTCTTTACCATTTAATAAACATTCTGTTGTATATTTTGAAACTAATTTAACTGGGCACTGTTGCTGCCTTAGGCAGCAACAGCACCCAGTCAAATTAGTTTCATAATATTCAACAGGGTTCCCTGTATAGTTTTCTGGAAATTGAGTCAAGAAATTCAGGGATCGATTGATCCTAACATGAGCGAGGTGTGGGCGGAGATTAACTATGGATGGGCGAGGCATAGCTAAAACTGGAAAGGTGAATTATAGCTATAAATTTAGCATGCATATACAAATCGATGAAGCAGTCCATTGCCTCAAACTTCATTGCTAGAACAAGCATTAAAACTAAAGGAAATCTGTAGAAAACGTCTCTGATAATCTTCGAAGCCGCCATTTTACTTTGATATTTGCAATTCTATTGTGATGATCGCTCTATGTTCCATATAAAGCCATCACGGTAATAAGGCTAATGACGGTCATTGTACTGTTGGCTTCAAGTGTGAGCAGAGTTGCCTCGATAGTGCATAGTAAGAATATAGTAAATACAGTGCTAATTGTGTATTTCCTATGGTACTAGAAAAACGTAAAATGCTAAATATTTTTTATAACAAGAGGCCCCAGGGCCTGTGACGCTCGCTTTGACCATTAGCATTTGAACTATTTGCATTTAAATAGACATGATGGATAATTTTTGAAAAATCTAAGATGGCCAATCAAAACTCTCATTTGATATTTTGAAGCCTACACTGACGGGGTCATTTCACCCAGGCTTCGTTGAAATCGGGCCATTAATTTAGTTGTAGTTTTTTAAGTGGTTCTGAAAATTTTTCAAAAAATCCAATAGGGCCACCAAAAAATCAACCAACCAAAATTCTGAACAGAAGTTCTAGACTCTACCACGATGGAATCCTTCCAGCCAAATTTCGGTGAAATCCACTATGTGGTTAAGGAGAACATACATTTGACAATTTGCGGTAATATGATTTTCTCCCCAAAACTTGACCGAGCAAAATTCTGAATAGACGTTCTGGAGCCTACCCCAATATGGTCATTTTAGCCAAATTTTGTTGAAATCTGTCAAGCACATGTAGCTACGGAGAAGCGTTTTGATAATTTCCATTAAATTTTTCTTTAAAATCTTAAGATTTTCACCCACAAAATGGACCCATTAAAATTCCGAATAGACTGGATTCTACCATGATAGGGTCTGTCCAGCCAACTAGGGTTGAAATTTGTCATGCAGTTAATGATGAGTAGCGTTTTGACAATTTCCAGTAAATTATCATAAAATCTAAAAACTTCCACCCAAGAAATTTACCAATCAAAATTCTGTATACGAGTTCTGAAGCATACACCAATATGGTCCTTCCAGCTAAATTAGGTTGAAATCTGCCTAGCGGTTAATGAGTAGTATTTTGAAGCAAAAGTTGACAATGGATCCATGATGGAGCATAAGCACACTTGGCCATTCTGGCCAGGTGAGATAACACTATATTTGACAAAGTTGTTGCACCTTAATTAACGAGTGTAAATTAAAAGTGCTCCAGATTCTTTCGAGAACAATCTGGTTGAAAGTTCTTGCAGCAATAATTCTCAGTAAAAGTGGTACACTTCTATTGTCGAATGATTATTTTGAGAATTTGACCAACAGATGTTCCTGGACAGGTATAGACAACAGCAAATTGTTCGAAAAAATATTTAGCGTTTCACGTTTCACTCGGATGGTACAATAGGAAATACACAATTAGTTTGGAACTACTATACTTCTACTTTTACACTAATGAGGTAGCCCTGCTCACCATGAAAGCCAACAGTACAATAACAGTATCATATACATTAGTATTACGGGAATGTTTTGATTTTGAGCATTGCGCAACAGAGAACAATTTTATCCCAAATACTGGCAGTTAAAAATATCAAAGTAAGATGGCGGCTTTGAAGTAAACGATCTTCATAGATTCCCTTCTAGTTTTAACACTTACGACAAAGCCAGTCAAAACCCGTCTCCGCAGTGGTCTTGAGGAATCGCCATTTGCAGGCCAAGAGAAAACTATTTTTGAAAATTTACCACTGGAATGACTGGCTCGATCACCGAGCCAGTTATTTCAGTGGTAAATTTTCAAAAATAGTTTTCTCTTGGCCTGCAAATGGACATTCAATAAGCAAATATTTTGATTTTTCTTGATAAAATTTAGTCATTAATGGGTTATGGACAAGATGTAGACACGTTCATTTCTTCATTAATTGTTATGCTAACAAGGTCACACATAACAAAAACACATCCTCATTTATTTTAAATGTATTTTAAAATAAATTACTATAATGCCTTATGAAAGGGATGCACGATATTTCCATTTACTAGGCAATATTGCGATATATAGTGAATAAAGCAATATATTGATCTTTATCCTATCTCCCAATGTTGGCAGAAGTCTCCGTCACACACACTCTCTCTCTCACACACACACACACACACACACACCACACACACACACACACACACACACACACACACACACACACTTGAAACGTGACTTGAAATTGTTGCTTCCTGTCAAATCAGTTTCAAAATATTCAAGAAGATGTTTTAAATTATTCAAAATTAGTTTCAAAATATTCAAGCAGATGCCTTAAATTATTCATGATTTTCTGATTCGGCACCGAAGTGGAGAAATCTATTGCATTCATGCTTGAGTGCCTGTGCGTGTAATGTGGGTGCCTGTGTGTCTCGAACTGTATCTAAAACTAAGAGTTTTAGTGATGTGGTGCACCATAAAGGATACCCCGCATTCCGCTGGACCCCACCTTTCGCTGAACTCATGCAATTAATCTTGAAGTTGGGTGAACCATGAATTCATACTAGTTACAAGTAGAATGCAGCCATACACCAAGATTGGTTAATGTATTATCGATATTTTGGTATCCGCACAATCATATCGATATGACTAATGGTATAGTGATGATTAATTTCAAAATACTCAACAGTATGATTATTAAATAGCAAAGCCATACAATTCATACAACTTAATGGACTCTATGACGGACTAAATCGTGTCATTCATGACATAATTGATTATGATATAATTGATTATGACATCAGCCTACATGTGATGTTGTTAATTATGATGTCATATGATTGATTGATAAACTTGATCTTTTGAAAATTCTGAGCTTGTCATTCAAATTTATCAACATATTTTAGTTTACAACACGTCCCAATCATGACTATGGTAGTTAACGATGGTTCGTGAATGTGAACTCAACACTAGGCGGTACATAACACCAGTCATATGCAGTGACGATTATTACAGTACAGCCCAGAAATAACTTAACATGTTTCCAAAAATAAAATGTAATGGTGAATATTTTGAACTTAATTTGATTGGAAGACATTGCTGTCTAAGGCAGCAATGGCTTCTAATCAAATTAGCTCCAAAAGATTCAACAGAACATTTCTCACATCATGTTCAAAATCGTAAGAGATACTGTTTCTGAGGGTTTTTTGGAAACATGTTAACTTATTTCTGGAGCTGGACAGTAGTTTTGCCAGCAAGTAACGCGAGACCATCTGTGCATGAGTGTCTCAAGGGATTTTCACCAACTTGGATCGGAGGTTAAACTTGAGGTCGCAACGAAGCCATGATTTTGGAGGTAGCGATCAACTTTATCCAAATCACCAGGTGTTCGAGAGCAAGAATTTTTCAATTACTGCAACCAAATTTCACTCTGAAATTCATTGTTTTTTCTGTTTCTTCCACACTGGCTGAATATCATCTGCTTCTTTCTTTTCTTCCTCTTCCTGGAAAATGGGTCTTGGCTGCGTGCTGAAATACACATGTATATAATTATGCACATGTATTCTAATTGTCATTAGACCTGAAGAAAGAATACAGTACATCTCAGCTGGAATAAGTCAACATGTTTCCAAAACAAAAACAAACATGTTAGTATAATTTTGAACACGATGTAAGAAATGTTCTGTTGAATATCTTGAACAGAACGGAGGAATCCAGTTTTAGCTATTCCCCGCCCATCTCTAGCTAAGTTCCACCCATGCTTTTCCTGTGTTGGGATCAATCGATCCGGGCACTCTTGCATCTCAATTTCCAATGGCAGCAACAGCACCCAGTCAAATTAGTTTCAAAATATTTAACAACTTATCTATCTAGTTTTCTGGAAATTGAGATTCAGAGTGCCCGGATCGATTGATCCCAACACAGGAAAAGCGTGGGTAGAACTTAGCTAGAGATAGGCCGGGAATAGAATTAAGTTGACATGTTTCCAAAACAAAAACAAACATGTTAGTTAATAGGATTGCACTCTTGAATATTCTGAACATAACTGGATTGGAAGACAGCTGTAATGTATAATAACTTAGCCCTTTAACCCTCGAATATGTTTTTAAAAATGACAATCTTTTCATAGAAAATGTCCATCTGCAGACCAAGAGAAGACTATTTTTTGAAAATTTACCACTGGAATGACTGCCTCGTTTATCGAGCCAGTCATTCCAGTAGTAAATTTTCAAAAATAGTCTTCGCTTGGTCTGCAAATGGACATTTCGCAAGACCACTGCAGAAAACCGTTTTAGGCTTATATGAGTGTTAACGGGTTAATGGTCATACCGGCTTCTGTTATGGTCTTGTGGAATATCCATTTACAGACTAAGAGAATATAATTTTTGAAAATTTACCACTGGAATGACTCGCTCGATAACAGAGCCAGTCATTCCAGTGATACATTTTCGAAAATTGTATTCTCTTGGCCTGTAAATGGATATTCAATACGCAGATATTTTAATTTTCTTGATCAAATTTGACCAATAAAGTGTTAATAAGACAATTCATTGTTAGAATATTTGTTGTTGCGACATTGATTTATTCATATGAAATATGAAAATGATCAAAAAAGTAAATTTTAACCCTTTAACACTCAAATTTTTTCATCAATATTCTCATAGAAATGTTTATTTGCAGGTCAATATTATTATTTTAAGTTAGCACTGATTTCACTCGCTTGGTTATCGGGCATTTCATTCCAGTGGTATATTTTCAGAAATAGTCTACTCTTAGTCTGCAAATGGACATTTTCCAAGAGAAGTGCAGAGGCCATTTCTGATCAGTTTGATTGTTAAAGGGTTACTGGCAAATGGCAAAAGATGGTGTCTGCAGCGGCACAGAGATCTCATTCCAGTGGTAAATTGTGATTTTCCTGAACATTAAGGCCGGAATTCAATAAAGAGGTTTAAACCCGGTTTAGCCTAAACCTGGTAACAAATCACAAAGTAATTGCAATTGTAGTATACACCTGTGCAAAAGTTAAGCAACAGCAAAAACAATAGAACGTAGAAACATGATGGTACAACTAGGCTGCCATACTTTTTGTCCCCGCGTTAGCTGACATAATTCCAAGTACGAAATGCACATGCATGCATGACTTCTCGCCGCTTGATGTCCGTGCGTGCGGGAAACAGCACACATGTTCAGTTATGTAAAAGTCCAGTTTGAGGTGTAGAACATTACATACAGATTTAGGCAACAAGATTAGGAATTTTGTGTTCATGACCGTGGTTTATTTGTACAGAGAGAATTAGCTCTTGATTGTGAACCGCTATGGCAAGACAAAGGTTAAGTGATCGTGTGAAATGGCAAATCATAGGCATGCATACCACTGGTATGTCATGCAGAGAGATTGGCAGACAGCTGAACATTAACCATACTGTAATCAGTCGTTTGATTGCAAAACATGGGCAAACTAACGAGGTGAAGGACAGGCCTAGATCTGGAAGACCGAAGAAGGCTACTGCCCGTGATGATCGAGCCCTAGTACGCCTTGTTAGATCTCCATTCACCAACAGCAGAGTGCTCAGCCAGCAATGGGAAACGCGCAATAGAGTGTCAATGTCTACCGTCAAAAGGAGACTGTATGCTGCTGGCATGAAAGCTAGGAGACCTGCCAGACATCCTCTCCTCACTGCACACCACAAAGAGGAGCGTCTGAGGTGGTGCAACGAAAGAAGACACTGGAACATGAGATCCTGGAGACGGGTACACTGGTCCGATGAAAGTCGGTTCCTGCTTCATGCCACAGATGGTCGAACTCGTGTATGGAGGTCCAGACGCACGGCGTACGACCAACGTAACATCATGGAAGAAGTTCCATTTGGTGGAGGTTCCGTTATGATATGGGGGTGCATCTCATTTGATTGTAAGCTGGATCTGTTGACTGTACCTGGAACACTAAATGGACAAAGATATCAAGATTCCATACTGGATAGAGTTGTGGTCCCTCATTTTGTAAATCATGCACCTGGAACCCACCCTATATTCATGGATGACAACGCCCGACCACATCGTGCTAGAGCTGTGCATGAATACCTCCGCCAGAATGCCATCGAAACCCTACCATGGCCAGCAAGGAGCCCTGACATGAACCCTATTGAGCATATCTGGGACATTCTGGGAAACATGGTGAGAAGGAGGGATCCTCCTGTGCAGAACCTACAGGAATTAACAGACGCACTCCATCTTGAATGGCAACGAATACCACAATGGCGTATCAGTCGGTTGGTGACCAGCATGAGACGTCGTGTCCAGGCCGTCATCCAGGCACAAGGTGGATATACCAGGTATTAATAATGACAGTCTCAAACTCGTGCACAGATGTTAAACTTCGTTTTCAGACACCATTAATGACAATCTAGCCACGTGTGTCAACTGTAGGGCAATAGTTGTCAGTTGTGTCAACGTAACCATATTCAGGCCTCGTTTTCAAGTTCAAACAAAAACATACAGTGTTTCCCCACCATCATAATCAGCATTCCTCTAGTTGCATTATTACCTCTTGCACTAAGATGGATGGGTACATAAATGTTTATGCTATTGCTTTCTTCATAGCACATGAATATACCCTCGCATGTGCGTAAAAATAGGGTGGTGCTTAACTTTTGCACAGGTGTATATTATAACTAGGGAGATAACCCTCAAAGTTTATTAGTTGATACCCAGATCACACACCTTTCGCGGTGTGTGAGCTTAAATACCGAAAATGGGAGGGGCTCTTTGATTCCCCACCCACTTAAGTATGCCCATATTTTGGTATTTAGACCATGCACCTTGCCAATCAATGAAAAGTGGGGGCTATCGCGCTATCTATACAACTACCCTTGCAATTACTGCGTTATTGGTTACCAGGTTTAGGCTAAACCGGGTTCAAACCTCCTTATTGAATTTCAGCTTAAGGGATTAATTCCGCGATTGTTTTGATAAAACCGGCTCAAAATCATAAGATCATATCTACTTAACCGTTAACCCTTAAAATGCCAATGTCCCACTTTCAAGACAACTATACACGAACGTGGTTGGATATTTTGAAAATAATTTGACTGGGAATCCCAGTTAAATTATTTTCAAACTATTCAACAGAATATATATCATAAAGAATTTGCTGGTTGTGGTCTGTAAGGGTTAGTGGGTTAATCTTTTCACCAACAAATCCCTAAAAAAGTATATTCTTTATGATAAAACTTATTCAGTTGAATATTTTAAAACTAATTTGACTAGAAGCCATTGCTTCCAGTCAAATTAATTTCAAAATATTAAACCATTTTCCTGTATGGTAGCATTAAAAATGAGATATGGAGAATTCATAAGTGAAATGGTTAAAGGTTATTATTCTGTGACAAATTGACTGCTGTAGAGAATTCCAGCACGCCAGTCTGTACCCCCACATGATTATACGACATTACTTGTCCTAGACAAAAAACATGTACTCTTACTATGAATAAGCCGGTGTAACCCAGTATGGATTCTGTTCCGCATTGTCAGCATGCCGTAATATTGCTTGTCGAACATCCTGGTCACCCAGATCAGGTTTACGTCTAACGAGTTGTTGAGAGACATACTGAGACAGAGTAGCACCCCTGACAGCGAGGCGGCCACCAGTACCTGGAGATATAACAAAATGTGAAATTCTGCGCTTGAAGTTAGCGAGGATGAGTCACTATCTACAGGGGTGGGTGGGGGAGGTAGATAAATACTAGATGTGGACACTATGTTTATATATTTTGGTACATTAGTTTTTCATTTAGCACAGATATATCTGCTTGTAGGTTCGAGGATGTCACAATACATAGCAACATAATGCCTCAATATGCATTCTCTTTTAGTTTATTCATGAATACAATGGAGAATCCAGTTTCAGCTAATCCCCGCCTATCTTTAGCTACGGTCCACTCACGCTTTGACCATGTTAGGATCGATCGATCCCTGACTCAATTTCTAGAAAAGTATACAGATAAGCTGTTGAATATTTTGAAACTAATTTGACTTGGTAGCAACAGAGCCTAGTCAAATTAGTTTCAAAATATTCAACAGAATATTTATTAACCCTTTGTCCATTTACAGACCGTTCGAGCATTGCCTGACTTGTTTACCAGCCAGAACTGCTGCGAGCGATGCATTGTTGGCAGGTATTTTTCCCAAATCTGTTAATTTGGGAAAGGTATATTCACACGCACCTGATTAATGATTATACATGTAAGAGATAGCTAAACCTGAAAGCCTATAATAGTTTTAAAACAAGGTAACAGGAGGTTATTGCTACAGTACAGCTCAGAAATAACTTAATAAGTTTCCAAAACAAAATAAAATATTCTGTTGAATGGGAAGCCATTCGTAACTAAGGCAGCAATATCTTCCAATAAAATTATGTCCACAATATTAAGCATAACATTTCTTACATCATGTTCAAAATTGTACTAATTAACATTTTTCTATGTTCTTTTGGAAACATTTTAACTTGTTTATGAGCGGTACTGTACCTATAAGTTACAATTTTTAGCTCGCCTGGCCTAAAAGGCCAAGTGAGCCTATGCCATGGCGGCTGTCCATCGTCCGTCATCTGTCTATCCGTCCATCAAATCCTGTCTTCTTAATGGTTTGACCGATTTCAACCAAATTTGGCTGGAATGATCCTAAGCTGGTACCCTCCAGACAATTTTTTCAGAATTTTGATTGATCAATTTTTGGGGTGAAAATCTGATATTTAATGAAAAATCTACCGGAAATGGTCAAAATACTACTCCTCATTAGCTACTTGACATATTTCAACCAAATTTGACTAGATGGATTCTATGGTGGTAGGCTCTACATGTATGTCTTTTCAGAATTATGATTAATCAATTTTCTGGGTGAAAATGCTACTCCTTAGCTTCCTGACTTTCTTGAGGTCACCTCGTAGAATGCTTAGCAGATTTATGCAATGACGTCCTCTCCTGACTTTGTATTTGCTGGCTCCAAGTAAGGCGAATTCCAAGGCTCTCTGTGCCTTGGAATTCCAAGGGCATCTTTGATCTACAGATCCATAGCTTCCAGGACTGGAAAGCTATGTTCCCCATGACGCAGCATGCAGAAATGTCAGCAGTACTGCAAAGCAGTGAGCCTAGGACTTTATTTTCCTCCATGGTTCGCCACCACGAAGTGGGTCGTCATTTTCTATAGTTTCATGCTTTGTCGATAGGTACATGTATATATGGGTGAACTCTGTTTTGGATTCCTTCATAAAGAGATTCTCAATTTTTAGTTTGCTTGCAGCTATTGGGAGAAGTTCGTCAAGGGGTTCTTTTCCTCGTCTATGAAGTCCACATCGTCGGCATATTCCATCTCTAGCGGCATGACCAGTATTGACACTGGAGGGTTTGGTCTTGTGGAACTTTCCCGCACAGATTTCAATGTGGCAGCAAGGTAGCAGGTGAAAAGCACCAGAGATAGACCATCTCCCTGTGGTGAGCCGATTGATGTCTCAAACTCTACAGACTTCACTGACTTGACTCATACTCTCAGCTTGGTGTCTGCAAGCAGTAGTCTCACTAGTCATAGCTCATCTTCATTGCAACTGGCCTGACATATTTCAACCAAATTTGCCAAGATTGATTCTATGGTTGTAGGCTCTAGACCATCTATTCAGAAATTTGATTGATTAATTTTTTGGGTAAAAATATTCCATTTTGTAAAATAAATTACCGGGAATTGTCGCTTGCCAGATTTCAACCTAGTTTGGCTGGAAGGACCCTATGCGTGTAGGTTTCAGAACTTGTATACAGAATTTTGATTGTTAAATTTTTGTGTGGAAATCTTGAATTTTATGAAAATTTGCCGGATATCACTTAAAATGCTACTCCTCATTAAGCAGGCTTCAGATCTAGTGTGCAGAATTTTGGTTGGTCAATTTTTTGGTGGCCATCTTGGATTTTCCAAAAGTTTTGATAAATCAGTTAAAAGCCTACACCTCATTAACCGCTTGGCAGATTTCAATCAATCTCAGCTGGAATGACCCTACGTGGGTAGGCTTCAGAACTTATATACAGAATTTTGATTGGTCAATTCTTTTGGCGGCCATCTTGGATTTTCCGAAAATTGCAAATGGTTCAAAGGCTAATGGTCCAGGTGAGCGTAACAGGCCCTTGGGCCTCTTGTTATCAGTATCATCAGCCGTTATCAGTATCATCAGCCGTTATCAGTATCATCAGTCAGATTTTAACCATAGCATATATTTTTGAAACTAATTTGATCGCAAGCTAGTAGTGCTGTCTTAGTGCAAAGGCTTCCAGTGAATTTAGATTCAAAATATTTACTTATCTACCCAAATATAGATCACACCTTTTTGCTCTAAGTTTCTTAAACTTCAATGCGTATTGCATATGAGTACAGTATAAGTTAGAATGTTTTGGACAGCACTTGATCAAATTTGGGCATTCATTCTACACAAGGGTGGCCTATCCATGAGGAAATACGGTAAATTAGGCTTGCACGATTACGTGATTAACTCAAAGATCACGATTATTTTGTAAATCATGAATTTATACGATTAAATATTAAATAATTGAATAAGTGTGAATAATTACTACAGCATAAAATATTTCAAAATCTACGTTTTAATTACTCCTTAATGTGATCAGTCACGAGAATTGACATTTTGCTCATTGAATGTATGTACATTTGTAGGTCAAGAAGAGTATTTTTGAAAATGTAACACTGGAATCACTGGCTCACTGGCTCGAGCATTGAGCCAGTCATTCCAGTGACACATTTTCAAAAATAATTTTGTCTTAGCCTGCAAATGGGCATTTCTAAACCCCATTCCTGCACTTTCGTCAATGAGATGCATTTGTTGTTATGGCTGGGTAATTTGTATCCAAGCTGATTAATCGAGTAATCACGATTATTCTTAAATAATCGATCGTGATCACTTAAAGCAATAATCACGCAAGCCTATGGTAACTATATTTACGACATCGTACAGTTTACATCTATTCTATAGTGGTGAAATGGGAAACACATTTTATATTCAGTAACTCCGAGAAACTTTAAAAAGATGAACTGCTGTTAATTTTTCAACAAATTTTGTGGAAGATGGTGCTGTCGTAGACAGCAACATCGTCCACCAAAATTGTTGAAAAATGTATATACCAGTTTCTTTGCTATTGACACAGTAAAAGATAGAATATTGACAACAGAGTGGTAAGGGTTAAAGGTCATTGATGTACAGCAATCTATCAGCAATCTATGAGCTAGAAATTCAAAACCGGCTGTGGGACGTAGACTCACACGCAATGAGGTCTCTACCTAACAGCTTGTTGCGCACTCAAATTGTGATCAATACATTCTAGGGTTATCTCCCTTGAATAAAGTTTCCTAGAAACCCGGGATACTCACCAGGTCCAGTAACGGGTAGATCTGGTCTTTTTGTTTTGACTGGATCTTTCCGCACTCTCTCCTCAAACTTCTTAGTGCTTGTCTGGCGCTGTTCGCGATACATTGGCAAGGCATACGCTGTCAACAGATATACTCATTATTGAAATATACATTTACAAAACAATACAGTACAGCTAAAAAATAACCATGGCTGAAGTGTATAACGTGTATGTTACTGATGAATTCACAATCAAATAATCATACAGTTGAATATTTTGAAACTAATTTGACTGGGAGCTGTTGCTGTCATAGACAGCAATAGCCCCCAGTCAAATCAGTTTCAAAATATTCAACATTCGTGTATAGTTACCTTGAAATTGAGATTCTGGGAATTCTGGCTTCAGAGTTTCAAATCTCTTCCAATGCACATAAAAAGTGGGTGGAGCTTAGCTAGAAATGTGCTGGTTATAGCTAGTTGTAATAGACTCTATTAAACAATTGTCTGTAGTGAGTAGCTTTCTCAGAGCCAGATTAAGCCTATTTGGGGGACAAGGCTAAAGGTTCTGGGGGCCCTTATCTGGTGGGTCAATGAGGGAAGGACTACTACTACTACTACTACTACTACTACTACTACTACTACTACCACAACTGCTACTACTACTACTACTACTACTACTACTACTACTACTACTACTACTACTACTACTACTACCACTACTACTACTACTACTACTACTAAGACATGACGATGACGACTACTAGCAAATATAATAAATTTGTTATGTATGTATCTACAACCTGTTAAATATTTTGAAATGAATTTCACTTAAAACTGGTGCTGCCAAAGGCAGAAAAATAAACATATTAAATATATATAAACAGAAAAATTGAACTAAACGGAAAATGTTAAAGTTGAAAAAAAAAAGGTTTTTACCATCATCATGGTGGCCTTGACCTTTGACCTCAAGGACATTGTGTAATGCCGTGTGATTATAAGAAAACATGTGCCCAAGTTTGGGTCCATTATAAGTAACCAAACATGAGATATAAACAGAAAAGTTGAGCTAGGCGCAAATTGGACGACGACACCGGACGACATGTAGGGGGTATTACAATAGATCGTTTTACCTCGCAGTCAAGTTAAAAATGGAAAATATTTTACAATAGTAAGTCACCTGAACTGATAAGATGCCCATGGACATGACATTGGCAAACAGGGACTGGGCATACACTGTCATTTTCTAATCTCATATTACACTACTCTAGACAAGAGGCCCAAGGGGCCTGTGTCGCTCACCTGGAGCACCATCAATTTTTGTCAAAATTGTTGGTGGGTGGTTTAGCAGTCTTTTTAATGAGTTTGTGGACATTTTTGCAAGTGCAATATGGCCGCCAAACACTACATTTTGATTGCCCCACGGCGCCCATGGTTTTTTTATGGATCAACTTCACTTGAACATATTTTAATGGCACAAATTTCGGCCTGATCCCTTCATCGGTTCTGGAGGAGTCATTTTTGTGAAAACTAGGTCATCCAAGATGGCCACTGAACCATTTGGTCAATTAAGTTCCCTTGAACAAACTTGATTCAGCGCTTACCCTAGATCATATTTCGTGAGTTTTGAATCGATCCCTTAAATGGTTTGGGAGATTTTTTTTAAACATTTCTAAAAATCGGCCTAAATCCATGATGGTTGCCGGCCAAATTGGCCAATCGGGTTCGTTTGAACAAACCTGAATCTCTATGCCTTAAGGATGCTTCATGCCAATTATAAATGAAATCTCGAGAACATATTTTTAATTTCCCTTTGCTTTAGTATGGAGCTTTCGGCGGGAAAATGATCCAAGATGGCCTCCAAACCGTTTATCCGACAGTTTCGAAAATTGCAAATTTGAGATCAGAATACCCAAAAACCTACATAAAACCAATTTTGGCCTCAACATCCATCAAATAAAAGAATCCAATATGGCCAACAAACATGCTAAATTTTGATTGGCCCACGGCAGCCATGTTTTTTGACGGATCAACTTCTCTTGAACAAACTTTACTGGCCCTTAGTCCCTAATCATATCTGCCAAATTTTGGCCTGATCCCTTCAGCGGTTCTGGAGAAGTTATTTTCGCTAAAAACTAGGTCAACCAAGATGGCCGCCAAACTATTTGACCAATTAAGTTCCCTTGAACAAATTTGATTGAGCTCTTGCCATAGATCATATTCCATGAGGGTTCCTTCAATCCCTCAAGCGGTTTCGGAGAAGATTTTTAATTGGCCGATCGGCTTCCTTTGAACAAACTTGGATCCCTATGCCCTAAGGATGCTTCCTGCCAAATATAATTGAAATTGGCCCAGCGGTTCTTGAAAAAGTCGTTTAAAGGAAAAGTTGATGAATGGATGGATAACGGATGGACGACGGACACATGACGGACGGTCGCCACGACATAAGCAGGTGAGCTAATAATGTAAACAAAAATTTCCAAACACAGCAACGTCCATTTTGCATAACATTTTCACATTCATCCAGGTACGTACCTAATGCTACAATATATACACACAAGCTCAAGGAGACCTGATTATGCTATAAGTGTCCATGCCGGGGAGCTATTATTTCTTGTTAACCCTTTCATGGCGAAGCTGGCTAAAATCTGCACCTGCAGTGGTCTTGAGGAATGTCTATTTGCAAGCCAGGAGAATACTATTTTAGAAATTTTACCACTGGATTGACTGGCTCGATTGGGTGGTAAAATTTAAAAAATAGTCCTATCCTGGCCTGCAAATGGACATTCAATAAGCAAATCTTTTGACTCTCTTGAGCAAACTTAGCCATTTACTGGTTAAAGTGAGACTATTTTTTGCAATTTATCTGCTTGCGGAAGCAAATCCTTCACATGACCACGTTTTAGATATATACAGTGTATAACTTACGTGTGATGATTTTTTTACTCGTGACAAACTGAACTGTTTTAGACTTTCTTTCTCTTTTCACTGTACACAACAGGGCACCTCTGAGAAAATAATATTTCATAAACAGCAAATATAATATTTGATTTAGAGACCCAATGGTCTACTGTTCATTCCATACATCCATGTCCATCATATTGCCCATACCGCTTATATAACACAATCATTGTATTGAGCTGAAAGCCCAACAATTGGAATGTTTGCCAAGAGAAACGCCATTTGGAGGCTCAGGAGTCCGATTTTAACAATTTACCAATGGAATGACTAATTTGGTTCTAGCGTGTCTGCCTCGGTATATGCATTCAGTCATAGAGGTGCCATCTATAGTTTGGCTATGTGGTGTAAAAGCAATTATACAGGTAAGCTGTTGAATATTTTGAAACTAATTTGGCTGGAAGTTATTGCTGTCATAAGATGATTATTACATCATAAAGAATGTAACGAATTGGCACTTACATGACATCACGCACTATCGCTTGAGGTGACAGAATGGTGGCGATCACTGTTCAACATTTATGCGATATTACAAAGCAGATAATTGTGAAACAGATAAGGGAATGTGACAGGATATAAATGATATGGAATCTATAAACCATAATCTATCGGTGCAATACAACATTTGAGATGAGATTAGCATCCCCTTAAACAGAAGCAAGGACATAGTGTGAATGGAATCTGGAACTAGGGACATGATTCACATCAATCAATCTGATAAACAACAATCATGAGTTAGTCTTAAAATGAATCAACTTTGAGACCTTTTATTTAGCCGACTAACACAGCTACAATAACCTTTAACCAATTCATGTCCCAATGTGGGCAAAACCAGTCTCTGATGTGGTCTTGAGGAATGTCTATTTGTAGGCCAAGAGAATACTATTTTTGAGATTTACCACTGAAATGACTGTCTCGATAACCGAGCCAATCATTCCAGTGGTAAATTTTCTGAAATAGTATTCTTTTGGCCTGCAAATAAACTTTGAATAAGCAAATATTTCCATTTTCTTGACCAAATTTAGTCATTAACTACTTTCATTCAAATTGTTTTCAAAATATTTAGCAGATCCAGAAATATAATCCCTGGAAAATGTTGTCTGCAAATACCTGGCAATTAGATAGTTAAATGGTGAATCTACAAAATATACCTGCGGCTGTATCTCGGGTCGTAGTACAACTTCACCTTCCCATTTCCACAGCCAACAGCAAACTGATTCAGCTTAGGATGCCACAGGCAGCGAACAATGCTCTGAAATATCCAATAATATCAACAGGTCAGTTTCTGCATGACCTGTACTTGGTCAAAGAAGCCAGCATGTAGCTTATGGATTAATCATAACATACAGGCTCCAATTAATGTGTTCATGATGAAACCGGTCCAAACCGGCATCTGCAGTTGCCTTGAAGACTATTTTTGAAAATTTACCACTGAAATGACTGGCTCGATAAACGAGCCAGTCATTCCAGTTGTAAACTTTCAAAAATAGTCTTCTTTTGGCCTGCAAATAGACATTAAATAAGGAAATATTTTAAAGATCTGGTAAATCTCAAAACTTAATATACAGACGCGTGTGCATAAAACGGTTGTAGTGCGGAAATATTTGCACTTGAACAGTTTCTTATAAATGCAATCATTCAATAGTAAACAAGAGGCCCAAGGGGCCTGTATCGCTCACCTGGAACATAGGCATTTAAACTCGAAAGGCGATTGGCTATAAGTAGAGGTTCTGGAGTTGTTTTTGCGAAAACTAGGTCATCCAAGATGGCTATTAAACAAATTAAGGATTATACCCTAGATGATGTTTCACGAGTCTTGAATTGATTCTGCAAGCGGTTTCGGAGATTTCTAGACGTTTCTAAAAATCTGCCAAAATACAAGATGGCCACCGGCTAAATTGGCCGATCGGCTTCGTTTGAACAAACTTGAATCTCTACATGCTAAGGATGCTTCCTGCCAAATATAATTGAAATCGGCCCAGTGGTTCTTGAGAAGTCGTTTAAAGGGAAAGTTGACGGATGGACGGACACACGACAGACGGTCGCCATGGCATAAGCTCACTTGGCCTTTCAGGCCAGGTGAGTTAAAAGATGCAAATTATGAATTTCACAAATATTAAAATTGCAAACATAAACATAACTAACAAAATTTCACGAAAACACCAGAGCATTTAGTAGGCCAGGGCGCTGTTGCGTTACGTATTTGCAAAAGGACTGGAAGTCTATATACTAAATAAATGACTCATTGTAAAATAATATAAAATATAGCATTGAGAGACGGCAATATTCGTGCTACGAAACTTTGTAATACATGTAACTTGTCGACTCAATTCAAGATATCGGGCCATGGCCAAATGCCCCATTTGCCCATGCTATAATGGCTATAGCCCACCAGTGGTTGGTTTAATGTTTACGTTAATTCTGCACAATATTTTTAAAACTAAATTGACTAGAAACCATTGCTGCATTCCCCGTATGATTGTCCTGGAATGGAGTTAGTGCCATGTATTTCAGTGATAATAGAAGCAACAAGTAGTACAGTACACCTCACAAATAAGCTAACATGTTTAAAAAAACAAAAACCCAAGAAACATGTTAGTTAGCACAATTTAGAACTCGGGTGTCAGACATGTTGCATTGAATATTTGGAACATAATCGGATTGGAAGACATTGCTGCCTTATGCAACAATGTCGTCTAATCCAATGAACTTTTCCAGTTTTTGCTATGTTCTGCAAACCACCACCCCTCCCCCCCCCACCTCTAGCTAAGCTCCATCAACACTTCGCCATGTTGGGATTGATCGATCCCTGAATGCCCTAACTACCAATTTCCTGTCAACTCTACAAGCTGTTGAATATTTTGCAACTAATTTGACTAGCCGCTGTTGTTGTCTATGGCAGCAACAGCGCCAAGTCAAATTAGTTGCAAAATATTCAACAGAATATTTATTAAATAGTGGACTTACAATTCGTACAACAACGCATAGTCCATCTTCAAATATGCATCTGTGACGTACTTATCTACGTCATTCATGATGTCATAATGATGTCATTCATTATGATGTCATTCTACACTTCACCTAGTTGATTATGACGTCATATGATGGCTGGATAAAGTGGAACGGTCTATTGTTCCGAGTATTTAACAGTATGTTCTAAGTTATTTCTGAGTTGTATTGTATTTACCGAATCTGCTGGCTCAATTTGACAAACTTCATTCAGCGTCTCTCTGTCAAAAAAGACTAGCTTCCCTTTTGACTCTCCTTTCCTCAAGGACAAACCAGTGACAACCATTCTATCGTCAGGACTAAATATACAATCCGTCCTGTTTAGAAAGAAATAATGAACCCGTTAAAATTGAGAAAACGTCATTTGTGAACTTATGAATCTATTAATAAATTGGTGTAGATATTTTTACTTTATGACAGGAATTTTACCATTTAGTCGTCATGATTGGTCAAGAAAAATCTGATTTTTACTTAGTGAATGTCCATTTACAAGCCAAGAGAAGACTATTTTTTAGAATTTAACACTGGAATGATTGACTCGGCTACTGAGCAAGCCATTCCAGTGGTAGATTTTCAGAAATAGTCTTTTTATCCAGTACATAGACATTCCCTATGACCACTACAGAGGCTGGTTGTGGCATGCTCGACCATGAAAACATAAAATAGCCCGTTATAGTCTGTGGATTAAACACCTAGTCCACTCGCATTTCATGTTCTTAATCATAACCTCAAGTACATCATTCAATGATCAATTAGCTGAGTGTTAAAGCGTTAAATGACTTAAAAATTGAAATTCCAGTTTCTTAATTTCAGGAAAACTAATTCAACATAGACAGCAAACGCTCCCAGTCAAATTACTTTCAAAATATTCAACAGAATATTCCTTATATTATAGATAATTTGATGTTTCTATCATGTGAGTGTTATTAGTTTAATATCCTAAATACTTACATGGGAAAGTGGTTATACAAATCTTCTTTAACTTGCAGAGGTTGTTTAAAGTGTCTGATGTCCCACAGTTTCAACGTGTCATCACCTGTAATGTCAACATTATTATGAGAACATAGAATGGTGCAAAATGCACCGATCGATTTCTACCTATGCCACGCCTATTTCTAGCTAACCTCTGCCCACGTTTTGCGTGTTAGGACCGATTTATATATTTTGAATCACAAATTCCAATAATCCCAATTTCAAGGTAACTATACAGGTAAGCTGTTGAATATTTTGAAACTAAGTTGACTGGGTGCAAATTTAAAAAATTGTTTTCTCTTGGTCTGCAAATAGACATTCCGCAGCAACAACTGCAGAGACTCTGTTTGATGATTAAAATTCTAAGTCGTTACAAGAGTGTTAAATGACCATACTGCGGGATAATGCACAATTTGCTACTCAAACTACGCACTCATCCATCGTCCCATTCATGTACCCACCTTTACACTCATGCATACATCCATTAATTCTCTGCAATGGAAGAAATACTTTGCTGAATAATTTGAAACTAATTGGCCAGAGCCAGCAACAGCTCCCAGTGAAATTATCTTCACAAAACTTCCACACCTTATTATTCTATTGAAATAGAGAACTATTTCTAGCTACTCGCCACCCATTTCTATCTAAGCTCCTCCCACATTTTACACATGTTGAAATCGAGTTAAAACTTTGAAACTTAAATTCCCAGAATCCAAATCTCAAGTTAACTATACAGGTAAGCTGTTGAATATTTTAAAACTAAACTGCCAGTCAAATATACTTTCAAAATAGTCAACAAAATATTTATTTTATACACATTCAAGACAGAGTTTTCTACCTTCACGATGGAGCTACGTAATTTAGGTTGTGATGTAGCTAACATGTGACAGAACTGATCATGGCAACATATACTTATATAGCAAATCCGATCCTTCCATTGTTCAGAGGCAGCAACAAATTCCAGTCAAATTATCTTCAATCTTCAACAGCCTATCTGCCTTCTAGTGGAATGGAGGAATCCAGTTTCTCAGTCAATCATATGATGTCATAATCAATGACGTCACATGTTGGCTAACGTCATATCCACTACGTCATACATGATGAGATATATTGCGTCATAAATATTTATAGTCCGTCAAGTTGGATGAATTGTATCTCTTTACTACTTAAGAAACATTTTTAGGCCATAGGCAGCAACAGCAACCAGTCAAATTAGTTTCAAAATATTCAACAGCTTACCTGTAGTTTTCTGGAAATTGAGATTTGGAGGCGAGTGCAGGGATCAATTGATTCAAACACGGGCAAAGCATGGGTGGAGCTTAGCTAGAAATGAGCAGGTTATAGCTAAAACTGGATTCCTCCGATGAGATAATGGAAAGAAAAATTTTGCGAAAAACCTATTTACACTTTAATAGTAACTTTTTCAACAAATGCTTTTAACCGAATGCCCATTTCCAGGCCACTCTCTTTTTTAAAATTTACCCTTACAATAACTGGCACGCTTATCGAGACATCAATACCAGTGGTATATCTTAATCAATAATCTTCTCTTGGCCTGCAAATGAACATTTTTCAAGGCCACTGAAAAGGCCATTTGGTCTGGCTTGTCCACTAACGGGATAAACAGATGTACATATATATTACCTCCTCTAGTTGCGAGAGCTTTGCCATCGTAGGAGAAACATAGACAAGATGTGTCACTGCCATTCATATGAGCCGATCTGTTCATCAGTGCAACATTCACCTATAAATAATAACGTCATTCATGTACTTGATTTTGGCCCTCACTACTTTCTTAGACTTTATTTAGCAATTATTATCTTCGACCAATGTAATTTCAAGAAACCGAGCGAATCATAAGTGGTCTACAGTAAGATTATGTTGCATATCTTGAAAATAACTATCTGAAAAGCTGTTATAGAACCCGCTGAATTTCTGCAGACTACATTTTTTATGAGGTTTAGATATGCTGAAGATTTTGAAAATAATTTGACTGAAAGTTGTTGGTGGCTAAGCCATCAACAACTTTCAGTCAACTTGTTTTTAAAATATAGAGCACATTCAGAGTTATTGTACATTGAAATCATTGCCTGGTGGCTTGCACCAGCAGTTAAATTAGCTCCAAAATATTCAACCGATTACCTATATTGGGTTAAATTGACATATGTCGATTTCAGGGTAAATGGACCTTTCCAGTTTTAGCTATGCCCTGCCCATCTCTATCTAAGCTCCACCCACACCTCATCAGTGTTGGGATCGATCGATCTCTGAACTCTCTGACTATCAATTTTCAGAAAACTGTAAAAGTAAGCTGTTAAATATTTTGAAACTAATCTGACTAGCAACAACAGCATCCAGTCAAATTAGTTTCAAAATATTCAACAGAATGTTTATTAAATGGTAAAGATATACCATTTGTACAACGTGTCGGATTATTAAGCATTAAAGACGGACTATATCCAATCATTCATGACGTCATGATTATGAAGTCATCTTTATAACACGTCACATAGTTGATTATCACGTCATTTGATAGATGGATAAACTTGAAAAGGTTCATTTGGTCAGAGTATATATAAGTATGTATAGTTACATTAACCCTTTAACACTCATATCAGCCAAAAACGGCTTCTGCAGTGGTCTTGAAAAATGTCCATTTGCAGACCAAGAGAAGCCTATTTTCTTTAATTTACCATTGGAATGACTGGCTCGATAACCGAGCCAGTCATTCCAGTGGTAAATTTTCAAAAATAGGCTTCTCTTAAGCTGTTGAATATTTTGAAACTAATTTGACTGGGTGCTATTGCTGCCAACAGCGACCAGGTATATCAGTTTCAAAATATCGAGCAGAATGTTTCTTAACCCTTTAATGACTAAATTTCTTCGAATATTTACTTATTTAATGTCCATTTCCAGGCCAAGAGAAGACTATTTTTGACAATTTACCACTGTAATGACTGGCCTGGTTACAGAGCCAGTCATTTCAGCGGTAAAATTTCGAAAATAGTCTTCTCTTGGCCTGCAAATGGAAATTACTCAAAACCACTACAGAGGCCGGATTTGGCCGGTTTCGTCACGAAAGGGTTAAATAGTAGACCCTATACAATTTGTACAACTGAAGGACTTTTAAAAGTTCAAGACAGACTTGGCTACTTCATTCGTTATGCATTTTGATTGTGATGTCGCCCTACATCTGACATAATTCATTATGACATCATATACATGTACTTGAATTGGATTCATCAATTATTAGCCAAAGATCTTGCCAACCCAGCAAGCATTTGGCTAATGGAGGGATATGATTAGTGGCTCAAGTATCTGACATCATAATCATGTACATGCTACCTGATGTCACAATTATCTGTAAAATGACGTAGCTCCCGCCAAAAAAATTAAAAAAAGTCTGTCAATAAAGCCTATGTCTTCGATGACTGTACAATTTAATACACATTTTGTTGAATATAATCAGCAACAGCACATAGTCAAATTAGTTTCAAAATATTCAACAGCTTATAACCAGTATAGTTAACCCTTTAACGGTCATTCCGGCCAAAACCGGCCTTTGTTATGGTCTTGTGGAATGTCTTTTTACAGAACAAGAGAATAGAATTTTCGAAAATTTACCACTGGAATGACTAGCTCGATAACCGAGCCAGTGACGCCAATGAAAATTTTTCAAAAATTATATTCTCTTGGCCTGTAAATGGACATTCAATAGGCAGATGTTTGAATTTTCTTGACCAAATTTACCATTAAAGGGTTCATGTATCTTGAAATTTAGATTCTGTGAATTCAGGTTCCAAAGTTTCAAATGGATTCCAACGCATGTAAGAAGTGGATGGAGCTAAGCTAGACATTGGTGAGGCTAGAAATCATTCAATTTGCTCAATGAGCAGGTCGGTCCCTATATACTCACAAATGTCTTCCTATGGTCCCATAATTGAATAGATCCATCTTGGCAAGCGGCTGCTACCAGATTTCCATCTGTACTATATGTACATGCTGTGGGAATAGTTTTTCTTCCTGGAGCAGATTTAGGCTTTATAACACTCTTATGTCGCTTGTCTTGACCGACAGTCCATAGACGAACAGTACTGAAGAACAATAACAAGAGCAATCAGAGATTTGACACCATCACCCTCACGTTTTGTCACAGTGTAAGTTTTGAGACATTATGGATTTTTTCCGACTTTAGGAATTTTTTCAGATTTTCTCGGATTTCTTCGGATCACACCCACTGTTGTGGAATCCTAGTGTATGGCCACACCCTTTCTTGTGATAACATTTGAGCAAAATCGGACCCGTATTTTTTTAGATATTCATAGATCCAAAATTTGATCAGATCCCGATTCTATAATCCGGGTCATGGCCAAAGTCTGAAAATCCTCTTGCACTGCAAGTTCCTTCCTTGTGTTGAGCCAAATCAGATGAGTAGTTTTTTAGACACATTTACAACTGTGGACACACACTCGCACGCACACATGCACACACGCATGTACGCACACACACACACACACACACCTGATCGCAATAGCCTCTTCCCCTTATGAGGTGAGGGTAATAATAACTTTGCATGTCATATCTCAAGACAGTGTTTGGACATTTTATCCCTGTCCCTGAAATCGCAGTATTTCAGTTATAGGGCATACATAACAAGAGGCCCAAGGGGCCTGTATCGCTCACCTGGACCATAGGCAACTCAACTAGCTAGAATGGTCATTAACAATAAGCAGAACACTAATGAGTTGAGCAGACCTGTAAAAAGAAAACAGAGGCCGTGTTTCTTTATGTATCAACTTCTCTTGAACAAACTCTAATGACCCTTAGTCATCAATATCATATCTCCAAAATTTCGGCCCAATCCGTTCAGTGGCTCTGGAGACGAAGTTGCTTTCATGAAAACCAGGCCATCCAAGATGGCCGCCCAACCATTTGGCAAATCAAGTTCCCTTGAACAAACTTGGTTCAGCTCGTGCCCTAAATGATATTTTATGAGTGTTGAACCAATCGCTCAAGTAGTTTTGGCAAAGATTTTTAAAGGCATTTCTAAAAATAGACCAAAATCCATGAAGGCCAAATTGGTCGATCAGCTTCATTTGAACAAACTTAAATCTCTGTGCCCTAAGGATGTTTCCTGCCAAATATACACCTGTGCAAAAGTTAAGCACCAGCAAAAACAATAGAACGTAGAAACATGATGGTACAACTAGGCTGCCATACTTTTTGTCCCCGCGTTAGCTGACATAATTCCAAGTACGAAATGCACATGCATGCATGACTTCACGCCGCTTGATGTCCGTGCGTGGCGGGAAACAGCACACGTGTTCAGTTATGTAAAAGTCCAGTTTGAGGTGTAGAACATTACATACAGATTTAGGCGACAAGATTAGGAATTTTGTGTTCATGACCGTGGTTTATTTGTACAGAGAGAATTAGCTCTTGATTGTGAACCGCTATGGCAAGACGAAGGTTAAGTGATCGTGTGAAATGGCAAATCATAGGCATGCATACCACTGGTATGTCATGCAGAGAGATTGGCAGACAGCTGAACATTAACCATACTGTAATCAGTCGTTTGATTGCAAAACATGGGCAAACTAACGAGGTGAAGGACAGGCCTAGATCTGGAAGACCGAAGAAGACTACTGCCCGTGATGATCGAGCCCTAGTACGCCTTGTTAGGAGATCTCCATTCACCAACAGCAGAGTGCTCAGCCAGCAATGGGAAACGCGCAATAGAGTGTCAATGTCTACCGTCAAAAGGAGACTGGATGCTGCTGGCATGAAAGCTAGGAGACCTGTCAGACGTCCTCTCCTCACTGCACACCACAAAGAGGAGCGTCTGAGGTGGTGCAACGAAAGAAGACACTGGAACATGAGATCCTGGAGACGGGTACACTGGTCCGATAAAAGTCGGTTCCTGCTTCATGCCACAGATGGTCGAACTCGTGTATGGAGGTCCAGACGCACGGCGTACGACCAACGTAACATCATGGAAGAAGTTCCATTTGGTGGAGGTTCCATTATGATATGGGGGTGCATCTCATTTGATTGTAAGCTGGATCTGTTGACTGTACCTGGAACACTAAATGGACAAAGATATCAAGATTCCATACTGGATAGAGTTGTGGTCCCTCATTTTGTAAATCATGCACCTGGAACCCACCCTATATTCATGGATGACAACGCGCGACCACATCGTGCTAGAGCTGTGCATGAATACCTCCACCAGAATGCCATCGAAACCCTACCATGGCCAGCAAGGAGCCCTGACATGAACCCTATTGAGCATATCTTGGACATTCTGGGAAACATGGTGAGAAGGAGGGATCCTCCTGTGCAGAACCTACAGGAATTAACAGACGCACTCCATCTTGAATGGCAACGAATACCACAATGGCGTATCAGTCGGTTGGTGACCAGCTTGAGACGTCGTGTCCAGGCCGTCATCCAGGCACAAGGTGGATATACCCGGTATTAATAATGACAGTCTCAAACTCGTGCGCAGATATTAAACTTCGTTTTCAGACACCATTAATGACAATCTAGCCACGTGTGTCAACTGTAGGGCAATAGTTGTCAGTTGTGTCAACGTAACCATATTCAGGCCTCGTTTTCAAGTTCAAACAAAAACATACAGTGTTTCCCCACCATCATAATCAGCATTCCTCTAGTTGCATTATTACCTCTTGCACTAAGATGGATGGGTACATAAATGTTTATGCTATTGCTTTCTTCATAGCACATGAATATACCCTCGCATGTGCGTAAAAATAGGGTGGTGCTTAACTTTTGCACAGGTGTATATAATTGAAATCGGCCCAGTTTTTCTCAAGAAGACATTTTAAATTTCCCATTGCTTTAGCATGGTAGCTTTTTGTGGGAAAATTATCCAAGATGGTCAGCAACCCGTTTATCCAACAGATTAGAAAATTGCAAATTTGAGATCAGAATACCCAAAAACATATATAAAACCAATTTCGGCCTAAAAATCCATCAAATATGGCCGCCAAACACGCTACATTTTGATTGGCCTACAGCGGCCATGTTTTTTGACGGATCACGATCCCTTGAACAAACTTTAATGGCCCTTAGTCTGTAATCATATCTCCCAAATTTTGGTCTGATCCCTTCAGCGGTTCTGGAGAAGTCATTTTCGGGAAAACTAGGTCATCCAAGATAGCCGCCGAACCATTCAGTCAATCAAGTCTTCTTGAACAAACTTGGCTTATGTCTTTCCCTAGATGAGGTTTCATGAGTTTTGAATCGATTCCCCAGGCAGTTTCGGAGATTTTTAGACGCTTCCTAAAATCGGACGAAATCCAAGATGGCCGCCGGCCAAATTGGACGATCGGCTTAATTTGAACAAAGTTGGATCCTTATGCTTCCTGCCCAATATAATTGAAAGCGGCATAGTAGTTCTCCAGAGAAGACATTTTAAATTTCCCATTGCTTTAGTATGGGTGCTTTGGCGGGAAAATAATCCAAGATGACCACCAAACAGTTCATCTGACAGTTTTGAAAATGGCAAATTTGTGCTCAGAATACCCAAAAACATATATAGAACCAATTTCGGCCTCAAAATTCATTAAATACAAAAATCTAATATGGCCGCCAAACACACTATATTTTGACTGGATCACCGCAGCCATATTTTTTGACGGATCAACTTCCCTTGAACAAATTTTAATGGCCCTTAGTCTCTAATCATATCTCACAAATTTTGGCCCAATCCCTTCAGCGGTTCTGGAGAGGCGTTTTCGGGAAAACTAGGTCATCCAAGATGGCCACCGAACCACTTGGTCAATCAAGTCTTCTTGAACAAACTTGGCTCACCTCTTTCCTTAGATGATGTTTCATGAGTTTTGAATCGATTCCCCAAGCGGTTTCGGAGACGTTTCCTAAAATCGGCCAAAATCCAAGATGGCCACCAGCCAAATTGGTCGATTGACTTCATTTGAACAAAGTTGGATCCCTATGACATTCCTGTCAATTATAACTGAAATCGTCCCAGTGGTTCTTGAGAAGTCGTTTAAAGGAAAAGTTGACGGACAATGGACGGACACACGATGGATAGTCGCCACAGCATAAGGTCACTTGGCCTTTCAGGCCAGGTGAGCTAAAAATGACGTCAAAAAACTTCTTAATAATATGGCTGTAAGACATCGATGCCATCAGTTAAATTATTTTCAAAATATTCAACACAATATTTATTACAGTATCATAAAGAAGGTTTTTTTAAACACATAATAGGCAGCTAGAAAATGATACTCCTTTAAATCCTTTTCCAAGTCTACTCTAATACCATTTAATTGTCAAGCCAGCCAGATGGCCTCTGTCATGTCTGTAGTGGCCTTGAGAAATCTCCATTTGCCAGCCACGAGTAGGCTATTTAAGAGACTTTATGACTGGGCTGTTTTGGCTCGATAACCAAGTCAGTAAAATCATTCCAGTGGTAAATGTTTTTTACTAGGTTTATGGTTCAAGTGGACATTTACTTAGCAAACATTTAGGCTTTCTTGACAAATCTTGATCAAATTGTTAATATCAGAAATGGTATGCATTTTGCTGTCAGATGTCTATGGCAGCATTAATTGTCAGCAATATTGTTTCCAAAATATAGACCCACATGTATCTCCACTCCATTGATTTCATTTTCACTTCCAAAAAGTCTATATTATTAAAATTGTTACCATGACTTGATTTTATATATTTGTACATGTGTTTATTTGAATATCGGTCCTGAGCCAGTCATTCCAGCTGTACCTGTTCAAAATAGTCTTCTCATGGCCTGGAACTGCACAATCACTAAGCAAAATGTTAGCTTACATGTATCTTGACCAATCTTGACAATTAAGGCCATAACCCTTTACTGGCCATATTTGGTAAAGAAAATCTAAATATTTATTGAGCCAGTCATTCCTGTGTTAAATTTTCAAAAATAGTCTTCTCTTGGCCTGCAAATAGACATTCCTCAAGAGCACTGTAGAGGCCAGTTTAGCTGGCTTCGGCATGAAACAGTTACGGGTTAATGTAAAAAGCGCTATCACATCCATGAACCATGATAGACATGGATAGCTGGAGAGGTCTTAAGTACTGCACCTTGCAAGGGTTCAGTGGACCTAAGTCTAAGTAAGTAAGTCATCCATGACAGCTAATCATAGTGTACTTGCTCACCTATCATTTGAACACGTCATGAATTCATCTTTAATCCGTGGATGCCAGCATCCAGAATTTAACATAGCTATATGACCCTGAAAGCAAAAGGTATATAGTAATGTAAGATTGAGGACAGGTGAATTTGATATGTGAACATTTATGTTTGTAAGTTATCACTAGGGACAAAACGCATATAAGTTAAGATTCATCATATGGCTTCAGGTTTTGCACCAATATCCAGGGACCAGAATAATGCGTATGCAAATACTGGTATACACATCTCCAGGAAGTGGGAAATACTGGGAATTTCAATTTAAGATTTACTATTTTTAAGCATTTCTGGGAAATACTTAGACATTGCAAATATTAAAATTGAAACAATGTTTTACTTAATATTAAATAGTACATAAATGCATATATTTTTATGAATGTATTAGAGAAATGATTTTAAAGTGGCAATAAAACAAGTCCGCCAGGCTACAGATGCAACTTAACCTTAGCTTTGTAAGAGATTTGACTGGTAGACAGGCAGGCTGTCAGGCATTCAGGCTGATGGGCGGGCTGTCATGCTGATGGACAGGTGGGCGGATGGACAGACAGACAGACACACACAGAGACACACAGACAGACTCGAGTAAAAACAAAGACATGCCAATAATATTAGCCTCTTCTCGCAAATAAAAAGACCACTAATACATGTCTTATTCTCTTCTGCCATTCTCACAAGTTATTGTACAAATTGTCTCTGCAAAATGAATAGAAAAAGAGAAACATGGCTGCGTATTAGCCTGTCTTTTTTATAAACACAAACATCCACCTAAATGAACATAATTATGTGCACACAGACGCATGCACACGCATGTGCACACACACACACGCATGCATGCACGCACGCATACACACACAGATACATGGATGGTGCATGCAGGTATGCACACATATATAAACACAATACATACAACTGCATGAACACACAATAACACATTATTGATTTAACAATTATACATATTCGTGTACCTTTGTACTGGACATATCCACCAGATATGGGTCACCCCGTGGACATTCCATCTTCTCAAAGCCATCTCGATCAACAATCTTGGCCTGAGAATTACCAGCCACCACAAGCACCATATCACCAGTCATACTGTACTGTAAAGTCTTGATTGTGTGGCTAAAAGCAGATAATTAACACATTTACACCTTTAACACTCAAATTTGTTCAGGAAATTTTCTATTTTCTCATAGAAAAGGTCCAGTTGCAGAACAAGAGACAACCATTTTTTTTAATTTACCACTGGAATATTATCCATTTACTAGTCAAGATTGGTCACAAACCTAAATTGTTGCATATTGAATCTCCATTTGCAAGCCAAAAGACTATTTTTGAAAATTGACCACTGAAATGATATGATTGGTTCGATTATATCGAGCAAGCTATTCCAATGTTAAATTTTCAAAATGCTCTCATGGCCTTCAAATGGACATTCCTCAAGACCACTAGGGAGGTCGGTTTTGGTCAGATTGACCATTAACCCTTTGACAATCAAGTCACCCAAAAATGGATTCTGTGGTGGTCTTGAGAAATGTCCACTGGCAGACAGAGGCCTTTTTTTAATTTATCATTGGAATGACTTGCTCGATAACAGAACCAGTGATTCCAGTGATAACTTTTCAAAAATAATCTTCGCTTGGTGTGCATATGGACATTTTCTATGAGAACATTGAAATTTTAAAAATAAATTTGATGTTTAACCCTTTAACACTCACATCAGCCAAAAACGTCTTCTGCAGTGGTCTTGAGAAATGAAGACTATTTTTGAAAATTGATCACTGGAATGACAGGCTCAATAACCGAACCAGTCATTCCAGTGGTAAATTTTCAAAAATATTCTCTTGGTCTGCAAATTGACATTTTCTATGAGAAAATTTTAATTTTCTTGAATAAATTCGAGGGTTAAAGGGTTAAATTATTGTCAGACACAAATTATTTAACTGTATGTCCTGCATCCTTGTTTTACTCCGAGACTGATCAGACCAGCCATCTCAAGAGGTCGAAATAAGGACCTTTTACATGCAAAATGCAGGTAAAATGTGGCTGGTGCGGGTACATTTTTAATTCTGGGTGCACAGGGTGCATGCACGTTTCAGGCTGATAAGCTATAATGTTAACCCGCTCACCGACAATCCCTTAAAAAAGGAGATTCTTTACGATATAAAACTTATTCTGTTGACTATTTTGAAATTAATTCTACTGGAAGACATTGCTGCCTAAGGCAGCAACAGCTTCTAGTCAAGTTAATTTCAAAATATTCAACAGTTTTCCTGTATGGTTGTGTTAAAACTGAGACATAGGGAATTCATTGGAGAAAGGGTTAATTTATGTGCATGTACATGTACAACATGTAGATTTTGTGCTGTGCAGGCAAAATCCAAATGTTAGATGCAGTCTGTGCATGTACATTTAGAACAAAATTCTTATTTCTACCCCTGGCTATCTCTTTTTCCATTGACATCAACTGAAGTGACATCTGTTGAAGTGACATCACGTGATATGCAATTCACCTTTCCAGAGTATCCATCAATGATTTGACGTCAAATTACATCATAAATAGCAGAGCGGCATGTATGATGACGTCATAATGATTACGTCATAAGTGATTCTATTAGGACTGTCTTTAACTCTTAATAGTCTGACACATTGTAGGAACTGTATGTCTATACTATTTAGTAAACATGCTGTTGAATATTTTGAAACTAGTTTGACTGGGTGCTGTTGCTGTCATAGGCAGCAACAGCACCCAGTCAAATTAGTTTTAAAATATTCAACAGCTTACCTATATAGTTTTCTGGAAATTGATAGTCAGGGAATTCAGCGATCGATCGATCCCAACATGAGCGAGGTGTGGGTGGAGCTTAGCTCGAGATGGGCGGGGCATAGCTAAAGCTGGAAAGGCCCATTAGCTGAAGCGACATCAGTTTGACAGGAAAGTGCATGCTGCTTAAGTGGCAGATTTGCTCCATGAAGTCAGTTGCTGTATGAAATCCCACTTGGCATGCTCGGGGGTTATTTCACACATACATGATGTAGGTGACCGGTCAAAGACAACCTGTCAAACATGTCTAATTGAATAACGCGTAATCTGGTGGTACCAAACCAGGTGGTCTTTAGAGACAGGTATGAAAGTAATGCAAGAACCATACCTTTCACAAGGACGAAAAGTACGGAATTCTCGGAGAGATGCATCCATACCCGCAAAGTCGTAAAACTTGACATCGTAGTCAAAGCCCCCTGTTACCAAACGAGCACCTGCGGGGTCAAGTGCCAATGCTGAAACCTAAACATTGAAGTAGATATTGAAGAAACAATGAAGATGTTAGTCAGCCAGTATTTGTCATGGTTGTAGCTATAAGAATTGCTCCTTTAAGTGAAGCATCAACTGCAATGGAGTGATTCAATCTGTCACTCAAGTATTTGACGTCAAATCCAAAACGAGGCATATCAGTAATCTGATGTAGGCTCCCCGAAGGCATACATGTAGTCTGTACGGACACTGTATAAACTATGGTCCAGACAAAAACTCTGTATTTTTCAGTTAACCATGAAAAGTAGGTCACAACTTTTCATAGGCGACACAAATTAAGTGCATAATAATCCATACACCAGGTTTCGTTCCAGTATGTCAAAAACTCTTGAAATTATAGCCTGGACTAACATGATTTGTAATATTCAATGAACCGTGAAAAGCAGGACAAGAGTAGGTATTTTACTACTGGTTTGAATTGTAAGACATACATCTTCTCCAGAATAATCTCCAGAAAATGGATTCGAGTAACTTCTCTCTTAATTTGGTGATAACACCAAGTTTGGCATCAGTCTCCAAATATAATGAAACGTTCCCAGCAACGCGTTGTTTCCCAATGCTTACAATAAGCATGACCTATAGGCTTGCATTAGAATGTTTCCAATGGCCAAAAGTCTTGTGTTACTATTGAAACAAGTTCACTTTCAAATATGGAAATAAGTAATGATATTAATACATTTACCAAGATGTGTCATTCGGCCAAGAAATAAAGAAGACTAACAGATGCACAGATGGATCCAGACAAATAAATGATTGAAGATGACACCTAATTAATCGGAGCACTAAATCCATGGAGCATACAGGCAGAAATGCAGGAAAAAAGGCCAATTAAAATATTATTAACCCATCAACACTCATATCAGCCAAGAACGGCTTCTGCAGTCGTCTTGAGAAATGTCCATTTGCAGAGCAAAAGAAGACTATTTTTGAAAATTTACCACTGGAATGACTGGCTTGATAATCAAGCCAGTCATTCCAGTGATAAATTTTCACATATAGTCTTCTCTTGATCTACAAATGGGCATTTTCTGAGAAAATTTTAATTTTCTCGAACAAATTTGAGGGTTATAAGGTTAATAATACACAGAATGGATGAATCCACTTTTAGCTGCGCTCCATCCACGCTTTGCCTGTGTTGGGATCTATTGAACACTGAACTCCCTGAATCTTAATTGCCAGAAAACAATATTGAAACTAATTTGACTGCCGATGCCAACAACAGCGCCAAGTCGAATTAGTTTCAAAATATTCAATAGAATGGTTATTAAGCAGTAAAGACACACAATTTGTACACTTGACAGACTTTTTCAGTTTCATGACAAAGTATCTAGAGCCGTGAATTATGATTGTGATGTCAGCCCGTACATGTACATTGTGATGTAATTGATTGTGACACTGCAGGAAACAGAGCAAGTTCAAATATTAATAATACACACATGCAGGTACGCACGCATGCGCACCCACGCACGCACGCACGCACGCACGCACGCACACACGCACACACACACACACACACACACACACACACACACACACACACACACACACACACACACTTCACTACGTTAACCCTTTAAGGGCCAAGTCGGCAAAAAAACACCTCTTGAAGTGTCCATTCGAAGGCTGAGATACACATGTAAACCGATTAAAAAGTATGACTTATTCAGGCTCGATAATCAAGTACAGCAAGTATACCAGCACATGGTAAACATTAAAAAAAAAATTGTCTTATCTTGTCCTACAAATGAACATTACGTGTAACTGCGATATTAACCCATTAACACTCAAGTCAGCTATAAACGGTGTCTGCGCTCTGCAGTGGTCTTGAGAAATATCCATTTGCAGACAATAGAAAAATATTTCTGTAGATTTACCACTGGAATGACTGGCTTGATAACCAAAAATATTCTTAGTCTACAAATGTCTATATCTAACAGAAAATTAAATGAACAAATTTTTTTTAATTTTCTTCAAAAATCATGCTCATTAAATGCATTTTCATGTACTTACTGTTTTATTGCCGTGGTTGAAGATAATTTCATGACTTGCCGGGATGAGTTTTTCAAGGCTCTGGAATAACATAACAACTAGCTTAGGGTCATTCATAACATGTTTGTTAAAACTGTGTTCAGAATAGTTGTAACTATATAACTGGATAATAAAACTAATACATTAGATCACTAAATATATAGAAAAGAGTATGTAGCTGAATGAGCTCCTGACCAGATGATGGAAAACAGGACTGATGTTAAGGCAGTGCAACAGGTTCATTTGTACAGGGCCCCAAATTTCCAGGGCCTCCAATGCCACCACCCTCCCCGACCCAACCGTCCCCACCCACCCCGACCCCACCCCACCCCAACACAAAAAAGTGACACAAAAACTATTTTCTTTCTTAATTCTTAATGTTTGGGGCCCCTGCATAACTTCAAGCTCATAGATGCTGTACCTACATGTATAATTCAACTCATAAATCAATCAACATGTTCCAAAAGAAAATCTTTTGTAACACAATGTAAAGAATGTTCTGTTGGATATTTTGAACATAATTGGATTGGAAAACATTGCTGCCTAAGCAGCAATGTCTTCCAATAAAATTATGTTCAAAATGTTCAACAGTATCTTTTTTATTCAAATTTGTGTTTCAAATATGTTAAATTATGTCCGAGTTGTACTGTATAAGATTGATGTGGCCAAATCCTACAGCCCTCTGGGGCCTCCTCGGTATCATGGCCACCCCTGAACCCCAGCTTTCTCATGATCCTAGTGGTAGTTATAAGGGCCCACAGGTAAGAATTTTTGAAACATTTCACAAGGCCGACTGAATCCTTATAGTTCAGCCCTGATCCAAAATTAAAACTAACACTAGATTGATCGGTCGATGACGCATCATCGCAAATTCCCACATTCACCACTTTGAACTTTTGACACACCCTACAAGCCACCCTCCACGATCATATTGGTAACTCACAGAGGAGAAGCATTACAATCAATTTCATGACCTTTTGACCCCATTCCCCAGCGCTAGGGGCGGGGCCAAATGTAAATGTGCTCATCCACTCCACATTGATATGGGTAACTCACATACCAAATTTGGTTGAATTCCGTCTAGTGGTTTTGGAGGAGATGCATTACAATCAATTTCTGCAAGTTAAAATTTGACCTTTTGACCCCTCTCCCACCCCCTGGAGGGGTGGAGCCAAAGCTAAATGGCCGCTTGCATTCCGCAATCATAGGAGTAACGCAGATATCAAATTTGGTTGAGTTCCGTCCAACAGTTTCAGAGGAGTGGCATTCCAATCAATTTTTTTACCTTTTGACCCCACCCCTCACACACCCCTGGGGGCGGTGCCAAATATAAATGTGCTCATGTAGTCCACATTGATATGGGTGATCCATAGAGCAAATTTGTTTGAATTCTGTCAGAGGAGATGCATTACAATCAATTTCCGCAGATTAAAATTTGACCTTTTGACCACTCCCCCAGCCCCTGGGGACGGAGCCAAATCTAAATGGCCTCTTGCAGTACGCAATCATATGGGTAACTCAGATATCAAATTTAGTTGAATTCCATCTAACGATTTCAGGAGTTGCGTTACAACTGATTTGCCCTTTTGACCTCTGCCGGAGCCAAATCTAAATATTGTCTTGCAAAGTGGAATCATATCGGTAACCCACATACCAAATTTGATTTAATTCCACTCAATGGTTTGGGAAGAGATAGCGTGACAGATGGATGGACATACGGACAGATGGATGGAGACGATTACAATATCCCCGGTTTTTAAAACGTTGGAATGACTAGATTGATCGGTCGAAGATGCGTCACCGCTTTAATCTTTTGACCACACCCCACAACTCAGCCCCAGGGGCAGAGCCAATTGTAAATGTTCTTTTTTACTCCACAATCATATGGGTAACTCACATAACAAATTTGGTTGAATTTTGTCCAACAGTGTCAGATGAGTTGCATTACAATCAATTTTATGACCTTTTGACCCTATCCCCTACCCCATGGGGGCGGGGCTAAATGTAAATGTGCTCATCCACTCCACATTGGTATGGGTAACTCACATACAGAATTTGGTTGAATTCCATCCAATGATTTCGTGGAAGCTGCATTACAACCACACCCCACCCCCCATCCCCCACCATCATCTGCAATCATATAAGTAACTCACATATCAAATTTGGTTTGAGTTCCATCTAACGGTTTCAGAGCAGTTGCGTTACAAGTGATGTGACCTTTTGACCCCTGCCCCGCACCCCCTGGTGCCGGAGCCAAATGTAAATATTGTCATGCAAAGCGGAATGATATGGGTAACCCACATACAAAATTTGGTTGAAATCCACCCAATGGTTTGGGTTGACATTGTGATGGATGGAAGGACAAATGGACGGAGGCAATTACAATATCCCCAAAGTTTTTATAAAACGTGGGGATAATCACTAAAAGCTGACGCTTGTGTGTTGAGGCACATTTTCGTCTAATTCTTGGTGCAAAATAAATGAAGTCCAAACCAAGTAACGGTATGGAAAGCATTTGAAAATCATTCTCCCTATGAGTTCCCAAGTCCAGTACATGTATGTATGTTAGGTGCATAAGTCGCAGACGATTTTGGTGAGTTTAGGCTATGACTCTCGTAGCTACATGGGTAGGTACTCGAGGCTAACCTATTTACATGGATTTTGTATGCATCTACCTTGTAACTTTATAAATCTACATGTCCTATATCGGTTAACCACGAAACACGTGATGAATGTCAGTAAACTACGTATTCTATCATTGCCACCACCAAAGCGCTTATGTATGAGAATCCTTTTTATTCATACCACCACAGAACATAAAATAGAATCCTAGGCGTTTTCGTGCTGCTCGAAACTTTCTCTAGAAATATACCTAATAGAAATCGCCCAATTCTCAGATACGGATTTAAAGAATTTACAGCCCTTGTCCTAAAATTTAGAAACTGGCGTTACAAGTAGAATGCATCCATACACGAAGATTGAATATGTATACAAAAGACTCAAACTAAAGACCTGACAAGAATTGTCAATCATGCTCAGTGAACCATGAAAAGTAGGTCTGGCTGACCTCCTTTTGATAAACGACACATCAATAACCTACAATGCATCCATACACCAAGTTTGGTTACTGCACACAAAAAACTTTAAACTATGGGCAAGACAAGAATAATCTCCGATGTTCAGTGAACCATGAAAAGTAGGTCATGCTGACCTACTTTTAGTACATGACACACCTTTAGACCACGCTGCATCCATATACCAAGTTTGGTTACTGCATACAAAATACTCTTGAAACTACAGCCCGGAAAAGAATAATCTACGATGTTCAGTACACCGTGAAAAGTAGGTCAAACTGACATACTTTTGATACATGACAACTTTAAACCATGATGCATCCATATACCTAGTTTGGTGGCTATATGTACGTGAAAACCACTTGAAAATATTGTCTGGACAAAAAATTGGGGATGGATGCATGGACAGACACACGGACAAAGCGATTGCTATATAAATCTTAAAATCATTATCCTGAGACTGGACGCCATGACAGTATAGAACAGTTTTATTTTGTTCGGATAAACACTTGATGAATTAAATGTTCATTGATCAACAGTTAGAGACATGTTTTTTTATGTATCAACTTCCTTTGAACAGAATTTAATGGCCCTTAGTCCCTAATCATATCCAGCAAATTTTGGCCGATCCGTTCAGCGGTTCTAGAGAACAGCAGGCCTACAAGTCACCCCCACCTACCCCACCCCAACCCCCCACCCCTCCCCAAAATATAGGAGTAAATATAAGAAATTTGCAAAAAAATTATAGGAGAAATAGAGGAAATTTCTGACAAAATATAGGAAAACAACAGAATTTTCCCAATTAAAATGCTTCCATTATTAGGATTTAGTGTCATAATTGTTTTTGGAATATTGCTGAGATGTCTTGACTAGGTTCGGTATAGGCCTAGGAGGAAGCAGAATATTTTTTTGGTCAATCCATCTGTCCTTATGGCTGTCTTGATGACCCTATGTGCATTTCTGAGTGCAAATTTTAGTTTTCTGTTTGATAACTTAGCTACATGAAAATTAAAAACAATAAAAATATAGGAAATATAGCAGATTTTGACACTAATATAAGAAATATAGGAATTGCTCAAATATAAAGGAAAATATAGGAAATATAGTAGGCCTGGAAGTCATTTTAGTGAAAATTAGGTCATCCAAGATGGGCACCCAAGCATTTGGCCAATCAAGTTCCTTCGAACAAACTAGGTTCAGCTGTTGCCATAGATAATGTTTCATTGGCCGCGAATCAATTCCCATAGCGGTTTCATACAAAAATTTAAGAGACGTTTCAAAATGAGCCAAAATCCAAGATGGCCATCAGCAAAACAGGCCGATCGGCTTCGTTTGAACTTTTCAACCAAATTTGGTTAAAATTCGTCAAATGGTTGTCGAGAAGAAGACATCTTAAGTCTCCTATTGCCTTAGTATGGGATTTTTTGGTGGGAAAATGATCCAAGATGGCTGCTAAACCATTTATCTGACAGTTTTGAAAATGGCAAATTTGAAATCAGAATACCCAAAAACCAATAGAAAACCATTTTCGGCTTCAAAATCCATCAAATAAAAAAATCCAATATGGCCGCCAAATACATGTACACATGTTGATTGATCCACGGCGGCCATGTTTGTTGACGTTATCAATTGCACTCGAAAAAACTTTAAACTTAAATTAAGTTCAAACTACATGTACATAAATGCAAGAAACGTATGGAAAACATTAAAAAATTATTTCCATCATGATAGGGAAAAGATACAATGATAGCAAAGAACAAATCTGTAATATATTATTGAGATCGGATAAGCTCTTGATGAATTAACTGTTCATTGAAAAACTTTAATAACATTTACCTAAATTTTCAGTCAAATTAGTTTAAAAATATTCATCTTACCTGTATATTTTTCTGGAAATTGAGATTAAGGGTGTTCAGGTTTGGGTCGATCACAGCACGGGCAAAGTGTGGGCAGATATTAGCTAGAGGTCGGGGCATAACTAACAATGGATTCATCCACTATTGTACTACATGTATATGTACATCAAGATTTGGGACAGAGTGAAGTAAAATAGGTACTCCTACATGTACACGTATATGTGATGTCTACATAATAACATACATCTTCCTCCTCCTCCTCATCCTCCTCGTCCTCATCATCATCAGAGTCTTTCTGAGGTGGGATGGGTGGCCCTATCATGCCATCATCTTCTTCATTGTCACCTAACTGTCCAACAGCTTTTGATTGATGCTGGCTAACCGACGGAGCTGGTGGTCCAGTTATTTCAACATTCTCAATTTTCAAGCTGCTAGAATTGTCACTGACACCAACATTGACTGGCACAGGAGGTCCGATAAAATCATCTTCATCATCAGATTTTGGCTCAAGAGACAGACTACTGAATGGTTTAAAGCCTCCAACTGATTTGTCAGACCCAGAAGACGGCGGAAGTGGTGGCCCGATGACATCAGCTGATTCTGAATCAGAGTCTGAATTAGATTTGGCACGGGAACGCTTTTTCTTCTTCTTTTTATGCTTATGTGATTTTTTCTTGCTTTTTTTCATACTCGATTCATCAACCTCCTCCTCAAGTTCTAAGATAAAAACAAGGAAAGGATCTTGTGGAATCATTCAAGATATAACAGATCTGGCGTTTTGTCTACTTAGTCAAGTTAGGCTTGCGCGATTATTGATTTGAGTGATCACGATCGATTATTTAAGAATAATCGTGAGTACTCGTTTATCAACCTACAGTTCTAAGCATACATGTATAAATGACAAAAGGTGCAATGGTGTTTAGAAATATCCATTTGCAGGCCAGGAGAAAACTATTTTTGGAAATGTATCACTAGAATGCCTGGCTCGATTCTCGATCCAGTCATTCCAGTGAAACATTTTCAAAAACAATTTTCTCTTGGCCTCCAAATGGACAAACATTCGCTGAGAAAAATGTCAATTTTCTTGACCTATCGCATTAAAGAGTAGATTTTGAAATATCTATGCAGGAGAAATTATTCACGATAATTTGATTAATTAGTTAATTTTTAACCATATAAATTCAGGATTAAAAAAATGATCACGATTTTCGATTTAATCACGTAATCGCGCTATCCTACATGTAAGTCAAGTCAGGTCTAATAGAAGGATCCATTTCTAGCTTTAATGCTGCACCCATTGCTAGATAAGCTCCACCTACTTTGCAGGGACAGACCTACCCATTCACGAAGTCGCTTTTGAGAATAATATTCATGGTTGGCTAATAAAATGTCAAAATAGGCTAATTCACTGGCTAATAATTTTACATGTATGTTGGTACCCCGGTAGGTCAGTTCCTCTTAAACCATGATAACACATCTAATTCTATCCAATTTCTTAAATGACCTGCTGGTCATTTCTTACTTGATTATTAGCCTTAAGATCTAGCGGGATCATAAAGGATTAGATTGATAGGTTATTGGTCAGCCTAATAAAGTCCAGATTTGGCTAATGAAATCCCAAAATAGACTAACTCACTGGCTAATGACTGCAAATGAGTAGGTCAGTCCCTGACTTTGTATGTGTGTTGGAATCAACTTTCAACAAATTTTGAAACCTGAATTCCCAGAATTTAAATTTCAAGGTAACAATACAGGTAAGCACTTGAATATTTTGGAACTAATTTGACTGGGATTTCAAAATATTCAACATAATGTTTATTAAATTGTAAAATCACCACACACTTTCTTTCCAGACTTTTTGAGCTTCGTGACAGAGATATATCATTTTGCTTGTGGTGTCAGCTAACAAGTGACATATTTGATTATGATGTCAGATACAGTAGTTAAGTGACAGATTCGTCAAGACCACCAGAGGCCATTTTTACCAATAAATCATGAAATGATTAACATGGTACAATATATAATTTAGTTCTGGATTGCGCTTCTGCCACCAAATGTCATCTAAAGTGATCATATAAACGCTTTCCAATATGACAAACCAGTTGCAACAAACTCGTAACAAGAGGCCAAAGGGGCCTGTATCGCTCACCTTGAATTATAGGCCACTTGCACACCCGAACAAAATGAGATGACCAAGGAAAACCTAACCAATCAAATTTCTGTGAAGAAGGTTTAGCCAAGTTTTATTAAAATTGGCCCAGTGGTTAATTTCTAAGTCTTTTATGATTTTCTCAGAAATTTGCAGAAAATACAAGATGTCCGCCAAAGATGCAAAATTTTGATTGATTCATGGCGGGCATGTTTTTTTAACATACTTGTATCAACTTTCCATGGACAAATTTTAACGGCGTTTTGGCCCCTAATCATATCTGCCAAATTTCGGCCTGATCCATTCAGCGGTTCTGGAAAAGAAGTTATTTTCGCGAAAACTACGTCATCCAAGATGGTCAATGAACCACTTGGCAAATCAAGTTCCCTCGAACAAACTTGGTTCAGCTCTTGTCCTAGATCATATTTCATGAGGCTTGCATCGATTCCCCAAACGGATTCGGAGGAGATTTTTAATGAAGTTTTTAAAAGTCAGCCAAAATCCAAGATAGCCACCGGCCAAATTGGGCGATCATCTTCTTTTGAACAAAGTTGTATCCCTATGTCATACGGATGCTTCTTGTCAAATATACTTGACATCAGCCCAGCGGTTCTCAAAAAGACATTTTAAATTTCCCATTGATTTAGTATGGGGTATTGGCTGGAAAAAGATCTATGATGGCCAACAAACCGTTTATCCAACCATTTAAAAAATGGAAAATTTGAAATCAGAATGTCTAAAAAAACCTATAAACCATCTTGATAGGTCCATGGCAGCCATATCTTTGTAGTTATTAACTTCCCTTGAACAAACTTTAATGGCCCTTAGTCCCTAATCATATCTGCAAAATTTCGGCCCGATCCGCTCAGCATTTCTGTCATTTTCGTGAAACCTATGTCATCCAAGATGGCCACCAAACTATTTGGCCAATCAAGTTCCCTTCAAGAAACTTGATTCAGCTCTTTTCTTAGATCATATTTCATGAGTTTTGAACGGCTGCCCTAAGCGGTTTCAGAAGTTTTAGACTTTTTTTTTAATCGGCCAAAATCCAAGATGGCAGCCGGCCAAATTGGCCAATCGGCTTCGTTTGAACAAAATTTAATCTCCATGCTAGGGATTGTTCCTGCGAAATATAATTGAAATCGGCCATGTATTTTGCGAGAAGACATTTTAAACTGTCCATTGCTTTAGCATGGGCTATTTTGGCAGGAAAATTATCCAAGATGGCTGCCAAACCGTTCATCAGACAGTTGTGAAAATGGCAAATTTGAGATCAGGATACCCAAAAACATACATAAACCAATTTTGGCCTCAAAATTCATCAAATAAAAAGATCCAATATGGCATCCCAACACGCTACATTCTGACTGGCCCACGGCAGCCATGTTTTTTGACGGGTCAAATTCCCGTGAACAAACTTTAATCCCCCTTTGTCCCTAATCATATCTCGCAAATTTCAGCATGACCCCTTTAGTTGTTCTGAAGAGGTCGTTTTCCAAGATGGCCGCCGAACTATTTGGCCAATCAAGTTCCCTTAAACAAACTTGATTCAGCTCTTTTCCTAGATCATATTTCTGAGTTTTGAATGGATGCCCCCAAGCCGTTTCAGATTTTTAAAGAAATTTTTTTAAACCAGCCAAAATCCAAGATGGCCACCGGCCAAATTGGCTAATCAGCTTCATTTGAACAAAATCGAATCTCCATTTCCAAAGGATTGTTCCTGCAAAATATAATTGAAATACCAATAAACCACCATATTCTCACCTTCACTGACTTGTGTTCTATCAATCGCTGTCTGTCGAGCCTGCTCAAACATTGTCATAAAATCAAATGTCCTCGCTTTCTTCTCTGTCCCAACACTCTCCACATCTGAACAAGAGTGAAGAAGAGTATTCTATCAAATGAATATAGGTAAATATAATTCTATCATTACATGGAATTCAATCAAATTTGTTATGTGAGTTACCCATATGATTGAAGAATGTGAGACGACAATGACATTAGGTGCCTCCCTTGGGATGTTGTTGGGGAACCATTTGGATGCGGTGTCAGAATTCAAACAAAATAAATACCAATAAATACCACCCCGGGAAATATGCCAAAAAGCAGGAAATACTGGGAAATACTCCTGTAATTGGTAATAATCATCAGAAATAGTAAATTTTAAACTAAAAATCCTTTATATATGTACATACATTGTATACATGTCTATTTCTCAAAGGTGCTAATATAGAAGCGCATCAAAAAAGCATCCGCTTTTGTTTCTACGAGAATTCTTAATACTTACCAGATGTACTATTATGATAATGTCTATTATCTAGTCTAGCTCAAAATAAACAATTAAAACTCCGCACTCTCCTGGTCCTGCCCATACTGTGTCCGGGAATTACCATAGCCGCAGGTACCGAGTCAATTCCCTATCACAGTCAGATTCGTCTTATGTTTGCCTTGACAAACAGCGAAAGCAGCTCAGCCTCACCTCAGCGGGGCGGCTGAGGAAGGGCCATAGTACATCTGGTAAGTATTAAGAATTCTCGTAGAAACAAAAGCGGATGCTTTTTTGATTCTACTTCGAATAATACTTACCAGATGTACTATTATGATAAACTCCAACTTCAACAGCCAAGAAATACCGGTGGGAGGAGGTGAGGCTCGAACCAGAACTCAACTACCATCCAACAGAGAAGGTTGTGAAGAGACTAGAACCCTGGCATATGCTTGGGTTCTGTCATCTGACTCAGAGTGCTAAACTTCCATGGTCTAGACCGCGCTCCCCCCCTCGTTTGTCTGCACAAAATCCAGAGGGCTGTCGAAAAAAGGGGATGCAACACCCACCAGACCCGTGTCAACCCCAAGTCTCAGCTAGGGCAGTCCAGCAGAGTGCAAAGAAGCTACTACAACTTCTAATTTTGAAAAAAATATCAGTATATCGATTAAGTTTTCAAATTGGAATGAGTCTAATGTCTGTTTGAGAGGATAAGTACCGTTAAATTCCGTGTATATTGCGCACTTTTTTGCTCAAATTACATGTTATAAAAAGCTACTGCGCACTATATACAAAGATAAATATTTGTCACATTTTTTTCCTCAGAATTTTTCGTCAGAATCGCAAAATTCAGGGCTGAAATATGATTTTATGGATCGGGAATGAGTCAGGAATAACGATCGCATTCTAACATGTCTATAATGGTACTATCTCAACTAGATCGTTAAAATGTCTTACTACTGTCTAAATATTGTGTTATACCTTTATTAAATACCATATAGTGTTGTAAAATTATCAAATAAACCATCATTTAACTTTTTTACAACGCCATTATTTCCTGTAATTTGTTCTAATTTATTTCTATAAAGGGAGGTTACTCCTGTCTTCCCAAGTTGAACATAGAGATGTTTAGAATCCATAGATTACTACACAGATATGGACATAAATGTGTTAAAAAAAGAATGATAGAGCCGATGTTTTTCAAGGTGATCTAGCATTTACATAGATATAGAAAGGAATGTTTTATATGTGCTAAATGGCACAATGTTTTGACCAATCGGCGGGCAGGATGATTATGATTGACAGGTTACGGTTAAAGGTCACAGCCCTCAAGGTATGACGAAGTAACTGTAGAAACGAAAGGATGAGAATAGAAAATCATTTCAAATTGAAGATAATTCAATTTATTTAATAAACAATGCGTGGAATAAACTAGATTATAGCCCTATATTATAATATATTATGATGATGATATACTATAATATATTATATAAACCCCACCCCCACTCAAACAATACCCACAATTGATCACTGTCGATTTTGTAAACGGCAGGCGGTCAGCTCTATCACCTTTGTTTATTGTACTTCTGACCGTGTTAATCCACCCAACCCGCCCCACCACCTGACTACACTGACTGAGAACCGAGTCTTGAAACCACTCATCTACTGCGTATATGATTGAACAAAATCTCATGGGCTCGCCTTTGATATAGTTATCAAAGTAATTACTGGCACTGTTAGAGTGAGCCAAAATGGATTTGAGTTTTTTAAAATTAAAATCGATTTTATTCTCAAGTATCAGCGCACAAAACTCATATTTTATGAGTTGAAATAAAATAAATATCCGATTTTTTATGTTCTAACGACCATTTATGTTAATGAGCTCTGCTCAAATCAAATTCGGATTCTAACCTGTTCTGATGGAAATTATATTTGTATTTTTATATCATTCAATACAAAATATTTGCTAAAAGTGTAGGCGAATGATATTCCCATGATTAAACAACAGAGTACGCACGCCACAAACAAGATTTTATAAGGAAAGCCCATTCGACACGCAGTAAGTCATTGATTTCTTTGTTACCAGTTTTCTTTCACACGTCTCTCAATCTTACTGCGCACTATACATGAAAACAACGTTTTTTTAGGCCGATTTTGATTAAATTTAGGGGTGCGCACTATGCACGATAGCGCAATATACACAGGATTTAACGGTATACTCTTACACCAGACTATTTACATAAGCAGTCTGGTATTTCGACTGTAAGTAAATTATTTTAGTCACTTAATTAATGTAAACACTCACCATTTTGAGTGCTTGTTCTTTCTTGATCATCCCAGGAGCTCGGCCCAATCCACGGTCGTTCACTGGTCATGTGCATGGCTCTTGTTCAGTGCAGGAGGAAGTAACTTGCGATGTTTGTGAAATACATGTAGTGGTCGGATGTGGCTTAACTAAGGTTCGACAAATTGGCGACGGCTACCGGATTAAGTGCGCTGGAGATGTCGCGACGGTATAAATCAGTAAATGACGACTCGGCATGCCATTGTGCTACAGACATCACCTCCTCTAATGAGACACCCTTAAAAAGGGCCGATGATGCTGCTAATGCTCAGACCTGATGGGCATTCGCACGATCAATCTGCTTTCCTGTAGCGATTTTGTGCGACATCTGAATAGCATCAACTATCCTACGAGAAATAGTATTTTTCCAGGCACACAAATGAGGAGCTTTGAGACATAACCACAGCGATTTCGGGTCATCTCTCCACTCCTCAGTACGTTTCTTATACATTTTCAGACATCTGACAGGACACCAAGTAGAAAAGTTTGTCTAATTAAACTTGGCAAATTGATCGGTTCACCTGGATATTTAAGTGACTGATTCTTTGCCAGGAAACAAAGATGTGGAAGTAGTCTTAAACCTTCACCCGTGACAACAAAACGGTCTTGCTTGGCAGATAGCGCATCAATTTCGCTTCTCGTTCTCGCCGATGCTGCTGCAACCAAGAAAACTGATTTAATAGTTAACAGTTTAATATCTATAGATCTAATCGGTTCAAAGGGAGCATGCCCTAAAACCTGTAGAACAAGAGATAGATTCCATGCTGGGATAGGAACTGGCTGTCTAGGTCGCAGATTGCTCATTCCTTTAATAACTTCATTCAAAGTGTCATTCTCAACTCCTTCAATGGCCAGACTGGGAATGACTGAAGCTAATGCAGACTTATATGCTACTAGGGTTGAAGGTACAAGTTTTCCAACTTCGTATAAATGACAGATAAAATTTGCTACGTGTTGAACAGATGCAGAAAAGGGATTAATATCTCTTCTCTGACACCACTCTGCAAATTTGTTGATTCTATAATTATATGTCTTAGTGGTTGACCCTCTTCTGGCTGAAGCGACAAACTTCGCTGCTTGCTCAGAAAAGCCACCCTCAATTGCATGCTGCTTGACAACACCCATGCAGTCAATTTGAACATTTCCGGTCTGTCGTGAAGACACAGACCCTTGTTCTGAGTGATTAGATCCCTTCGGTCTGGAAGAGGAATTGGATTGCAGACCAGAAGGTCCAGCAGATCCGTAAACCATGATCGGCCTGGCCAATGAGGGGCGATCAGTAGTACTTGCCATATTCCCTCTCTTATCTTTGCCAGAACTATCGGGATGAGAATCATTGGAGGATACGCATACGCGTACATTCCCTTCCAACTTATCGCCAGTGCGTCTACTGCCAAGGCTAGCAGGTCCGGGATCGGTGACACGTATGTGACCATCTTTGCGTTTAGTTTCATCGCAAACAGATCCACATTTGGTTTGCCCCAGTGTTTGAATAGAACCTCCGCTACCGATTGGTTGAGCTGCCATTCCGTCGGACGACAAATCATCCTTCGATTGAGCGCATCTGCTAGGATGTTCAGTCTTCCTGGAATGTGTGCTGCCCGAAGAATAATATTCCTCTCTTGGCACCACAGGAGAAGGTTCCAAATCATCATGCACAACTCTGGTGACCTCGTCCCGCCTTCACGGTTCAAATAAGACACCACTGTTGAGTTGTCTGTCCTTATTAAGACAATCTTGTCTCGGATTAAAATCTCAAATTTTCGAAGTGCTAATGCCACCGCTAATAATTCGAGAACATTGATATGTTTCTGCGCATTGGTCCAATCCCATTTCCCTGACACTGATCGATTGTCCAATACCGCTCCCCAACCCGTCGTCGACGCATCTGTAAAGATGGACATCTGTGGTTGAGGAGGATGTAGAGGAACATCTCACAGGAGATTCTGTTCTGATAACCACCACTGAAGATGGAATATCAATGGTTCTTTTACTGGAATTCTCAGAGATAACGGATCCATTTTCTAAGACCAAAATGACATTAGATACATCTGAATCGGCCTGTGCCTGAGTGCCGCATAAGGAACCACTTTCTCCAGCGACACTAGTAAACCCAGTATTCTGAGAAATTAGCGCGCTGTCAGATAGGCTCCTAGAGAAACCGACTCCAGAACTGCAATCAGGCTCCTGACTCTGCTCTCCGCCGGAAAAGCTACGCCGTCCCCGAGATTGAAAAATATTCCCAGATAAACAAACTCCTGGGATGGAGTCAATTCTGATTTCTCTAGATTCATAATCCATCCTAGATCCTTTAGTAAGGCTAGGACTACCTGAAGATTGTTGTGCAGAGTGACTGGATTCCCCGCCTTCAGCAGCCAGTTGTCTATCTAAGTATGAACAGCTATGTTTCTCCTGCGAAGATAAGAAGTTATGGCGTGGACCACTTTGGTGAAGACCCTCGGTGCTGTGGTCACGCCGAACGGAAGCGCATTGAATTCCCAAACATTGTCTTGGAACGCAAAGTGAAGGTATTTCTGAAAAGGAATTGACATTGGAATATGAAAATATGCATCCTTCAGATCTATCGACACTGCCCACATGCCTTTTCTCAACCCCGACATCACTGCCGCTAGTCTCCATCTGAAATTTTGGTGACAGAATAAACTTGTTTAACGGTTTGAGATTGAGAATCGGTCTCCACCCTCCGGTGCATTTCGGAACGAGGAACATCATCGAATAGAAGCCTAGGGATGACTGATTGCGGACTAAGTGAATTGCATTCTTCCGCTGGAGATCTTTGATTTCTGAGGAAATGGCATCTAGACGATCGGATTCCCTTGGAATGGGAGTCTACACTGGAGTCGATGTTAATGGAACTAACGATTGACGGATGAGCCAGTCCGGTTCGTAGCCATTTCTTAACCACTGACAGACTAAACAATCTTGCACGACCTGTTCCCACTGGTTTGAGAACAGCTGAAGTCTGCCTCCGACGGAAGGAATCTGCACACAACTCGCGATCGATATTGCACGAGACGATGTTAATTCGCCTAGGTGAAGATCCTCGACTCCTCTCATTCCTAGTGATACCGGAGCGGATCCCGCCGGAAACCCGTCAGGACCGTACCCCACAGCCACCCCGTGGTTTCTTGGAAAACGATGGTCTGGAACCACCACCACGGCTATCCTTACGGTAGTCGCCACGACCCGAACCGCCACCCTTCCTATCCTCCTCATACGGCCTCTTATTAGAGGACTTGTATGAGGAAGAACGACCAGGACCTTGCGAACCGGATGCCCCATGGGTATCACGGCCAGAAGGACGGAAGGGCGATCTTTGGCGCTGCCTCTGCCGCTCCTGTCGGTGCTGCTTATAGGACTGTTGCGGCCGAGTCCTTTTCGTCGACTTCCACAACTTGCCAACTACAAAATGTACTTCCTGTTCCACAACCATTGATGCGACCTTGGATAAGGCTTGCCGTGCCGAGCCGCCGAACAAGCCTGGACCTATGAATGGCGCGGAAGACAACGCAGCCCTCATTTCAGGTCCTAGTTCTACAAAATCGAGAACCATTCTCCGTCACTCAGCCAATGATCTCGTGATCACCCTGGCCAGGCAATCTTGAGATAGGCGCATGGTGTCCCGGACAACTCCGGGAGCAGCCTCTGGCACTACCACACCTTCCGCCACGCAGGTCAGCATACCCTGCAGGATGGTACAGTCGTGCGAAAGCGCCGCCATGGCAGCTCTCGCCGCATCCTCAATGAGGGTCAACTCATTGAATGGATCTTTATTTGACTGTGAAACTAATGGATGAGAACGTCCCTTAGCTTTGCCAGCCAATGGCCTATTCAGTGCCTCTCTCTCTCCCCGATGGAAAGCCGTGGGACTCGGGCATACTGATGGTAGGCCTTCTCCGGAAAGCGGACCCTACTCCTAATCCCTTTTGGGGCCTTTGGAAGCATAAAGTCTGGCTGGACCATACGATACGCCGCCACCTCCAACATGTCAGAGGTCAACGTATCCAAAGGCAGAGCAGGCATGGCAGAAGAGCCACTGGACAGAGCGCTAGGTGCTCGCTCCTGCACCCATTCAGCCTTGGTGGAAAAGGACGACTCATCCAACAAGGTACTGCTGTTCTCATCTCTTCTCACCCTTGGACGAGAAAGACACCAACGATCTATGCCGAGGACTGCGGGCTTGTTTACTAGTGTAAACAATGTCCACAGACCGTGTACTCGCGGCTCCAACATCCAACGAACTGCCGGACACGGACTCACTGAAATCTATCGGCTCCAGCCAATAGAAAATAATCATGATTATTCAATTATTTAATTTTTAATCATATAAATTCACGATTTAAAACATAATCGCGATTTTCGATTTAATCACGTAATCATGCAAGCCTATGTCAGATACTTGAGTGATTCAAAAAAGCATCCGCTTTTGTTTCTACGAGAATTCTTAATACTTACCAGATGTACTATTATGATAATGTCTATTATCTAGTCTAGGTCAAAATAACAATTAAAACTCCGCACTCTCCTGGTCCTGCCCATACTGTGTCCGGGAATACCATAGCCGCAGGTACCGAGTCCATTCCCAATCACAGTCAGATTCGTCTTATGTTTGCCTTGGCAAACTGCGAAAGCAGCTCAGCCTCACCTCAGCGGGGCGGCTGAGGCAGGGCCATAGTACATCTGGTAAGTATTAAGAATTCTCGTAGAAACAAAAGCGGATGCTTTTTTGATTCTACTTCGAATAATACTTACCAGATGTACTATTATGATAAACTCCGGATTTCGACAGCCAGGAAATGCCGGTGGGAGGAGGTGAGGCTCGAACCAGCACTCATCAACCATCCAACAGAGAAGGTTGTGAAGAGACTAAAACCCTGGCATACGCTTGGGTTCTGCTATCTGACTCATAGAGTGCTAAACTTCCATGGTCTAGACCGCGCTCCCCCCCCCTCTTTTGTCCGCACAAAACCAGAGGGATGTCCATGGGGATGCAACACCCACCAGACCCGTGTCAGCCCCAAGTCTCAGCTAGGGCAGTCCAGTAGAGTGCAAAGAAGCTACTACAACTTCAAATCTTTGAAAAAAACTATCAGTATATCGATTAGATTTTCAAATTGGAATGAGTCTCATGTCTGTATGAGAGGATAAATATACTCTTGTACCAGACTATTCACTTACTCAGTCTGGTATTTCGACTGGAAGTAAATATATTTATAGTCACTTAATTAATGTAAACACTCACCATTTTTGAGTGGTCGATCTGTTATTGATCATCACAGGAGCTAGGCCCAATCCACGGTCGTACTCAGTCATGTGCATAGCGCTTGGTCAGTGTAGGCGGAAGTCCTTTGTGATGTGTGCGAAGTAGTGGTCGGACGTGGCTTAGTTTAGGTTCGACAGATTGGCGACGGCTACTGGATTAAGTGTGCTGGAGATGTCTCGAAGGTAGAAATCAGTGAATGACGACTCGGCATGCCATTGTGCTACAGACATCACCTGCTCTAAAGAGACACCCTTATAAAGGGCCGATGATGCTGCTAGTGCTCGGACCTCATGGGCATTCGCACGATCAATCTGCTTTCCTGTAGCGATCTTGTGCGACATCTGAATAGCGTCAACTATCCAACGAGAAATAGTATCTTTCGAAGCACGTAAATGGGGAGCTTTGAGACATAACCACAGAGATTTCGGGTCGTCTCTCCACTCAGAAGTACGTTTCTTATACATCTTTAGACATCTGACAGGACACCAAGCACAAGAATTTGGGTCATGTCTAGTTAAACTTGGCAAATTGATCGGCTGTCCTGGATATTTAAGTGACTGATTCTTTGCCAGGAAACAAAGACGTGGAAGTAATCTTAAACCTTCACCCGTGACGACAAAACGGTCTTGTTCGGCAGAAAGCGCATGGATCTCGCTTCTCCTTCTCGCCGACGCTGCTGCAACCAAGAAAACTGATTTAATAGTTAACAGTTTAATGTCAATAGTTCTAATCGGTTCAAAGGGAGCATGCCCTAAAACCTGTAGAACAAGAGATAGATTCCATGATGGGATAGGAATTGGCTGTCTAGGTCGCAGATTGCTCATTCCTTTAATAACTTCATTCAAGGTGTCATTCTCTACTCCCCCAACGGTGAGACTAGGAATGACAGAAGCTAATGCAGACTTATATGCTGCTAGGGTAGAAGGTACAAGTTTGTCAACTTCGTATAAATGACAGATAAAATCTGCTACGTGTTGAACAGATGCAGAAAAGGGATCAATATCTCTTCTCTCACACCACTGTGCAAATTTGTTGATTCTATAATTATATGTTTTTGTGGTAGAAACTCTTCTGGCCGAAGCAACAAACTTCGCTGCTTGCTCAGAAAAGCCACCCTCAATTGCACGCTGCTTGACAACATCCATGCAGTCAATTCGAACATTTCTGGTCTGTCGTGAAGGTACAGACCCTTGTTCTGAGAGATTACATCTCTTGTGTCTGGAAGAGGGATTGGACTGCAGACCAGAAGGTCCAGCAGATCCGTAAACCATGATCGGCCTGGCCAATAAGGAGCGATCAGTAGTACTTGGCACATCCCCTCTCTTATCTTTGCCAGAACTTTCGGGATGAGAATTGTTGGAGGATACGCATACGCGTACATTCCCTTCCAACTTATCGCCAGTGCGTCTACTGCTAGAGCCAACGGGTCCGGGATCGGTGACACGTACGTGACCATCTTTGCGTTTGACCTCATCGCAAATAGGTCGACATTCGGCTTGCCCCATTGTTTGAATAGAACCTCTGCTACCACTTGGTTGAGCTGCCATTCCGTCGGACGACAAACCGTCCTTCGACTGAGAGCATCCGCTAAGATGTTCAATCTTCCTGGAATGTGTGCTGCCCGAAGAATAATATTCCTCTCTTGGCACCACAGCAGAAGGTTCCAAACCATCATACACAACTCCGGTGATCTTGTCCCGCCTTGGCGGTTTAAATAAGACACCACTGTTGAGTTGTCTGTCCTTACTAGGACAATTTTGTCTTGAACTCGACCCTCGAACTTCTGCAGTGCTAATACCACCGCTAATAGCTCGAGTACATTGATATGTTTCTGCGCATTGGTCCGATCCCATTCCCCGGACACTGACTGATTGTCCAATACCGCTCCCCAACCTGTCAACGACGCATCCGTGAACATGGACATCTGAGGTTGAGGAGGTTGTAGAGGAACACCTCGCAGGAGATTCTGTTCCGACAACCACCACTGAAGGTGGAATATCAATGGTTCTTTCACTGGTATTCTCAGAGACAACGGATCTGTTCTCTGTGACCAGAACGACATCAAATACATCTGAATCGGCCTGCGCCTGAGCGCCGCATATGGCACCACCTTCTCCAGAGATACTAGCAAACCGAGTATTCTGAGAAATTGACGTGCCGTCAGATAGGCTCCTAGAGAAACTGACTCCAATACTGCAATCAGGCTTCTGACTCTGCTCTCCGCCGGAAAAGCTACGCCGTCCCTGAGATTGAAAAAAATTCCCAGATAAACAAACTCCTGGGATGGAGTCAGTTCTGATTTCTCTAGATTCACAATCCATCCTAGCTTCTTCAATAAGTCTAGGACTACCTCCAGATTGCTGCGCAGAGTGACTGGATTCCCCGCCTTTAGCAGCCAGTCGTCTATGTAAGTGTGAACAGCTATGTTTCTCCTGCGAAGTAAAGAAGTCATGGCGAGAACCACCTTGGTGAAGACCCTCGGAGCCGTGGTCAGGCCGAATGGAAGAGCATTGAATTCCCAAACATTGTCTTGGAATGCAAATCGCAGGTACTTCTGAAAGGGAATTGACATTGGAATATGAAAATAAGCATCCTTCAGATCTATTGATACCGCCCACATGCCTTTCCTGAGGCCTGCCATCACAGCTGCTACCGTCTCCATCTGAAACCTGGGAGAAAGAATAAATTTGTTCAACGGTTTGAGATTGAGAATTGGTCTCCACCCCCCGGTACGCTTCGGAACTAGGAACATAATCGAATAGAAGCCCAGTGATGACTGATCGGCTACCAGGTGAATCGCCTTCTTCAGACGAAGCGATTCTATCTCTGACTGAATGGCAACTAGACGGTCTAATTCCCTTGGAATAGGAGTCCATATTGGAGTCGAGGTTAACGGAACTAACGATTGATGGATGAGCCAGTCCGGATCGTAGCCGTTTCTTATCCACTGACAGACTAAATAGTCGCGCACGACCTGTTCCCATTGGCTTAGGAATAGCTGAAGTCTGCCTCCGACGGAAGGAATCTGCACACAGTTGTCGGTCGAGATTAGCCGACAAGACGCTACATCGCTTGGGTGAAGATTCTCGACTCCATTTGTTTCCAAAGCCGCCGGTATTGATTCCGCCGGAAACCCGTCAGGAACGAGCCCCACGGCCGCCCCGCGGCTTCTTGTGGTATGACGGTCCGGAACCGCCGCCGCGACTATCCTTACGGTAGCCGCCACGGCCCGAACCGCCACCCTTCCTGTCGTCCTCATACGGCCTCTTACTAGAGGGCTTGTATGTGGACGAACGGCCAGGTCCTTGCGCTCCGGATGGCCTATGGGCATCACGGGCAGAAGGACGGAAGGGCGATCTAGGACGCTGCCTCTGCTGGTCCTGTCTGTGTTGACGGTAGGACTGTTGCGGCTGAGTCCTCTTGGTCGACTTCCACGACTTGCCGACCACCTCTTTCTCCGCCACCATCGATGCAACTTTAGAAAGCGCTTGTCGTGCCGAGCCACCGAACAAGCCTGGACCAATGAAAGGCGCAGAAGATAACGCTGCCCTCATTTCCGGTCCTGGTTCCACACAATCGAGAACCATTCTCCGCCGCTCTGCTAAAGTTCTTGTGATCACCCTGGCCAGGCAATCCTGAGACAGGCGCATGGTGTCCCGAACAACTCCGGGAGCAGCCTCTGGCACCTGTCCGCCTTCCGCCGTGCAGTCCAGCATACCCTGCAGGACGGTACACCCGTGCGACAGCGCAGCCATGGCCGCCCTAGCCGCATCCTCAATGAGCGTGAGCTCATTAAACGGGTCTTTGTTGGTCTGGGAAACCAAGGGACGTGACCGCCCCTTGGCCTTCCCAGCCAACGGCCTATTCAGCGCCTCACGTTCCGCAACGGAAAGCCGTGGAACCCTGGCGTATTGATGATAGGCCTGCTCCGGAAAACGGACCCTACTCCTTATCCCCTTCGGGGCCTTGGGCAATGCATAGTCTGGCTGAACCAGACGATATGCCGCAACTTCCAACATGTCAGAAGTCTGCGAGTCCAAGGGGAGTGTAGGCATGGCCGAAGAGCCACTGGACAGAGTGCTAGCCGCACGCTCTGACATCCGCTCCATCGCCGGATCGCGCTGAGATCCGAGATCCGATGCCAACCCGAGACGATTGGTCATCCAACCTAGGACCTGCACCCATTCAGCCTCGGCGCAGAAAGCGGAATCGTCCATTAAAGAGCTTCCGTTTTCATCTTCCCTCTCACCCTTAGATGAGAGGGCCACCGACGATCCATGCTGAGCGCTACGATAAACGTCTCTGCCAGGACAGAGCGCATCCGTAGCGCGACTACCGGCGGCACCAGTATCCAACGAACCGTCGGATACGGATTCTCCGCAGTCCATCGGCTCCAACACGGGATCCGGGACTATGACCGCCTTAATCACGGCTGGCACGGTAACTCCGATAGGAGCCGCACCCAACGCCGTCGGGATAGCCGTCGGAACCGCAAACCACGGCTCCGCCGGCATATCCGGTTGCACAAGTGACGGATGAAAAATGCCCGACGGAACGTCGACATCACCATCCGCCTGGCAAACCCGTACAAATCCCGAGGGAGACCCCTGGGACGTACTCGGCATTGCCGACATTGAAAGATCCGGCATGCCGGAATCTCCCATCAACAGGAACTCTTCTTCCTCTGCCGACGGCTCTTGAGCCGAGGACAGAGAAAGGTCAGGTGCATGGCCCTCAGCAAAACTAGCCGGGCCACCTAATGGTTGCCCTGCACCAGCTTGCCTCACCGGACCCGTGGACTGTAATGAATCAAACATGGCCTTGAACTGGGCCGCCCATACGCCCAGTGCTGAATCCATCCTCTCATTCAGCCGACCTTCCAGTCCAACCAACGACGCCTGCTGACGCTTCACTGTCTTATCCTTCTCTATGCGCTCCAGCCTCGCCCGTCGATCCCTGTCAAACTCAGCCACCATTGCCGACGACCACTTGGCGCACACATCACACGGACTGCCGACCTTACACCTCGCACACGCCACACAGTGATGTCCAAGATACTTGCGTTTCATGAACCTATTACACTTCTGGCACAACGTGTCCGGGTTCTTCGGTTTCTGCGAACACAGAGGAGAATTAAAACGCTGCACATGACAAGTGATGACGAGCAATACGCACAATAGACTTGATAGTTAAGATTTCTTAAACACATTAACTTTCTCTTAAATTAATGATAACAAGTCTTAGGCAGGAAATATTTGAAACTTTTTTGAGTGAAAATTCTACAAAACACAACTCAGCCTTTAACTAGCGTTAAATAACCAAGAAAACCTCGCCGATCACTTACAAACACCCTCGACAATGAAGCGAGAGCTAAAATCGGCGATAACAGAGTGCCTGGATACCCCAAGCCAATAACGACATATTACATGGGCGCCGCCATCTTGGCTAAGGACGCATCCATCTTAGAGGAACCGAGTCGCAAGAGAAAATTAACCGAGTACCCGAATTAAAACTAAAAGTTAACGGGTACAGAAGCGACTCCAACAATGGCTACCATTATAAATCAATGTGCCAATTTAAGGAAATTTCAAACAGGCATTATGGCACGAATGTATAAATTCTAGATTGATACAACCTGCCCCTGTGATGATTTTCCAAGTTCCTCCATTAGTCCAGCGATGGTTTTCACAAACACGCGCTAAAACTGCTTAATTTATCAATTAAATGACACTCTAAACACATGCGACTTGAAACAAGCGCAAAATAAACGAATCTGACTGTGATTGGGAATGGACTCGGTACCTGCGGCTATGGTATTCCCGGACACAGTATGGGCAGGACCAGGAGAGTGCGGAGTTTTAATTGTTATTTTGACCTAGACTAGATAATAGACATTATCATAATAGTACATCTGGTAAGTATTATTCGAAGTAGAAAGAGTGGATCTCTCCATTATCAACGAGAGTAGACATTCTGTGTATTTGTTACTAAATTACGCATATACATGTAGGTGTAACTAATTTTACTTCTATTTGCAAGATAACAATACTGAAAGCCCACTGATTTTTTGGCATCTAAGAATTAATAACTAGAAGATTTGTGTTTATGGTGTAGTATTGTAGCTCCAAAAATTACGATCCGAGTTATGCTGCAAAATATCTGAATATTGCCTCTTGCAACAACCAAAGTCACAGCCTTGTTTTGGTAAGCTGTTGCAATAATTTTCTTTGCATAGAGGTAACTGCAGATATTTATGCCAACAGATTTCTTTTTATTTTACATGATTACCACTTTCCATGACTTTTGCATGACCTATGTTAAAAAAACTTTATTTTCCATGACTTTCCAGCCCTGGACATTAGATTTCCAAATTCCATTACTTTCCATGACCTGTACAAACCCTGAATCTGACAAAGTTGTTGGTGTCTTTTTCAGCAAAGACTTTCAATCAAATTGCTCGAAATATCTTCCGCATGTATTTGAGAACAATTTGACTAGTGACACTTGTATGGTCTGCTGATTATTTTGAGAACAATTTGAAGAAATGTTGCTGCTTCTAATACAAATAGCAACAACAAGACTCTATCAACTTGTTATAGAAGTACATGTAGTTTGCATAGTTTTAGTTGTGCCATAAATTCCATAGGAACTACACAATTACACGTATAGTCATGATAGTATTGAACTACTATGGACTTACTATGTGCGGTAGAGGCAATGGATCTTTCCATTTTTAGCTATGCCCTGCCCATCTCTAGCTAAGCTCCACCCACACCTCGCTCGTGTTGGGATCGATCGATCTCTGAAATTTCTGACTATCAATTTCCAGAAACCTATACAGGTAAGCGGTTGAATATTTTGGAACTAATTTGACTGGGTGCTGTTGCTGCATCTGGCATATGGCAGCAACAGCGTCCAGTCAAATTAGTTTCAAAATATTCAACAGCATGTTTATTAAATACATGTAGTAGATACATACAATTCATATGTAACGTGTTGGACAATTAAGAGTTAAAGACAAGCCATATAGAATCATTTATGACGTAATGATTATGACGTCATCCTATGACATGCTTAGCTGATTATGACATCATATGACGCCAGATGATAGATGAATACTCTGGAAAGGTGAATTCTGATCAGCTTGAAAGTGACTATCATAAGCCTTACAGGAATGCTTTTAGACAGATCATAGCGCAATAGTGAAGACACTACTTGTCTTACCCAAATTAATAATGCCAGCAAATAACAAACTAAAATGCCAGGTTTTGAAGACAGACTTCTTTCTGGTCTTAATGCTTCAGAATAACTTTACTGGTTAACCCTTTAATGCTCATATCAGCCAAAAACGGTTTCTGCAGTGGTATTGAGAAATATCCATTTGCAGACCAAGAGAAGACTATTTGAAAATTTATCACTTGAATGACCTAGTGATGTTATTTTTGCAGTTTGGCAGACTGCCCGCTAATTTTTACCAATTTAAGTGTAAGAAAAAACCAAATGGGTATTTTTAATTAAATTATTTTGAAAGTTTAATGACTAAAACAACTGTCACATTACATGCCCTTTACACCGGCTGATTTACATGTGACTAACCGAAGTGAGTAAGTTTCATATTTAGCTCAACAGTTCATTTTACAGGCCTATTTTGGTGTCTATCAGAAGTCATCTTTTATATTCCATCAAATATCAGTTGGGATCAAATAAATCATCATCATGAAATATATAATGACTTACATGTACTGTCATGTAGATGCAAATTATTTTTCAATTGTCTGATCATCAATCATCATTATCATCATCATGTTACATTCATCATCATCATCATCATGACCTGATGAAAGCCATTTCAGCCATGGCAATAGATGACACAAATCTAAATCTATTAACTTATATTAGTAGCAAAAGCATCGGTATTAATGTAATTTGGAAATAAAAATTTGCAATTGCATCCTTAGATGACCCCAAAAGTTTCTGGAAAAATATGTTGGTAAATTTTCTGGAAAATTTTCTTCTGGGAAAATTTTCCACGGTCATTCCACTGGTAAATTTTCAAAAATAGTCTTCTCTTAGTCTGTAAATCGACATTTTGTATGAGAAAATTGAAATTTTCTTGAACAAATTCGAGGTTAAAGGGTTAAGAGAAGACTATTTTTGAAAATTTACCACAGGAATGACTGGCCCGGTAACCAAGCCAGTCATTCCAGTGCTAAATTTTCTAAAAATAGTTTTCTCTTTCCCTGCAAATGGATGCTGATTAAGAAGAAAATTAGTTTTTTTCTTGACCATTAATTAACGCATTTGTGGTCAGTCAACCTCTTCAGCCATCATGAGGAATGTCCATTCGCTGTAAAACAGAAAGCTATTTTTATAAATTTCAGTAATAAATCTACAAAGATAGTCTTCTCTTAATATTTTTTATTTATTTGAGTAGCATTTGGAGTGCTTTGAGGCACTATTGACATAATTGGGGTTAAAGCCTTTATGTCATATGGTCAGTATATTTGAATAAGTTAATTACATACTGAGTACAGATCAAAAATAATGTAACATGTTTCCAAAATAAAAATACAGTGAATCTTTTGGACTTTTAAACTTGATTGGAAGACATGACAACGATAGTTTCCAATCAAATTGCGTCCAAAATATTCAACAGAACATTTCTTATATAATATTCAAAATTGTACTACATGTAACTAACATGTTCCTGTTTTTATGTTGAAAACATTTTAACTTATTTATGAGCCATACTGCACTGTATGTGTGTACCTAATGACTGGGCAGAATTCTGACCATCTCCTGTAATCTCTGAGTCCATTCTATCTGAACTGGTGGGCTGTGCAATCTTAGCATCTGAAAAATATTGAATCAGTGTTAGTTAATGTACATGTACAGTACAACTCAGTAACAGCGTAAAATTAAAACGAGGCAAAAACGCGAGAAAAATGTGTCATACTCATATTCTTTTAGTGCTTTACTACTTTGATGCACAAGAAAATATTTTTGCCAAGTCAGATAAAATTTTGGATGCCTCTGAAATAGATGTTGTCTCGCTTGAGACAAAACATTTAACACATATTTATTTCATTTACATGTAGATGCATATTTGTTTCTTTGAGACAAAACAGTCTGAGTCACATATGTAATGAAAATTTGGACGCCAAAAATCGGTGTGTTAGCAATGTGCTACAACACGCAATTTGCCACCGTGTTTGAGCAATGGCAAATATCACGAAATATTGTCTCATATTCTTAGCATAATCATGGCATTCCGTGAAGATTGCATCCTGTATGCATGTAGTAATTTAACACCAGTCATCCAATAATGCTGTAAAATAATTAAAATCCCACTAAGAATATCATTATATCCGTAAAAATCGTTGCCATTTGCAAAAGCTCGAAATGCATGCGTGAATGCTTTCCATTGCAAATGCAGGTTTCTGGCAACTAATAATTGAACGTGTGGCCCATAACATGCCTAATTACACATATCGCAATTTAGACCCTATTGACTTTAGCTTAGATACATGTTAGAGGATGTGTCCGCTCAGGATCAATCCTCTGAAAATCACTGGGATTCATTGAAATCATCATTGACTTGGACCGCATTACTAACGACAACTTAAAATTTTGTCAAGTTTCATGATCGAACTAGCGAGAAATTAGTTCAAGAGGAGGCATATATATTTTAATGAAAATTGAAGCGAGAACAAGATTCTCGATAACATTTAGACTCGCAAATCTATCTGTCACCATAAGTGAGTAGGCCTTGTTATGTAAATGGTTCCTTCCTAGACATTCCTACACAGGAATTCCGGACTCAAAACGCTGACTGGATAAAACATGCACATTACGTCAGCTCATTCATATTAATGAGCAATAGAAATTATGATGATAAGAGATTTTAAGTAGCATTTAGTACTTTCTGTGCTTTGTACAAATAAAATGTTGGGATTATATTGAAAACAGCCTATAAAAAAACCCGCAACTGGTCCCAGGTAGACCGATCATTAGTGGAAATGGAAACTCTACTGAACACATCAGTAGTTTTGTGGATGAACACATAAAAACTCACCTACAAGACATTCCATCCTATGTCAGAGATACAACCGACTGCATCAACAAAGTTGAAGCCTTTGGAACAGTCCCAAACGATGCCCTCCTAGTTACAATGGACGTCACCTCACTCTACACGAATATCCCCAACCTTGAAAGGATAAAGACTACGGCTAAATTCATCAGAAAACATGGCACACCGGGCTTAGCTCGCCCAAGGTCGCTTTTATCTCTGTTAAAAATAGTCTTAACCCGCAATAATTTTACGTTCAACAACAAAAACTATCTACAAATTGGTGGCACCGCTATGGGCACGAAAGTAGCACCCAGCTATGCCATCATCTTCATGGCACAACTAGAAGAAAAACTACTAAGAGAGGTCCCCACCATCCGTCACTGTACCTACGCTACATTGATGACACATTTATGATATGGACCGATGGGAAAGCAGCACTGGAAACATTCATCTACTATATGAACAATGCACATGACACTATCAAATTTACAGCAGAAATCTCAAGTGAATCCATGATCAGTTTTTTGGATACAACTATCTCTATCCAAAAGGACCACACACTCAAGTTTAATCTGTGCACCAAACCCACTGACACACATGGCTATCTACACTACCAGTCAGCTCACCATGACTCGACAAAGAATACCAGTCCATCAATTTCTTAGACTGAGAAGAATCTGCTCCAATACAGATGATTTTGAAAAGAACGCACGTGACACAATCATGCACTATGAGGCACATGGATACACACTAGATATCCTAATTGACAGCTACAACAAAGCACTTACACAAGAACGGACAGATCTCCTAGCACCGAGAAATACAAGGATTCCAAACAAGAGAATCCCTTTAATCACAGCCTCTCACAAACACAGCATCCAACTCCAGAAAATCATCAATAGACACTGGAGTCTTTTGAACACCAGCGCCAAATGTAGAGACACCTTCACAGAGAAGCCTCTATATGGCTATAGAAGGAACCCCACGCTGAAGGACCAACTGGTCAAAGCGCAGTTCATGTACCCCAACACCAGGGGATACCAGCGTAGCGTCATCCCAAATAAAATTGAAAAATGATAAAAACATAACTGTGTTTTTTGCAATAAACAACAAACAGGAAAAACCTTCCAAAGTACACACACACGTCTGAAATACAACAATCGTGTGAAAGCATACTGCTCCACTAGAAACGTCATTTATCTCCTTATGCAAAAAACAATATGTTGGAGAAACAAAACGTGAGTTCCAAATACGCATTAAAGACCATCTTAGAGATGTTAAGAACAACAGAGACACACCAGTCACTCAGCACTTTAACCTCCCAGATCTTGCCCTGTAGGTGGGGCTTAGAATACACCTTCCGTATCCTCTGCGTGTCGTAAGAGGCGACTAAAGGAGGTAAGGGTGAGGTAACCCTGACAGAAACCTCGAGTGCTGAAGACGGAGGTTCCAGGCCACACGGCGCACTCTAATAAACCATGGATCCACGCACTTAACGCATATGATCATGTCGATAGTCACATACAGGACTGGCGGTATGATCAGCGAACGAAAAGAAGAAGAAGACCTCCCAGATCACAATGCAAACTGCATACTATACAGAGCCATAGAAGTTCTTCATCACAATCCTGACAACCCGGAGGCCACTGCCCCGCGTAAGGATCGTGAATCTTACTGGATCCACCAACTACATACCATGGATCCAGTGGGCATTAATCATGCTGATTGGTAACCCCCAAACCCCAATGGGTTATTATCCATTATATTGAAAACAATTCACTGAAATGCTTCAATTTCATGGCCAGTAACATATAATTATAATCAAATCTTTTCAAATAATAGCGTACTAGATCAACTGACAAGGCCCATCCTGGTTGACTGAGCATGGCCTGTCAGAGACCCACTAGTAAGTATGACTCAGCACATTGTCAAACCTGGCAGGTACATGAATTTCATATTGATGAGAATTAGGATGCAAAAAATGGCAAATAGAACCAGGGTCATTATAACCTCTCCACCTTGGAATTTTGGCGTCTAGGATTGGATTTGATTACGGGGTTGAGGTTGGCGCCTTCTCCTGAGACCGACTCGTGTGTGCGCGTGCATGCGTGCGTGCATGTGTGTGTGGGGGGGGGGGGGCCTGTGACTCACGGCACACTGTTTGGACTCGGAACTCGGAAATTACTATATATATATACATGTACACAATGGTGACCGGGTACTGTATTTTAGATCTGATCATACGCGATCTCATGAGAGTATGAATGTGTGTCTTCAAGCAAATTCATCCATGAATAGTTCAACCAATATATGTCAGAATTCCTTTCTAAATAGATCAATTGTGTGACCCGGCTGTTATTATTATTAGCTGATAAATTCACATGCTAGTCGAAAAGTTTACTTTAGAGACAATGTGGCGAAAAAAGATATTCCCACTTTCAGCAGTCTATCAAGCATGTGTTAGATATTTAACACCATGTGTGTATAACCATTCATTGCAGCAAAAATCACAAATCTTCAGCCAAGACTAAATTAGATTTTTAAAATGTTCATTCATAGGAAGAAAAGTGAAGAAAGGTTATTCTCCATATAGTGATTGGATACTTTTTGTCGCAATAGCCAATCAGAAAATGGGAATGGAATGATCAGAAGAAGTGACTAAACGATATAGATATTTCCTGGAAAACATGTCTTGGGCATCAATTATTACCATTTTCACGATTGTCACTGGCTAATAGCTTTCATTTTATACAATGAAATGAATAATGATTTAGTTTTTCGATATTTATCTTTTATACGCGGTTTGGAAACCGTCAGTGTGTATATCGGCTTTCAATATGGTATCGGTACATCGCGCAGCCCTACATAAAGGTATAGGTAACGCTAATCTATGCCTTGTTCTTTTATGTAATTCCCATCTTGATCTTGATTAGTTACATGTATGGCGAAACATCCATTTAAGGACATTATTTTTACAGCGCATTCGTCAAGTAGCTGGTTTAGATGTTTTTTCCCTCTGATTAATTCTGTAAATTTATTTGTAGGATTTGCAGTGTTTTCTGAACTGTTTAGAAGATCATGTGATAGTTTGTTCCAATCCCAATCCTTATACCTTATGGTCAATCATTATAAATATCAATCTATCCATCCATCCAGCCTAAATATATTAATTTTACTAATTGGGAGGTTGTGTTTGTGCACCAAGGATGTAAATGGAAGGGATGGGGTGCGGACTTGCACCAATTCCAGACTAGATCGATTGGTCGATGATGCGTCATCGCAAATCCCCACGTTCACCGCTTTGAACTTTTGACATACCCCACACCCCACCCTAAGAGCAGAGCTAAATGTAAACAGCCTTTTGCATTCGGCAATCATACGGGTAACTCACATACCAAATTTACTTGAATTTCATGCGTTAGCGTCAGAGGAGTTGCATTACAATCAATTTCATAACGTTTCGACCCCATCCCCACCCCTGGCAGTGGGGCCGAATGTAAATGGGCTCATCCACTCTGCATTCATATGGGTAACTCACATACCAAATTTGGTTGAATTCCGTCCAACGGTTTCAGAGGAGATGCATTAAATCAATTTATGCAGGTTAAAATTTGACCTTTTGACCCCTCTCCCAACACCTGGGGGCGGAGCCAAATCTAAAAGGCCTCTTTGCGCTCCGCAATCATATGGGTAACTCAGATATCAAATTTGGTTCAGTTCCGTCTAACGATTTCAGAGCAGTTGTGTTACACTTGATTTGACCTTTTGATCCATGCCACGTCCACTGGAGGCGGAGCCAAATCTAAATATTGTCTTGCAAAGCGGAATCATACGGGTAACACACAGACCAACTTTGATTTAATTCCACCCAATTGGTTTGGGAGGATAGTGTGACGGAGACGGACAGACAGATGGACGGGAATGAGCGGGATACAAATATCTGCGACATTAAGAAATCCTATTTAGTGATATCGCAATATCTCTAATTGTTGAGAATAATAATAAATGTTAACAACTTTTACATAATTAATAATTAAAATATATGATAACACAACAATGCACCATCGCACAAAATCTGTTTATTCCTGATGTCTGTCTATTCACATATGCTAATGCATATCTTATGAATGACATTATTATACCACTAAGATCTGCACTGAAACAATGGTTGAGTTTCTGTCAAAGTACACTCGATTTTCGTGGCCATGGAAAATAAAAACTAATACTTTTGCATTATAATCAATTTGACCTTTTGCCCCCTGCCATGTCCCCATGGGGGTGGAGCCTAATCTAAATGTTGTCTTGCAAAGCGCATTCCTATGGGTAACCCACATAACAAATTTGCTTGAATTCCACCCAACAGTTTGGGAGGAGTTAGCGTGACGGACAGATGGACAATCAATTTGACCTTTAGACCTCTGCCACGCCAACCCCCTTGGGCGCGGAGCATAATCTAAATATTGTCATGCAAATTGCATTCCTATGGGTAACCTACTTACCAAATTTGGTTGAATTCGACCCAACAGTTTGGGAGGACTGAGGAGTTAGCATGATGGAAAGATGGACAATTAATTTGACCTTTTGACCCCTGTCACGCCTCCCTGAGGGTGGAGCCTAATCTATATCTCGTCTTGCAAAGCGCATTCCTATTAGTAACCCACATACCAAATTTGGTTGAATTCCACACAATGCTTTGGGGTGAGATGCATTATAATCAAGTTGACCTTTTGAACCCTGCCATGCCCGCTTGAGGGCGGTGCTTAATCTAAATGTTGTCTTGCAAAGCGCATTCCTATGGGTAGCCCACATACCAAATTTGGTTCAATTCCACCCAATGGTTTGGGAGGAGGTAGCGTGACAGACAGACAGAAGGACAGATGGACGGATGCTATTACAATATTCCCGACGTAAACACACTAGGCAGGCTTGGTGGGTCAGTCTTCCTGGTAGGCGGCACACCTCATTGACCTCAGCTCACCTAAGAACTGATTAGGTGTCTTGGTTGTAGGCGGCACACTGAAGCTAACGACCAGAATCCTGTCACCTTGCCTGTGTTAGACAGATGAAATCATAAGTATTAGTGAACAACTATACTGGTGTGGTGTTTAGGGTATATCTGTATGTATGTGTATTGTACAATAATCCTGTAATTTGTAATATAATACAACCCCGCAAATATAACATTGTGTAAATATGGAATTCTTTCATCTGGAGAGAACGAATAAACCGTAAACTGTAAATAAGATTGTATAGTTCCCGGAAGGTTTAGTATAGGGAAATGATTATAATTATTATTATACTTTTTTAATCTGTGACAGGATATGGAGCAGAACATAGAGGCAACAGTGCCTGTGTTCTGTAACTTAACGTACCGTTTTTCGCTTAATTGAAGCCCATGCTCTAATACATGTAGAAGCCCACCCCCTAACTTTGACATATGAGCTCCAATGATTTCTTAGCAGTTTCAAAACAGCAACACTGTGTTAGAAGCCCACCCCCACTCAGCAGATTGTATAGGAAAATATCTTTCTTTAAGAGCAAATTTGTAAGAATAGCGTGTATAATAATAACAATTGTGTCACAGGGTGTGTCTACTTCACACCAATCTCTGCCCTGATACATTTCCGCCCCTCTAGAAGTCAATACAGGCATCGGATTTGTAAATCTCGACCACCTATTAGATTAATACTAATAGTAGGCCTCGTATGTTCAAGATATAATAAAGTTTATTCCACACTTTTGTAATCAAAATGTGCGTAAAGCAGTCTTGGCGTGATTAAATACCTTCCTTATAAAATATATTTTAAGACCAAATTTATGTACCAAACAAGCAGTATTGCGCATCAATTTTGTAACACCAATCAACATTAAATGATCCAAAAGGAATTATTACGAACGACAATATAACCGGCTTCTTATGTTGGCGAGCCAGCGGCTCTTTTGCGATTGGAGGTGATGTGTTCTCGTGAGATATTATACACTAATGGGAGTTTATCAAACGGGTACCCGTTATTCAGATCAGTATGATACTCCGGTCCTATCACGCAATGATAATATATAGAAATTTCCGAGTTTTGAGTCCCCGATTCCAGAATATTTATATCTGAGTACTCGCTCTAAAATAAACTCTTCAATTGGAGGCGAATCACGTGATTTGTATTTTTCGCGACGCCATTTTATATCAAATTGTGGATTAATTTTGATGTAATAAATTACCTTTATTAAAGGATACGCAGTATTTAGGCACTCAAATCAAATAATTCCACTTCCCCGGTGATGTTTTGAGGTATACATTAAACATAGGCACAGGTGATGGGAATTTTTACGGGAGAAAATGCGTTGAATTTCCGTGGTATCAGTTTTAGAAAGCTTTTTTGGGAAAACTCTAATATAAGCCCAACCCCTTTCTCACAGATGTTGGGTTAGAAATTGAACACCTCCTGTCCTAATAGAAGCCTAGGTTTCAATTAAGCGAAAAACAGTAACTTAGTCCTCTCCCACACTAGTAGTTTAACTAGCGTTAACAAAACAATTGCTTACCACTGCTGTGGGTGATCCAAATTACTGTCCAAGGATTATCCTCACTCAACAACAACAACATCCAAGCAGACATGGAAGCGTGATTGTTCTACACACGTGACATTTGTCCATCATTTTGAAATAACTGCGTAGCATACTGTGCTCACCATTAGGCCATGCCGGCTCCTTATTCTTATCACTCACGAAAAGCGGTAACTCGCATTTAATTCTTTTATTTAATTTTATTGCTTTCTTCGTATGGTGAAAAAAGCATCATAGAAGTATTGCCTTACATATTAAAATGTTGTAGACATTGAAAACATTATACATAATTTTATTGATAGTGTTTTAACCAGATTTTGTGGCAATCCAAAATCCCATAGTAAACCTATGGGCGGGGTTAGAATCAAGATATAGCCGCAATGCCTAATTTCATATTTGACTGACTCGTAAGGAAATTGGGACGAGTTGACTTTTTTTATTGGACGAGTTGATTCTCAGACAGGATGAGTTGGTAGTTGACTGGATAGGCATTCGCGAAAACTACATGTAGTATCCTATGGTACCCACATATTGCGCATGTTTGGATTATCGCCTCCTATCAAATAGTCTGAGCAAACATTGCAATTGTTGGATAAATATAAGAAACTAAAGTATGCATTCTTATTCACCTGTATGAAACTTGTCTTTTTAATTATATGTCCAAGTGAAATATAGCCCGAGAAAGGCAGCTACTGAACTCAACGGCGTAGCCACATTTTGCGCAATGGCAAAAAACATTTGTTTTGTAGCATATGCTACCGAGCCTTAGCATACATTTGTATGTTTCACCTAAGAGCATTGTAGTCGAAATGACTTATATGTAGGCATTTATTTATTATTATTATTATTATTATTATAATATATTATAATAATAATAATAATAATAATAATAATAATAATAATAATAATAATATATAATAATAATAATAATAATTTTATTATTATTATTTTTATTATTATTATTGTCTTCTTTATTATGTTTCATCTATGGGAAGAGGGCAGCATACAAATGGTACCCAGTAGATTGCTGTCAGTAGTAAAAAGAACATCAACAGTAGGGCTGTGCGGTTTTGGTAAGAATACAACCGCTAATGGTGTTGGCCATAAATTCGGTTTTAACTGGATATCCGGTTTATTGGCTGAAAATATTTTCAGTTTCCGTGAAAAAACAATAATTTGCAATACCACAAAAATAGAAAGTTTTTAGTGGTAGACTTAAATCTGTAGCTATATGTATAGTGTCTGATGCAGTTTTAGAGGATATAGGAACTCATACGTATTTTAACATAGATCATAAGCGCGATTTGGAAGGACTTGGTTTAAAACTGTATCAGTTGTAAGCTGTAAAAGTTGTTTTCCGTCGCTAATAATGTATATCGACCTGCGTCGAGTGTTAATTATATCGTCCAACATACGTCGAGCCAGCTCCTGAACATTCACGAGAAATTACCCTTGATCGCCCGATCGATTAGACAAATTCGATCTCAACTTACTTTGGCAGGTTAGATCACGTCCCGGGTTTAGTGTCCCGGATGCACGTTCAGAATTCATAATAGACATAGATATCAGAAACACTAGATCGCTTATATGCTTTCCAGCGTGTACTATAGAATTTAATAAAACGCTAGCAAATTATAATTTCTGAACGTATGTACATGTAGCAATAGGATCTAGCAACATTCTCCTGTTACGATACTGCGTAGGTATGGTTTTATTTTAGATTTTATTTCGCAAATAGATAAAATTAAAGCAAATTTATACAATCAATGTTATATATTATGATTTTTCTTTATAAAAATAATTTTAAAACCGGATTTTTAAACATACACGGTTGTACGGTTGTCGAACCGTCATGCTTAAAAATCTGGAGATGGTTCAAAATCTGGATAACCACACAGTCCTAAGCAACAGTGCATTTAACAGGAAATAAAAAGAAATAACGTGAACTTGAACTTCGAACAGTTTACTCACCAAAAAATGAATACAGAGAGTCCATTAGATGTGGATGATTTCAATTTAACTTTGTTCCAGTTGAATTCTAATTTTACATTAATGTCAATTCTATATACAAGTGTCTGTAATATAATTGTTGTAAAATGTCAAAATGGTATTAAAGTATTTGAACATAGAAAACGTAGAGTGTATGTATTCCTATTCCTCTGAAGAACATTTCGGACACATTAATTATTCTCCTTCATCGATGTGTACTTCAGGAAACACATATGGCAAGCTGCGCCTAGCCACCACACTTATCACATTGGGCCCAGTCGATGATTTTGATGTGTTTGATGTATCTAAGTGAGTATGGTTCAATTCTGTGGCAAACTACACACAATTCCAATTGGTCTACTTCATCAACTGCCATTGGAGGGTCACGAGTTCCACTTGTGGATGGCTTACTGTATTTGATTTTTTGCGCTTGCCTTTCGCCTCCTTGGTGTTATCACATGCTTTTATGATGTTATAAAAGTCTGTTTCCATAATGGCTACTCCCATTTAAGTTAGTGATTTTACTATCAGCTTTTTGCTTGATATGCCTGATTCTTCTTGCTGGATTTGTTGGTTAAATGTCTTAAGCATCTGCCTCTCTTCTCCAGTGTAGCCAGAGTTTGAGTCTGTGTGGATCTTTGGAGAGTTGCGAAAACTGTGCTTGAATTGAAAGGGACAATTCCAGTAGCTATGATGCTGGATAAGTGGCTACGTGTAATTACCTGTCCTGGATTCCTATGCTGAAACTGGTGACACTCTTTTGAAAAGTAAGATTTGAATGGGCTGAAAATGGCTACATCGAGAGGTTGTAATACATAACTGGTATGAGTTGGGATGACAAAATGATGTATGTCATGTTCACGTGCAATCTCAATAATGTTATTATTTATATGGCTGGTGTGTCCATCGTATAACAGCAAGCACGGTGTTGTAACATGTGGAAAAGTGATTTGGGAAGTAATCAAGGAATATTTCTGAGTTTGACCACCCTGTTTCTGATGTTGTGTATTTGGTACCAGGTATACCATCTTTGATAAGGTCTGGGGTGAGATATTTTCCCTTGTAGATGATATATGGTGCAGGGTTGTCCAAATTGGGTTAACCCATTTTTCGTTCGCGCACAGGTTACGCAAATACTTCTGACACAACCTGTTTTCTGTTCCCGCAATCTTTTTCAGGTTGTACATAAATACATGAGAAATGGTTACGCAAAACACAATGGGTTACACCTAAAACAAATTAGCGTAACCCAAAAATGGGTTACGCACATTTTAAATTGGGACAGGCCTGATGGTGGTACTGATTCACCTAATGCATTTCCGGTAGCCAGAACCGTTGTGGTGCTGGACTTTGGTGCAGACACACCATATGTACACACACCCTTTTGTGTGATGATCTTTGGCAAATTATTCCCCAGCATTATCCCAGTCTCGTCAACATTCCAAATCCGGTCTCCTCGATTAATCAGGTCATACTTATCTAAAATTGTTTTTAAGTTCAGCAAAATAGTGATCTATGGATCTTGTGTTTAGTGCGTCATTTCTACCTTTTTCTAGTGCTTGAGGTTTAGCCATTTTAAGCATCGGATTTCTTGCCATGAATCCATAAAACCAATGATTGCATGGTTTCACCTCATCATTTATAGATGATGCCAGCTCTATCAGCTGCCACCGTGTATAGCCATAACCTACCGGTGCTAACCGAATACAGTGATTTGCAAGTCTGGACTCAACAACTTCAGAAAAATGGTGACTTTTGTTAGTTGTTTCGTGTTTTGGATGTTTAATCTTGTATCTTAGCGTGCTCTCTGGTATTCCGTAAGTTGCTGCAGCTTTTCTCTTTGGTACCCTTTTCAACTAATGTTTTTGCTCTACATACAGCATCAGGTTTGTACAATACTCTTGTCTTCTTTGCTCTCAGCATGATAACTCTATTAAACAAGAGGCCCAAGGGGTCTGTATCGCCACCTGGACAATAGGCTTTTCAACTAGAATGCTCTTTATCAACAAGATGGCCAGCAAACCGTCTATCTGAGTTTCGAAAATTGCAAATTTGAGATCAGAATACCCCAAAACACATATAAAAACAATTTTGGCCTCAAAATCCATCAAATAAAAAAATCCAATATGGCCACCAAACATGCTATATTTTGATTGGCCCACGGCGGCCATGTTTTTTGACGGATCAACTTCTCTTGAACAAACTTTAATGGCCCTTAGGCCCTAATCATATCTGCCAAATTTCGGCCCGATCCCTTCAGCGTTTCTGGAGAATAAGTTATTTTCGCTACAACTAGACAACTAGGTCAACCAAGATGGACGCCGAACCATTTGACCAATCAAGTTCCCTTGCTATAAATCATATTTCATGAGGTTTGCATCAATTCCCAAAGCCGTTGGAGAAGGAGAAGATTTTTAAAGACGTTTCCTAAAATCGGCCTAAATCCAAGATGGCCGCCGGTCAAATTGGCCGATCGGGTTCATTTGAACAAACTTAGATCTCTATATGCCCTATGAATGCTCCCTACAAAACATAATTGAAATTGGCCCAGTGGTTCTTGAGAAGAAGTCGTTTAAAGAATTCCCCATTGCTTCACTATCGGCCCATTGCTTTACTATGGGAGCCTATGGCGGGAAAACAAACCAAGATAGCAGTCAAACCGTTTATCCGACAGTCTCCAAAGTGGCATATTTGAACTCGCCACACTGATATGCATATATAAAGCAATTTTCGCCATCAAAATACATCAAATACAAAAAAGCCAATATGACCAAGAAAGGCTGAATTTTGATTGGTTGATGGCGGCCATGTTTTTTTAACGAACAAACTTTCCTTGAACAAACTTGAAAGGAGCTTGGTCCCTATCCCTTCAGCGGTTCGGGAGAAGTCGTTTTCGCAAAAACTAGGTTATCCAAGATGGCCGCCAAGCAAATCGGCCAATCAGGTTGCCTTGAACAAACTTGGGTCTACCGCTCCCACAGATGATGTGTTATGAGGTTTGAATCAATTCCTCCGGTGGTTTCGGAGAAGAAGATTTTTTAAAGTGTTTCTAAAAATCAGCCATTTTGGCCGACGGCCATCTTGGATTTTGACCGATCCACTTCATTTGAACAAACTTAGATTTCTATGCCCTATGAATGCTCCCTACAGAACATAATTGAAATTGGCCCAGTGGTTCTTGAGAAGAAGTCGTTTAAAGAATTCCCCATTGCTTCACTATCGGCCCATTGCTTTACTATGGGAGCCTATGGCGGGAAAACAAACCAAATGGCAGCCAAACCGTTTATCTGATAGTCTTGAAAGTGGCATATTTGATCTCACCACACTGATAAGCATATATAAAGCAATTTTCGCCATCAAAATATATCAAATACAAAAAAAGCCAATATGACCAAAAGACGCTAAATTTTGATTGGCTGATGGCGGCCATGTTTTTTAAAGTACGAACTTCCCTTGAACAAACTTGAAAGGACCTTGGTCCCTAAGCATATTTACCAAATTTCAGACCTATCCCTCCAGCGGTTCGGGAGAAGAAGTCATTTTCGCAAAAACTAGGTCATCCAAGATGGCCGCCAGGCAAACAGGCCAATCAGGTTGCCTTGAACAAACTTGGGTCTACCATTGCAATAGATAATTCCTCCAGCGGTTTCGGAGAAGATTTTTTAAAGCGTTTCTAAAAATCAGCTATTTTGGCCGGCACCCATCTTGGATTTTGGCCAATCGGCTTCATTTGAACAAACTTGAATCTCTATGCCCTAGGGATGCGTCCTGGCACATATAATTGAAATCGGCCCAGTGGTTCTTGAGAAGAAGTCATTTTAAAGTTAAAGTTGATGGACGGACGGACACACGATGGACGGTTGCTACGACATAAGCTCACTTGGCCTTTCAGGCCAGGTGAGCTAAAAATGACATATTATAAACCTATTAGCTATGAAAAATCGTTCATCTGTATGCACACACGCAAACCCCCCACACACACACACCGAGGCATGTGCACACATACCAACGTACGTACGTACGTGCATGCACGCACACACACACACTTATTCTACAGTTGCAAAGTCCACAAGTCTGTGAAATATATTTTGCTTTAGTTTTGGCAAATTGGCATAATAATAGTATACGGCTGAGTCCATCGCAGCTAAAGTTCCTGATATAGATAGTGAATGATAACATATCTAGAACAAATGAAAGGCCGCTTTGACAAATGTGACCCCGGCTACGGAAAAACAACTGGGTCGTTCTCAAAGACAAAGAAAATGTCATCGGGAACTCTTTGATCATCAAATGTAGGTACATATCTTAAAGTTTAGGTTTCTGGGAGTCATTTTAGTGATATTTATGAAATATGGCAATAATATGGGAATGAGAGCTTTAAACGTATATCATCGGATAATGGGTTTTCGAGGTGTGTAAGCACATTTTCGGCAACTTAATATAAGTGTAGGAACTTTATCAACAAATTCTGTCAATTTCATAACTAGCAAACATTCACTGAAATAAAACATGCATAAAACTAAAAATACACCCTAAAATAAACTTACTGCTTATAAATATTCACTACCTGGTCTACAGATGCAATCTCAGTATTGCGTCATGTGTTTTCGAGGGTGATGTAATCGCGTAATTTCAACTCTAATGCGGCGGTGAATTGATGACATTTTTATGATTTGAGCAAAGGAGTGTCACCCACAATAATGCCATAAACGGGTCTGATACAAACACAGCACTTAATTTATAGTTGAAAATCCAGATCAGGTTATATTCCGCTTTTCGTGATAACCGGGTGGCAGCAAATTTCAGCCAGAACATTATAAAAGTTAAAATCTTTCATTTTTTCTTTTGGAAATTGGTAAATGTGATTTGAAAATGAACATAAGTGTTTTGCTTACTGGAAAATATGAAAAAAGTATTGAAATTTATATCGCATGTAGTAACTAGGGCCTGTTTGAATTGCCATTGTGGGTAGAGAAAAACCAATCTAGATCTGAAAACTACATAAGCACCCCATACCAGTTCCATGCTTCGGGAGAAATACATTACTGTTATGGCAACGGATCTACTACACTACTCAGGACAGTAACTGGCAGATGCCATTGGAGGCAAAAACTGGATTGATTTGTATCATTTCCTTACGAGTTATCGGTACTTTTATCAAGGGTAAAAAAAGTAATAGTGAAAATACATGATTTTCACTACACTGACATCAAAGTGCATAACACAATCACTTGTTCTATGCGCATCTTTTTTTTAATTTACACTTGTGGTGTAAAAATACTGTATCAATTTAATGACACATGATTTGTTGACATCGCCTAAGCGACGCGCACGTGAGAACATCAAGAGTGCATATTCTCGAAATCACATGACCCTCGAAAACACCATCGTCTTATTGCATTATCCTCACTCTCCCACTACGTTCCTGCATCAAGTACCATGCTTGCACGCCTTTGATGTTTGTGCTAAGTTCATGAAGCTTCATACATATTAATGAACTGCGGTCAATCAACTTGTGCCAATGAGATTGCTCGATAAGAAATCAGGAAGTAGACAAATTTACATGTGTGCGTAAACCAGACTAGCGGTTTTTGTTACCGAAAACCAATCTACATACTTCTGTTCCTTTTCAGATCAACAGCGTCGCGATCGCCGTTGTTTTGGTGATTGTAAATTAGGTTACCAAATGAACTCTCGCCTATCGCATGAAGTAGGCAGAAATCTGATTGGCTACCTCCAGTCCACTAGCGTAATGTTACTTCACATAGGGACAAATCACGGGTCTGCAAGTACGGCCTCGAACAGCGTAGCTATTAGTCCGAGTCTGCTCTGACTCAACCCGCCCCTTTGACAGATATTTGGACAGACTGACGGGCTCTCCGGCACGTCAGTCTGTCCAAATATCTGTCATAGGGGCGGGTTGAGTCAGAGCAGACTCGGACTACGTAGCTATGTGAGTGGGTGTATGTTAGTACGATGCGAAAGCACCTTACTGGACGATACTGACCTGTAATTTCAGCGATTAAACTGAAAAATTTTGAGCTGGTGAAAAATCTATATCTGTCGATAACATGAAAATCGATACTCGCAACCTCACGAGTGGTCTAAAAGGGCATGCGCAAAAGGCGGGGATGCGCAAATACAGGGAACACAGTGATATCTTTCATAAATAATATAAGATCATTTAAAGAAAAAAATTTAAATCAACCCAAATGAACATTTAATTAACAGTTAATTTCACTTAACAATTTGGCAATTCCTTACCACGCAGAGTACGCATTTCTTCCAGATCATCGTCCATGTTTTGAGTTTCCGTGAATTTGTCTCTTGTTCTTGTTTTTGTTAGGTAAATTCCGCCTCTCGGAGTTCCCCTTCAGGAGACCCGCGGCTTGCAAAATGTACCACACCCAATCCTTCCTCAGCTTTGAATACTCAATCATATTGCTCTTGCTCTTGATTAGAAATTGTAATCTGCATTGAAGTCATATTTCATTTCCTGATCTTTCCTGTACCGATCAAATCTACCTTCAAAACACTTTAGGCTTGATGCGTTTACCACATCGTAAGGAAGATTATTCCATATATCGTGACACGGTTCATGAATGAGTACTTCCTAATGTCAAGTCTAGTGTGTTTCTTATCAATTTTATAACTGTGCCCTCTTGCGTCCCACTGTTGTGCGTAAAGAAATTTACTCCGTGCATATTCAACGTGAAATTTCACAAGTGCCTTATAAAGTAAAATAAAACTATCCTCATCCAAGCATAGGCGAAGCCATAGGGGGGGGGGGGGGGGGGGGGGGGCACGTGCACCCCCCCCCCCCCCCCACTCAGCTGCCTCACTTAAAATGTGCAATGCATAAATTTTCTATATCACATGTATGACGTGGCGGAAACTTGCTGACATCCATAACTTTCACTTTTATAACGTTTATCACAGTTGTCAATATCTATATCATATAGAATTTATATATCAGAAACTTGTTATTTTGCCCCCAACTTCCCAAATTTCCGCTTAATATGAATGGACATCGGGATTCGTGAATCATTATCTGAAATCTGTGAACACAGATGTATTAACATATATTAATTTCCATGATTCATTCCGCCTTCCAAATGCGTTAGTTACATCACTATTGCATCAGCCTCGTGCTGCGCAGCTCTGTTCAGACAGTCAGACTGTTGCATGCACTGACTGACCTGTGCACTTTTATCAACAATTGCCTCGCATGATTCGCGCTATTCGGTCATGACCGTCATTGGTATAGGTTGATTATGAATAATGTGTTTATAATTTTAATTGTGCCATAAATCAAGCTTAAAGCTAGTGAGTAGCAAAAGTCGACAATGAAATGTCTGTGACATACAAGGACATTTATAATAGCCTGTCGCGTAATATTGTTTTTCATTGAACCCTCAAGATTCAGTAATCTCGAATGTAAGTCAAAAGACAGCATTAGGCCTACAGGAAAGTTGGACATTTTGAAACTAATTTGACTGAAATCCAATTGCGTTGTGACAAAATCGCAAATATTTCAAGTCAAATTAGTGTCAAACTGTTCAACAAATCGTTTTACATCATAGCATTCAGACTTCAAAATTTAATTTTTTTAAACTTTTATAGACAAACGAGTACATATTTTGGAAACAATTTTGCTGGAGCATAGACAGCAACATCTTCCAGCAGAATTATTTCCAAATTGTGCACCATGGTCTTTGACTCTTAAACTCTTTGCTGCTGGCTCTGGAAAAGAATGGCATATCGTCGATATGCCATTCTTTTCCAACATGTATTTGATTTTCATCATTGAATCTTTCGGGTTCAACGTACAAACAGATAACAGTGCTACTACGCTAATTTGACATTTGTAGTTATGTAGTTTTCAAGGAAGTTGACATAGACACTATTTACAGCCATGAAACGTGCACATACATCTAAAATCACAGCATTCTTCCCTAAAGCCAGAAGAAGTGATACTGATAGTACTAACGATGACAAATCTGAATGTCCAGAAAATGTTCAGGCCAATGACGCTGAATCGACTGCCACCGTAGCTGAATCGACTGCCACCATAGCTGAATCGACCGCCACTGTAGCTGAATCGACCGCCACCGTAGCTGAATCGACTGCCACCGTAGCTGAATCGACTGCCACCGTAGCTGAATCGACCGCCACCGTAGCTGAATCGACCACCACTGTAGCTGAATTGACCACCACCATAGCTGAATCGAGTCAATCGACCGCCACCGTAGCTAACAACTCTAGTGATCCTAGCAGTAACTTATCATTTGAGGCTGAGCTGACCGAGACAGAATCCAGCAATACGCACATGTCTGTTGAGCATGGATTATTGCCAAACGATCCATGTAAAAACCTAGAATCTGATGTGCTACTATCTCTTGGAGCATGCCAACCAAGAAATGCTACATTTCCTAGTATTGTCGTTCACAATAAAAAACGAAGCTTCAACCCCAGTTGGTTTGACACATACACATGGATAGAATATTCACCAACTCTGGACAGAGCATTTTGCTATCCATGTAGAGTATTCGCAAATCAGTGTTGGAACTTTTCAGAAAATGCTTTCACCACTGATGGTTCTAATAACTGGTGTCGTGCAGCTGAGCGTTTACAAAAACATGCACTGTCCAAGTGTCATAGGCAATGTGTCGAAATGCTCAACGTGCATAAAACTGGCAATCGTGTCGATGTAAAACTTAATTACCAGAAAGAACAAGTCCTGGCTTCGGAGGAAAATGAAAAACACTAAAATGTTAAAATTCTAGAGCGTTTAATTGATGTTGTAAAGTATTTGGCAACTCACAACCTACCATTTAGGGGGCATGATGAAAGTGAAACTTCACACAACAAGGGCAATTATAGAGACATGCTCTGCTTATTATCTAAGTATGACACAGTTTTAGATGACCACTTTACAACCGGTAATAAAAATGCTCAGGGTGTCTCGTCTGATATACAGAACATTATTATCGACTGTGTTGCGAACTGCACAACAAAAACATTATGCGACGAAATACGAGATGCTACATTTTATACATTGTTAATGGATGAAACCATGGACTGCAGTCACAAAGAACAACTGTGCTTTGGTATTAGATACGTAGATGCCAGTGGTGACATTCAAGAGCGTTTTCTAGGTGTCTGCCATCTTGACAATGGACAAACTGCACGTCATATTGTTACACAGTGTACACAGTTTCTGGGATCAATGGACATCGACATAATGAACTGTCGTGGACAGGGATACGACGGGGCTTCAGTTATGTCAGGTGAAAACAATGGAGTGCAAGCTCTTGTGAGTAAGATTAATCCAAGGGCCCCTTACGTTCATTGCTATGCCCACAATTTAAATTTGGTGTTGGAATCGGCTGTGGACAATGTGAGACTAGCGCGTGACACATTAGGGACTGTAGGGAAACTCACCACATTTTTCAATGCTAGTGCCAAACGACATGATCTACTATTAAAACATCAAAAAGCTAAAGGTGTTCAACCAGTAACATTAAAATCAGCAACAGATGTTCGATGGAATAGTAAAATTGCTGGATTACGTGCTGTAGATACATGTTATGTCGCTCTTATAGATACACTAGAAGAAATAGCTGATGTTGAACATGATAAAAAAATCTGTGCTGAAGCAGCTGGGCTCCTCAGATCTCTACAGTCATTTGAGTTTGTGCTTTCTAGCCTAATTCTTCTTGATCAATTTGAAGCTACCCAAGTTCTCTCCAGTGTATTACAAGCTAAGAACCAGAACCTTTCAAATGCTATGTCTTTAGTATCAAGCATTATAACTGTATTGGATACTCGCAAAAATGAATCAAAGTTCCAATTTTATTTCGATACTGCAGTGAAATTATGTGAACGCTATGGCATAACTGTGCCATCAGAAATCAGACAACGGCGTGTATCTTCAAGGATTGATAACAATATTACAAATGCATCTGACATGCGTGACCCAAGATTGTACTATAGAGTGACGTTTTATATGTTCATCTTGAATAATATGACAGCAGAATTGAACCGGCGTTTCACAGGACGCAATACAATTATTATGTCTAGCATCAGTCTTTTGGAGCCAGCAGCAATCCGGGATAATTTACTTACATCAGATTCAGATTCAGTATTAAAATTGATTGACATGTTTAGGCATGACATTACATCACCAGTGTCACAGTTGAAAAATGAACTGACTGTTTTCACTGACTATCTAAAGATAAATATGGAACAATGTGAGACACTGCGTGATGTTATGAAATCTTTGTCACAGGACAGTTTGAAACAAATGTTTCCAAATGTTTATCTGCTTTTCAAGCTTGTTCTTACACTTCCTGTTACCACTGCAAGTTGTGAGAGAACCTTTTCCACATTGACACATGTAAAGACAAAGATACGATCAACAATGGTGGAGAGTATACTCAGTTCTCTCTTAATAATGTCCATAAACAAAGATATTGTAAACAAACTATCATCCTCAGAGATTCTTTCTGAATTTCGTTCACGAAATCCAAATGGACATCATATGGTTACCATGTTTTTCACTGTCTGACAATTTGTGTTTGATACTGCCATATAAAATTTCAAACAGCCATAATCTCATTTCTTAGTTTTGCATAGTTATGAACCAAAGTGGCATTAATAAGTGACCGTGACGCGATGTGGCTACAAGAGTCCGCTCCAAAAACATTTAAAAAAGTTGATGCTCAGAGAAGCCCTCTGAGGCAAAATTTTCATTAGTTATTTCATATTTGGACTAAAGAAATGGTGAAAACTGTGTCTCAGAAGCCCTCTCTGAGCATCTATGTTTAAAAAATTTCCGGAGTGGGGTGGGGAGGAGTCCCCCAAACCACTGCAGTGGCGTATTTAGGGGGGGGGGGGGCATCGGGCCATGCCCCCCCCTGGGCCATAAAATTTTTAAAAAAATATTCTAGTTTTGTGAAAATAACAAAAGTACTAAAATTTTACCCCAGCGGCAGGTCTAAATTTCCCTGAGAAAATGCAGGAGAGGCGCCTGAGAGCACCTAGATTTCAAAATTTTCTGGGGGAGGACCCCAAGACCCCCCCCCCCCCCGCCAGTGCCCCCCCCACCGATTAATTCCTGGCTTCGCCTATGCATCCAAGTAGCTAAATGTTCTGCGAATAGCCGCCATAATTCCTATGGCCTTGTTCACTTTTGGTTGCATATGCTCGTTAAAGTTCAGTTGTCGGTCAACAATTATCCCAATGTCTTTTTCACTATCGACAGTTTCCCGGTTTACTGTATCTTCAACCCAGGAGCACATCTGCTCACTCAATTCATATCCTTTCATCTTTGTTACCAATCTTTGATGTGCTACAGTGTCAAATGATTTCATGAAGTCCATATAAACGACATTTATCACCCCCACCTCTATCCAATATTTCTGTCCACTCATCCAGTACCGTAATCAGCTGAAGAGTGGGAGATCTCCCACTTACGAAACCATATTCTTGCTTACTACGAAGACTATGTTTGTCCAGACGTTCTATTAGCCTGCTTCGAATGAGTTTTTCGAATACCCTGCATATAACGCTGGTTAGACTCACTGGCCTATAATTTCCTGGACACATCTTCTCCCCTTTCTTGTATATTGGTGTGATATTGGCAATTTTCCATTCCCTTGGGACAGCTCATTTAAATGAAGTATTGAAAATGATTGTCAATGGGGCACATATATTTCCTCCTGCAATTCATATAGCAATCTAGGGTGCATACCATCTGGTCCTTGCGACTTGGTGCAATCTAGGTTACATAGTAATTTGTGTACTTCTTTGGGATCAAAGTCCTTATCGTCAGATTTCTCTGAGTACACCCTCTCCTCAAACAGAGGAAGCTCACCTGTGGGCTCATTTGTAAAAACACTGGTAAAAAATTCTGCTAATACTTCAGCCTTCTCTGTATCCATGCTTGCTACTACTTTCACTCTGTCTCTGTTTGCAGCCAGTTCAGATATCCCAGGTCTTGCACTTTCGTCTTGAATTTGCATATTTCCAAAATAGCTTCGGGTTTGCCTTGGCGTGTCTTGCTATTTCTTTCTCTTTGTTTCTTTTGGCCTTCCTTATTGAATTTTTTGGTTTATTCCGATCTTTCGTGTATTGGAGTCTACCCTGCTCGCTACGTGTTCTCATGAACTTGTTCCATGCCTCTCTTTTACTTTTGATATCTTTCCAGGTCTCTGCCGGGATAAGTGGTTTAGATATCCTCTGACCAGTAGATCTGGTTCTACAAGTAGATTTATCCAATCTATTTGCATAAATTTTCTCATCTTCTCAGTTTCCTTTTTCATGATTGAATCTTGTTTCAATTGTGCTATAATCTTTGTGATTACAGTTATATCAAAATTGATAACTGCATGATCACTTTTACCAATAGGCGAGTCATAATCTATATCTATTATGAGGCACTCATCGTTGGTTAACACTAGGTCCAATAGACTTGGAATATTTGATCCTCTCGCTCTAGTTGGTTTGGTGAGCTTCTGGAACAGAAAGCTGTCCCTCACGCTCTCCAAAAGAGCTTCCCCTTTGTCATCACCAGACCATTTTCCAGTCTACTTTAGGGTAATTAAAATTTCCAACTATTAAGATATGTGTGTAATTGCCTTTCTCTGTCGCCTGCTGAAGGAGCTTATATAGGTCTTTGTCATTTGCCTCATTGCTGTCTGGACTCCTGTATATTAGCCCTATTGGTAATTTGTATTTATTCTGTAAATCTATTCTCGCCCAGCACTGCTCTGAAAAACTATTTACAAATGTAGTTTCCACTGGCATTAAATACTCCTTTATATACATAATGACACCCCTGCTGTCCTTTTTCTGGAAGTCTCCTGGCATTGTCTCATATCCACTTATGGCTAGTTCTTCTTTTGAGGGTAGAAATCTGCAACGTTTGGCAAGACCTCAGAGATGAGAATAATATCAGGTTCTGTTTCACACATCTTAATCCTGGTCACTCTCCTTCGCTCCTATAGATTATGATAGACCTCTTTCTCTCTTCCTCCCTATTTATTTCAGTTCTTATATCCTTCAAGTAGTCTTCATTCTTTGGATATTCCATTATCTTGACCTCCTTCACTGTTTGGTCGATCATCTCTTCCACCTGGGCTTCTGATACCTTTTCATCCAATTTCTTTTTTATAACTGCTATTCTTTCTCCCATTCTTGCCAATAGCTTATTGCACCACTCCTCAACTTCTGATATCTTTTTTTAGATTTCTGATTGCATTAGGCTCACAACTTGGACAATATCAGTTAATGTCAGGTGGCTTAGACAGTGCCCCATATTCTAGTTCTTCCATTTCAATACATTCAATGCAGAATCTGAGATCGCATACCTCGCACTCCATCATTTTTGCTTCAGTGTCTGTTGCTGCCTTTTGGCAGCAACTGCATTTCCACTCTTCCTCCTTTTCTTCAACACTACTGCGCCCTCTTTGCTTGCACCTCTTGTCAGTCTACCCATGCCAGGTCTTAACTAGTACTGTTATAATTTCAGCTACTGACACAGTGAATTTAACACTTTGGCGTGGATGACCACACCCACTACATGTTGTCTCTGGCGTAGGTGACCACACCCAGATACACCAGTATCGAGCATTATCTAATTAATGTTGTGACTGGTGACCACTTGATGGGTATCGGCGCAGGTAACCATGCTCATATACCAATTTGGCTCAATGATTTGTGTTTGGCGTAGCTAACCACACCCAGAATACGATTATATTTTATATTGGCTGATATTTATCAAGCACTCTATGTAAACTGGTGCAAATGACCACATCCAGTTTCAATTTTTCACTTACTCCATCTTAGCAACCACTTAGCAGCCATCAAAACAAAACGAAAACCAGTGTCAGCTATTAGTTTCTAAATTTTTTCAGTTTAAATTCATATTCCTATCTAATTTCACTACTGGGGTTTTTGTTTCATGTTCTTTACAATTAATCACGATGTCATTTGATTTGACAGACGATTCCTATCTTAACAGTCTGAGTAGACCGGAGCGTTTCTTATGTAGGTCAAAGCATAGTTCTCTTGCATATTTTCCGAATGTCTCGAAGCGTGAATTTGTAAGCATACTCGCATCCAGTATCATTTGTTACAGCATTCGTCTGTAATCGCCATATTCTGTTGCTGCATCAATGTTCTGATCTTTGTCATTGTCGGGCTTCTAACATGTTCTAGCTCTGGACAGTCCAGGAGGCAGTGCTGAAGATCTTACATTTTATTGCTATAACACAGTGGACATTTGGTTACCGCCTTTGTTTCTAGTTAAACTACCAAAAAGATGGTATCTCTGCACGAGATTTGGCTTTGATGGTTGCTTTGTAGACTGAGGTTTTATCTGTTCCACAGCTACTCCACGTTATGTGTGCTGTACCGATTTTATAATTGTTGTGTTTAGGTATTTAAGAGTAGTTTTCTCCGCAGCCTCCTTCTTAAGTTTTTTCTCCCAGTAGGTGTTAATATGTGATGAGATTGTTTTCTTCCATACCAATTTGTCTGGTGGCTTTTCCAACATTGTATATGCAGATGGTAATTTATATTGCTGAAGGATTTTCATGATGTTTACTGTCTAGCTGTTTGATGATCGTAGCTTGATAGAAAGTTCTCGTTCCAAAATATCTCACTCTAGAGAGCCTTCTCTCCTCACCATTTGTACAAAGAAAGTCAGCATTCTTTTGTGGAGTTCAGCTTCAAATGGTAGGGCTCCCAATAATATGTATACAGCTGAGTTGGCAGTTCCAGTTGGTAGATGTTGTATGGCTTTCAGATAGTATCTATTGAATTTATCCAGCCTTTCTCTTTCTGTCTGCGTTAGTATTAGCCCTTCAAGTCCATGGATGAGAACTAGAATTAAGTATATATCCCATAGTTGTTTTGATGTTAGAGAATTCAACCCGTTTAAGCTGTACAGTCCTGCTCCCATGAGTGAATATGATGCTCTTTTAGACGATCCCATTCTGGCTTCTATTGTGTCCTTATTTCGAGCATTTGACATTCGTACAACCCCAAGATGTGTTTCTTTACATGTGTTTTCAAGGGGAATGCCATTTAGGCTTAAATGAGCTGTTTTCGAACCTCTCATGACTAATTGTTTTGTTTCATTGCTGCTGAATAAGTAGCGTTCATTTGATGCATCTATTTGAGCTTCGTTGACTCATCTTCTTATTGTGTATGCCACTCGTATCTTAGAAGAACCGTGTAGGGAATGCTTCAACTTCAACTTCAATGAACTGGATTGTTATCCACATGCAGAATCATATACCGGGGGACCATTAGTGTGCATGCTATGTACAATCATGCTATGCAAATTAAGACACTGCACAGGGTCAGTCTAGACAGAGATTTTCTGAACGGCAGATTTGAATGTGTCCAAACCCGGCGCTGTTACTGCAGCTTGTGGTAGCAGGTTCCATGAAGGTGTTGTTCATGGGAAGAATGAATGTTAATAAGCATTTATTGATATTTGATATATGTTGAACTTTTCCTTCCTCTGCAAGTCAAAATAGACCTACATACATCTACAATTATAAGTAGTTGTAGACACAGATGAACAGTATGAAGATCTGGACATGTAGGAGAAATCCTATGTCCAGTACCAACGTATGGTTACTTATGGCTAGTTATGGTATGGTGTCCTCTCACTGCTAGGCATGATTTGTATATGTAAATGTATGTTACTAGACAAATTTCTTGTCGAACATCAAGTCTAGGTGTTCATCTGGAAAGTGGCTGCCATTCCGGTAGTTTAAAAACAGGCCATGTACATATTTACATGGAATGGTCGATGTTTTCAGATGATCGCATCCTGGTTGTAGTTCTTGACGGTACCTATACATCCGGTGTTGAGATGGTTGAGTCGGCAAGGCTGTTCTAGAGTGGCAATGCTCTTGGTAGGAATGAATGCTGGTATTGACTGATAGATGTTTGGAATGTCTGTAGCTTATGTGAGTGGTTTCATCTTATGTTGACGTTTGGTCTTGCTGGATGACATTCTGGTGGTATAGCTACATGACCATTTAACGGTTTATACATTAGAGTCACATTGGCTTTTCTTCTCTTTTGATCTGGATATTCCCAACCAGGTTCCATTATCACGTTGGAGACACTGTGCTGAGGGTACTGGTAAATAGGGCATGCTAAGACAATCCTTACTGCTTTTCTCTGTACAGGCTCAACTTGCTTTTTAAGTTCTTTGTGTCTCTGACTGTAGAGCTGTATTCCACTTTAGGTATGCTGAGAGTCTGGTATGCTCGTTCTTTGATGATTTGAAGGCACCTGCACAGGTTTTGACATATCGAAACGAAGATCCATACAGTTTGACATGATCGTGACATGGTAATCCAGGCAGTTCATAAACAAGAGGGTGCGTGGACCGAGTGTGAAACCACATCAGTCCATATTGCAAATTCATTTGTATATTTATCATTATATAGTTATCTAGTCCATATTACCATTACATTGTAAATCACAGGTTTATCTATATAGATAGGAACTGGGTATGGTAATCCAGGCCAGTTCCCAAACATGAAGAAGCATGGACCGAGTGTGGAACCACATCAGTCCATGTTAAAATTACATTTATTTTGTCATTGTATGCTAAGATATTAATAGCACACCTGCTCATCTATGAATATGTTCTGTAAACATTACTCTGTGTTATCTCTAAATTCCAGAATGAACTATGACCGAAACATATATACTATTGTAAATAGTATACATCACTGTAGATTATGTTTAAGTTATGAAATGCTAGGACCAGCTGACAGGCTTCAATATGCCTAATATATTTCAGCTGAAAATTATATCATATCATATCATATCATGCATATCACAAACAATTATTAAAGGTCATACATAACATTTAATGTTATAGTTAATTACGCCATGGATATGATGATGCCATAGTCAAAATGCATAATGTATGACATCAATGCAATATAGAGAATTCAATCTTACCTTACCTTTTCAAGGAATACATAAAGGATACCCTATACGTCATGCATGCAATTACAAACAGACACATTGGTGCAACAATTGTCACAGAATATGTGGCTGCATTAGGCTGGGCTGGTAAAATTGCGGTGATCTACAATGGGTGGATAAAGACATTAATATCAAACACATAGTTGAAAGACTGGTCAGAGTGTGCATCCAAAGCACTATATGCCCCAGTGGGTGTGGGTCGTCATGGCCAGAATGTTCTGAACGTAGCCGTATGTCACAAGATTTGGATCATCAGTTGTCAACTATGAATCATGAATCTGAAGCAGCTCGATCGACTGGAGATCATCCAAAGTTAGATACATAAAAAAAAATTTCCTGAAAGAGCAGCAGTTAAAGATATCCATTTTAGCATTAATTGAAGTAGCCCCAATTTTTGTAGAGGTGGGCACCAGAATTCTTTGTTTGTATTGGAACATCATTTCTGATTCAGAGTATTATCGAATTTAAGCCCGATGTGTATCAGCTAGCTGCAAAGAATCTGTCTTCATCTAGCTGGTTTATCCATGTGGAGAAGAGGATTCAAACTTATAATCTGCCTACCGTTCACGAGCTACTCCAAAGTAGTTACTGACAAGGTTAAGTAGAATGTAAATGGTGTAGTCAGCTGCCATCGACCATTGGCAGAACAGCTTTGCAGAGGAAAGCAAAAATCTCTCCTCAATTCGCTTCTAGTTACTGTTTTTCACGAAACCTGCAGAGGTTTGGTCTGGTTCCATTGCAACCATGCGGCAGACAATTAAGACCAGAGTGAAAGCCAAAGCCTTCTGTGGAGTGCTCATCCTGTAGTCTAGCAGAGCATAGTTCAACAGAACAAACAACACATCCTCAGTATGCAATCTCTACAAATGGGAACCTGAAACCAGGCACCACGTTATATCTCAATGATTTTAAACGTGAAACTTTAGTGAAACAAAATTACATCACACATTATGATGAAGATAATTTATGGATGGCTCACTCTATCATCATCTGATTGAGCTATATTGATGCTGTAATAACAATTTGCGAATGTAAATAACTTATACAAATATCTAAGTGATTGTCTGACAGGACGCATCATGATAATCTGCATCAATGTGGGCTCTTGAACTTCACTCTAGGGTGCGTGAACTGACTGCTGAACCCTGTGGCATAGTTGCTCAGAATGCTTTTCAGGACATCTTGAAGCCATGTACAAAACTGTACTCAGGGTTTAGAGTAATGTTGAGAATAAAAAATGCATATATCGTGGAGCAGATGGTTCTGCAGACATTTTACCATGTTGTCTACTTAATTATCACTATGTGTACATTCGCAGTGTTAAGGATCTGCTAGGGCATGGTTATTACTGCAAACAATGCGACATAGGTAGCGACGTAGGTAGCAATCATCACAATCATCACGAGCACCACTCTTGCATGCAACATTTTCATTTAAGTAAGATAGCTCTTCCCTGTAAACAAAATGCTAATCGCCTCTGCGAGAATTGTCAGAGATGGTTTAAAAGCGAACTATATTATAACAATCACATCATGTCTAAGATGTGCAATGAGCTTAAAGTTTGCTCAACATGTCTCAAGTTGCTTAAAGCTACTGATTCTCACATTAGGCTCATCTGCAGAGTGACAAACTGTCCGAGCTGTAAGTCTGAAGTTGATTTAAATGACCATGTATGCTATATGGAACTGCATTGTCAAGAACATGTGAGTCTATTGGAGAAACATAAGGCGCGTACAGGTAAGAAGTATGATGGCTCTCCAATACCTCAATGATTCAAATTTTATGATTTTGAAACTAATCACATGATGAATCGTCACAAGGTCATCTACATCATAGCGCAGCTAGCATGCTCTGAATGCATCGATAAACCGGTAATAGAATATTGTGTTCCATGTGACGCTAGGCGTAGAGAGTTTTTCTTTGAGGGTAATACGGCTATGACTGATTTAATAAAATGGCTCTTAGACATAAAATCTAGGATGCACATCGCTCATAAAAGAAGTATTGTCTTTGTCTTTCACCACTGTATCGTAAACGCTCATAACAGTCATGGATTTGACTTTCATCCAATGATAGAATGGTTATTTAGAAACACTCACATTAAGCCTGACAGCGCAATTATGAATGGTAATAAGGTTGTGTTCCTAAACATTGGGGGAATTCAGTTTAAGGACATTTTAGCGTTTTTGATATTTCAACTATGTCAGCTCCCAGCCATATTTGGTCTAGCTAGTGAAAAATGTTTTCCCCTTATTTGCTAGACAGTTAGTTACATGTACTTTGATTGCATAGGCAAGTAATCCCCTATTAATGCTTACAGCGCTAACAATATGTCAGTGTCCGGGCATCAGGAGTTTGAGAAGTGGTACGCATCTGTAAAAGTTAATGTTTACAATTTCATGGATGCCATGAAACCTTACTGCAGGGATGATGTAGATATTCTATGAACGGGCTGTGGTAAGGTTCTGGAATGTTTATTATGGAAACGGCTATACCACCTTCCGTGTCTTCCGGAATGTTAGCGTCAGTATGTAATCGGCCGAACCACTTGAATGATCATAAGTTAGTAGCCCACCAATTACAGGGTATGCTAATCTGCGTAATAAAAGCATTACTCTGTAGAAGGTTGTCGATGGCTGGATTGCATGGCTCATTCTAGAAACAGTCATATTCAGCATGCTCTAATGGATGGAGAACCTGACCTTCTGGGTAAATGTGTAAATGGGTATTCTTCTGACCCTCACAAGTACTTCAAGTGTTATGGCTGTCGGATGCACATGTGTCTGAAATGTCTACCACATGACAGAGCTACTGAGGTATCATTTGTCAACCGTATTTAGCATTAGAAGAGGCTTATCAAAAAACTCTTTCTAAAGTACATCATCTTAGACACATGGGCGCAAAAGTGGTTGAAATGTTGGGTGCGAGTTTAAGATCCTGAGACTTAGCGATCCTGCTGTTAATGTGTCTCTGCATATGTGGATGTACCATGAGCCCTTACTACCCTGTAATGCACTTTATGGAGGGCACACTAAAGACACATGTCTACATCACATACCGATCGTGAGCACACACTTCAAAGGATGAGCCGGTGGAGGATGTAGGGGTGGGGTATTGGGTCTTTGAAATTATCGAGGTCTGGTATTACGAGTAGCATCCACATATCTTCCATGAGGTGTACAATGGTAACTTCTTGAAAGATAAGCAAGAGCAAAATGCCATCTCTGACATAGAGAAACGCGAACATATTCTGGAGTATATCGAGTGAGAGAGGATTAAATTGAATGATGGTGGTAGTCGCAAGGATAACGAGTGCAGAACACTAGCAAAACAATTTCTAAATTCATTGTGTGGATATTTCACTCTGAATCCCTCCCCTAAGAATGAATACATACTTATGTGTGTGAGGAACTGCTAACTGATAGAAATCTGAAGGTTAACAACATCAGAGTATGCAAAGAAAGCACCCTCTTAATGACCTATAGAAACTTGGACAAATTTGTACCCAGCGATAGTCATATCAATGTGGTTATCACAATGTTCATGACATGTTATGCCAGGGCACACTTGCTCAAGAGTCTTGAAGTGGTCCGTACATCCTACATTTATTACGACACAGATTCTATCGTGTGTTTTTCAGAAATGCGATAAACCCTTGCTAAGTCCTGTATATCATAACAGACTCAGTTATTTTACTAATGACATAGCTTCAGGTAGCAAAATAACAGAGTTTGTCAGCACTGGTCCTCATAGTTATATGTACAAGTGGATTATCAGATGGCCATTAATAAGACCGCATGTAAGGTTAAGGGGTTAATGCTAAACTTTAGAAATAAGGGAATAAATTTCAACATTTTACTCTCTACTGTCAATAACACTAATCTAGAAATAATTGCGAAGTATCCTACTGCTATCATTAGGTCAAAAGATCACAGACTTTTGAGAAAAGGTACAGAAAAACGTTTGGAATTCACCTATAAAATTGTGTGATTTATGAGAAATATTTCACTAAACCTTATGGAGGTCAGGGCACCTTGTAAGGTTTACTAGAAATGGGATAATGTGCCCCTTCAAACCCCAGGACCCCTGGCTTTGCGATCATAATAACCATCATCATAATCATTATCATCATAATCATTATCATTATTACCATCATCAGCATCAGCATCCTCATCATCCGCATCATCAACCGCATCATCATTATCATTATCATCAGCATCAACATCGTCAGCATTATTCCGACCATATGGGTTTAAGAGGCAGGCTATTATTTTAATAATTTTATTTCTTCTTTTTATATTTAAAAATGGTATATTAAAAATGGTGCTTATAACTTCAAGCGTTACCCATAATGAAAATATTGACAGCATTAGATTCGGTGGCTATCTCTCGGGCTTAACACTTTAACAGTCACATCGCTCCAAAACTGATTCTACAGGGTCTTGAGAAATGGTCCGTTTGCAACTTGAGAGAGGACTACTTTTTGACAATTTACCCTCGAATGTCTGACTCAATAACCCTGAGAGTGAATCGCAAGGTAAATTAAAAAAAATTACTTCTCTCAGGCTGCAAACTCTCTCTCTCTCTCTCTCTCTCTCCCCTCCCCCAGTAGTAGTAATTGTCTAGTTTTAAAACAATTTGACTGAAAGCCGCTATTTACAGAGACATTTAGTCACACAAATTTCAAAATATTCAGTGGGCAACATATTGCTACATTTGAGGCCAGCAATATATTTTTAAATCATTTTGACTGAAACTTGTTAATTCCACCAGAAAAAAGTGACTTTCAACTATGACGTTTTCAAAATGTCCATTAGTGAATTAGCAGTAGCGAGTTAATCACTCTACATCAGCGCTTATAAAGAATACTATTCATACCACTTACAGAACTATATATATAGGTATACCTGCGCACACAGTTGACACGCGGCGAAGTGCAACGAGGTCACTAATTGGCTCCAAGTTAAGAGCGCCTAGATTTAATAAATGTTTGTTCTCAAATAATCCTGATTCATTTCCATTTTTACCGATGGAAGTTTATTTAATATTGTTTGAAATTGCCAATAAACATCATTTGTTATTTCCCTTTTCCCTTCCTTTAACTGAGGTTATAACTCTTAAACATATGCAATATGCTCTACTGCATTGATTTTCCTAGCTCTACAAATAATATCTTAGAAGACAGACGTCATGTGAGTAAACTTTCTAAATGACTTATAGTGCATAAAGATTCCTTTCTTAGTAGAATAGCTGCTACAAACACTAAATTCCTGTATGTCAATTACCATTTCTTGTTTATGTTTCATAATTCTTATGGACACATTGCTACCGAGATCTACAGGTACTTCGCAATGTAAAAGGCAAGTGACACTTGCAAACTAAGGCAGCAACAGCGCCCAGTCAAATTAGTATCAAAATATTCAACAGGATGTTTATTAAATAGCAAAGAATTACAAAGACATACAATTTATACAACATGTCAGACTCTTTGAGATTTGATGACGGTCTATATGGAACCCTTTGTGATGTAATGATTGCGACGTCATCATTCACGCGCTGAGCTGATTAGGACATCATGAGGTCAGATGATGGATGGATGCTCTGGAATGGGGAATTCTTGAAAGCTTGGTGAAATTACATTTTACAGGCTTTTATAGCAGTACTGACAAATAACCCCTGACCTGGATTGACAGAACATGTCTGAACACATAATAACTGTAACATTCCTTCAACACCTCAAACAATGGCCACTGCATAACCGGCTATTCTGATTGGTTGAGAGTTATGACCACACCCCCACCCCGAGGCATCCTAACAGTTTCATTACACATGTCAACACCTCCACAGAACAAACATTGGCGACTGTATAAGCAGCTGTCCTGATTCGTTGAGAGTTGTGACATTATTAATATTAGAATTAGCCTCCAGACCTCCTAACAGTTTCATGCTTCATTACACATGCTAACACCTCCACAGAGCAAGCGTTGGTGACTGTAAAAGTGGCGGTTCCGATTGGTTAAGAGTTATGACATCATTAATATTTGAATTAGGCAACGCCCTGAACACTTTCAAGGCTCACTACCCATGTCAATAGCTCTATATTGACAACTGTATACGCGGCTGGTCTGGTTGGCTGGGAGAGGTCATGTGACCTAGATTGACACCTCGGGGTGGACAATGGTGACCATATAAGCAGCTGCTCTGATAGGTTATGTGACGCTGGTTTGGACCCACCCCACCCTAGATATTTCACAAATAGTTACACCTGTCAATAGGTCTACAGCTCGAGCAGTGGTGACTGTATATGCGGAAACGCTGATTGGACGAGTGTTGTGATGTCATCAGTATTTTGAATTAGGCCACACTCCCTAACACTTTCACAACTCATTATGGCCATCAATCAGCATTAACGAGGGTCAATATATCCAAAGCCTCGAACAATGGCGACCATATAAGCGCCTGCTTTGATTGGCTGTGCCCTACCTTTGGCCACGCCCCCTTCCACGCATTGTTGCACCTGTCAATCGGCAAAGGATCTACATTCCCAAAACGTGGCAAATGGATGCGCGGCTGGTCAGATTCGTCGATTGCTTATGATGTTATCCGTGATGGCATCAATATCTGAATTAGGCCAACCCCTCTCCACCCCCCACCCACCCCACCCACCAAAAATACTTTAACCTCATTTGGTCGAAAGAAAACAATAGAAAAGACTCTCGAACAATCAGATTCGAGTATTTTGGCGGGAAACAAGTGGGGTGGCCTAATTCAAATATTTGATTTTTCAATATTTTCAGTCATAAGCTCTCGACCAATCAGAGCCGCCGCTCATCCCGTCACTTTTCTACTGTAGTAGTAGTAGTAGTAGTAGTAGTAGTAGTAGTAGTAGTAGTAGTAGTAGTAGCCGTGGCGGCGGCGGCAGCAGCGGAAGCGGTAGTGGTAGTGGAAGTGGTTGAGGTAGCGGTAGCGCAGCGGCAGTAGTAGCAGTAGTAGTTTATTATTGTCAAGTTCTATGAACCCTGTCAGTGACGACGCAATTGCACTAGGATATAGCTCAGTGGTCATTGTAATGTAATTTTTTACCCTTTTCAGTTTTCGACCTGAGCGGGGTTCGAACCGTGGCAATTCTGCGGCACCTTCCGCCTAGAGCTTGCAGGAGTCGAGGTAGTCTAACCGCTAGCCCACCAGCCAGCGGACAAGAATCCTCTTTCACCAGACTAGCTTTCAACTACGTCTCATAACCACACGAATTGACTGCAACAGCAGCAGTAGCAGCAGCCGCATCCGCAGCTGCAGCAGCAGCCGCATCCGCAGCTGCAGCAGCAGCAGCAACAGCAACAGTATGGGCAGTAGCAGCAGTAGCAGCAGCCACGGCAGCAGCATCAGAAGCAGTACTAGCAGTAGCACCAGCAGCAGCAGCAGCAGCAGTAGCAGTAGTAGTAGTAGTAGTAGTAGTAGTAGTAGTAGTAGTAGTAGTAGTAGTAGTAGTAGTGCAGCAGCAGCAACACCAGTAGCAACACCAGCAGCAGCAACACCAGCAGCAGTAGCAGCGGTAGTGGTAGCGGTAGCGGTAGCAGTATAAGTAGCAGCAGCAGCAGCAGCAGCAGTAGTAGTAGTAGTAGTAGTAGTAGTAGTAGTAGTAGTAGTAGTAGTAGTAGTAGTAGTAGTAGTAGTAGTAGTAGTAGTAGTAGTAGTAGTAGTAGTAGTAGTAGTAGTAGTAGTAGTAGTAGTAGCAGCAGCAGCAGCAGCAGCAGCAGCAGCAGTAGCAGCAGTAGCAGTAGTAGTAGTAGCAGCAGCAGCAGCAGCAACAGTAGCAGCGGCAGCGGCAGCGGCAAAAGTTGGGAATTGAATACTAGTAGAACTCCAAAAGTGCGCGATGATCATCGAATCGTGTAATAGCCATAGCAAATAGCATTTGTCTTGGAATTAACGTTCCTGTTCACACCACCGTCCATCACGCTATAATCCACTTATCTTCACTGAGCACATTGCCAGCATGAATCGTTAGTGACCAGCTACGATAGGGACAGACGTCCAATTAACCGTATGATCGCTGAGTGTTTGCAGACGACATATCCCAAAGGTTATATCTCTAGACCGGCTAGATATTTTGAAAGCAGTTTGACTGAAAGTCGTTGGTGGCTAAAGTCAAATTGTTTTCAAAATATTCGGTAAGTCAAGAATTTATGCTCATTGAAAGTATTGTCGGGTGACTTGCAGCAGCGATACAGGTATGGAGCAATGCGCTTGTTTTCAAGCCTCTATAGTTTTCCAAGAGTTGGTTTTTCGCTTGGTTGACGGACACTGTCATTGATAATAGTTTATTGATTTTAGTTCGTCATAAAGTTATTGATTCAACAGTGATGCGATAGAAAATTCAGGATAGAAGTTTGTCCAGAGATGCGGAGCCCGCCTTCGTTGAGAAATCTATACGCGATGCGAATGTCACTAGGACCTAAATGTAGTGTGATGGGATGGGCTCCGAATTAACCTGATTGTCTTGTTAGCAAAACGAATATAGTCAGACCTGTCAATAAAAGCAAACATGTATATGATTGAGGTCGCTTGATGATAGGCCTACAGCTACCGAGTCAAAACTAAATTTATGCAATGTAAACGTCAATAGCATGGTCTATTTCTAGCTATGCGCTGCTCATTTCTAGCTAATCTCCCTCCGCCTATGGCAGCAACAGCTCCCAGTATTATTAGTTTCAAAAATCTCACCAGAATGTTTATTAAATTCTAAATTCATCAAAGACATACAAATCGTAGGCTTTCCTGATAGACGGTTCGATTTTCTTGACAGAACGACATCATTTTGATTGTGACGTCAGCAAACAAGTGACGTTTTTGTTTATGACGTCCGTTACTTGAGTGACAGTTCAGCTCACTATATTACTAGTAGTAAAGATTTCACATTAGGCACAATACAAACTTCAGGTATAACTCATCGTACTAACATACGCCCACTCACATCGCTCCGCTGTACTCGATACGGAAGCAGAGCGGGGGTGGGGGGGGGGGTGCAAGACCGCGAGATAGGACGACGCGTATAACCCACAGCGGAATTTAGGACTGGGCAGACTGGGCAGTTTCCCCGGGGCATCCACAGAAATGAGACTACCGGGCCTCCACAAAGAAGTAGTGGGCTGCCCTGATGACAAACATACAATGCACAATATAAGAATCAGTTAGACTTGTTGTGATAAGATGATTGTTAAATTTCCATCCAATTCTTGTTGAAAATTAATTGCAACAGTTGAAGCAAAATAAGGATGTCATTTATCACTCAGAATGCAGGAATTTGCTGTGCGTCCCCTTCACAGAGATGCGGTATCCGTGGGCCCTCCTCGGAGAAAACCGAAAAATAGATGCTTCTCCCTCCACCACCCCACCCTCATCCGGACACACGGGGCCCGTCAATGGGACCACCTCCCATTGTGGGACACGCCTCCTCGGCTCTGCCCAGTTACTGTCAAGCGGCCTCTACAATAAGAAATCAGTCCTACCCGTATCCCCGATTAAATGCTCATATTGCAGGTTAATCAGACTGTGAAGAGATGTACAGATTTGAGTCATGTGTTCATCGAGAAACTTAGTTGAAAAAATTAGGGACTTCTAGAGCTTCAAGTAATCTTAATAAGTGAAATGTAGACGAAAGTAAACAAATTTTATTAGTTTTTTTAATAAGTATAATATTCGGCTGAGAGTACATATAATTATATGTGTATTATTGTTACGTCTTCAAAGGTCGATACCAAATAAGTCTATCGATGTTGGCCTCACAAGGGCAAGGTGCCTATTCTTTATTCAAAGGATCAAAGGCTAAGCTCAAGTAAAATGACGATATGGTCAGACTTGGAATGTAAGAATCCATTTGCAGCGCTGCCCCGCCCATTCATAGCAAAGCTTCCTCCACCCATTACGCGTGTTGGGATCAATGTATTTACTTTTAGTCCTAAATTCCCAGAATCCCACTTTCCAAGGTAACGGTTGAATATTTTGAAACTAATTAGTCAAATTAGTTATAAAATATTCAACAGAATGCTTATTAAATAGTAAATTTAACAAAAACATTCAATTCGTAAACTTCACGGACTTTTCAATGTTCACGACGGAGATAGGTACGCTACTGTGTATATTGACTTATTTGATTATGACGTCATATACTTGAGTACCAGATCGGATCCCTCTACTCTCCGCAATGCTTGATAGGTTTAGTGTTTAGCCTACCACGTGATTACTACGGTGAGTTTGCTATGCTTTACAACTGCCTAGATGTAGTCACTAGAATAATAATAATAATAATAATAATAATAATAATAATAATAATAATAATAATAATAATAATAATAATAATAATAATAATAATAATAATAATAATAATAATAATAATAATAATATGAATTGATAGCGAGTAGAATACTATATTAGAATGGCCAAAGAATGCAGAAATTTAGTCCTCATTTATGGAAGGCCATCACCGCCAAAAATACAAAACTCAAACGGAACAGGTTAATTCCAAATGAACCAGAAAGAAATACCAAACAATCCAGGCAACGCCGTCAAACAGAACAGACTAATGTGTCAAACAGAACAGGCTATTGTCAAACAGAACAGACTATTGTTAAACAGAACAGGCTATTATTAAACAGAACAGACTAATATGTCAAACAGAACAGGCTATTTGTAAACAGAATAGATTATTTTCAAACAGAACAGACATCTACGACCAACAGAACAGACAACTTCGACAAACAGAACAGACAACTACGACAAACAGAACAGACAACTACGACAAACAGAACAGACAACTATGACAAACAGAACAGACAACTACGACAAAGAGAACAGCCAACTACGACAAACAGAACAGACAACTACAACAAACAGAACAGACACCAATGATAAATAAAACAGACAACTACAGCAAACAGAACAGACATCAATGACAAACAGAACATACATCAATGACAAACAGAACAGACATCAATGGCAAACAGAACAGACTTCAATGACAAACAGAACATACATCAATGACAAACAGAACAGACATCAATGGCAAACAGAACAGACATCAATGGCAAACAGAACAGACATCAATGGCAAACAGAACAGACTGTACGCCAAAAACGCCGTCTATGGTTGTGGTCGCTCAAGAGAGAGTTTGCGATCGATAATTAACTCGCCGTTTTTATGGCTATAATTAATTTGTCGAGTAATGCATTCGCTATTCGAATACAAGTATTTTGCGGGATATAAAACCTTGCTGCAACAGCAGCTCCCGTCAAATTAGTTTTAAAATATGCAACAACGTTCACGTATAGTTGTCTTGAAATTGAGTCACTTGAAATCTTGAAATTCAACAATTCCGAAGCGGGCACGTATCCGCCATTTTAGCAACATGCATATTATTATAAAGTGCTTTATGGTTAGCTGCGCAGTAAAACTAAAACACGTTTTTTCGCGCGGGGGATACCGTGTGGTATTGCCCTAGCGTGAGGGAAATATAAGATCATCCATCCCTGATCTTAACCAATTAAATAACAGCATTTGGTCATGTGACATTACTCAGGGGTAATAATAGTTGGTACACCTCTCCAGGAGCAAGCAGAATTAGAAACGTACAATGACACACACAGTGTTCTTTAAGTCGTGGGTTTGAAGTTTTGCCTCCAGGTAATGACAATACAGCTGATGTAGATGTTGTATCAAATGAGCATGATTATTCCCAGCTTGTTATAGTTTTGCAGTGTTGCAGTCTGTCTGTATATGCACAGAATATTGTTGTGTATATTGCAGGATTTATTGTTTGAAAATTGTTGACGAGCCTTACTTGTAGCACATGTTCAGCAGCCTTAACAGCTGCAGCCGATGCAGTTAACTTTTCTGAATTTTTGGTTTAAAAAACAATGGTGGATTAACAGTGCCGTCACGGGACGTTGTTAAAATTTCCAACATAACTGAAAAATGCATATAAGAGGGTTCATTGTCAATGGTAGGGCGGATAGCTCACGAAATCGGTTACTACAAGTACAATGCAAGGTATTGTCATGTCTTCCATTGGGACAGTTATTTCCCTCCCTTAGTGAGCATATATATGATTCTGAGTTTCCTGAAAGTAATGTAATGTCGCTAATTAAGTTAATCATAAAGGAATACACTATAGTGAAGCGCTTTCATGTTGGCCGGCTATGAACAGAAGGTGTCAAAGGTCGTAATGTCAGAAGCAAATTGACTAAATCAATTCTGTTTCAAGTTCAGTAATATGGCATGCTAATGATGTACGATCACCTTTGGCCATTTAGTGGTCAACTGAGCCACCGGCAGGCTCTGCAGTGGTCTTGGACAATGTCCATTCGCAGGTGAAGAGGCCATTAAAAAAAATTTACCACTCGGAGGACTGGCTCGGTAACAGAATCAGTCATTCCAGTTCTACATTTTCAAAAATAGTCTTGTCCTGCGAATGGACACTGATTCAGCAAAACTTGCTTTTTTTTTACCATTTAATGGTCAAAATGATTATTAGCTTTCATTCCTCTTAGATCTTATAAATCTTCCACATGTGAAACTGTTTTGCTTTTTGAATTGGTTATGCTAAAATATGTTGCTGTTTTCGATAGCAACAGCTTTCTGTTATCTCTGTAATATATCTCCCAATGTGAAAATAAATCAACTTGATTGTGGAGTAATCACTTTCAAGCTGGGGTGATTCATTTTCAAATCATGCAGATAAGCTGCGGAATATTTTGAAACTGTTTTGGACTTGACGCCTTAGTTTTGTGCTAATATAAATGCCCAAGAACTATCTTTCAGTTCTGTATAGATCTATCTTACCGTTAATTAAATTTACTTTGTATAATGTCTGTATAATACTTGTAGATTATTCCACAATAGTGCTGAAATTATTGCCAAATTAAGGACACCCGCAATGATAATGATATAGCGACAGAATGATATAATTGATAATGCAATTATTTATATTTTATTGCTACATCTATGATGGCTCAATTCTACAAAATGACAATGATATAAAGATAATATGTTTGTAATAATAATAATATTGGTGTTAAAATGAAATAAGTTGTATAATGTTAAAGTTATAATAATCATAATAACATATTTTTATAATGCCATAATGTTGACAGTGATATGATGGTAATACTGATGATGATGACGATAATAATCAAAATGATAATAATAATAATCAAGGTAGCCAGTGCTGGTGACGGTACTAGTGATTGTAATAATGATGATGATAATATTTGTAATAATATATATGTACATAGTTATTTGTAAATATTGTACATTTGTGTAAAATGTGATCTGGATTTGTAAATAAATTGAATTTGTTACCATTTCCCTGTAAGGGGAAGAGGGTACTTTTGTCCGCACACGTCTGTATCTAAAAAAGCTTCCGTACACGATGATTTCCAGAATTCGGCCGTGATCCGGTTAAAAGAATCTGGAACGGATCGGATCTAATTATGAATCTATGAATATCTCAGAAACTACTGGTCCAGTATGGCCCACGTTTCAACACAAGAAAGCATGTGACCATACACTAGGATTCGACAACTTTCGGCATAATCCGAAAAAATACAGAAAATCTCATAACATCCTGATAATCAGAAAACTTTGCGCATGGTGAGAAAATCGAGTGGGCAACCTCTGATTGTAATTGTACAAATGGTATGATTATAATGATATGATGATATAACAATAGAGTGACAATGATGATAAAGATCCCATGCTTTATAATTCAATTTCAAAACAAGCATACAGGTAGGCTGTTGGATATTTTGAAATCAATCTGACTTGAAGCCGCCATAGACAACGGCAGTTAATGCTTTGATGGTAAAGATTTGGCCAAAAAGTTTTTATTAAAGTTTTGCTTAAGTAGTGATTGCCTATTCGTTGGCTGTTTTTTTACTTTTACCATGGGAACGACTGGCTTTCTAATCGAGCCAGTCATTCCAGTGATAAAATTTCAAATATATTTGTTTCTTGTCCTTCAAATCGACATTCCTCCAGACCACTGTAGAGACCGATTTTTGTCTGGCATGACGATTAAAGGGTTAAAATAATATTTGTTATCATTATCCTGTAGTATGTCAGTATCTCTATTTCACAATGAAGCTACTGTGTGTTTTTGTAGATATGCATCTAATTTATCATGTTATTATTTCTAATAAATCTAGATTAATTTATCTGATTCATTTGTTTGTTACTAAGATATATTTACCCATTTCACACCAAGATTAAGTATCATTTTTATACCCCGCCAAGTATTTTGTGATGGCGCCGTCCGGGCGGGGGGGGGGGGGGGGGGGGGTGGGGGGGGGGGGGCAGAGTGGTTTCTGGATGATAACTCTGGTTACTGTTTATCGGATCGCTTTGAAACCCTTCATAGGCTGTTTGGACTACTCTGGGGAACAGACCTATCGAAATGGAGGAATCCAGTTTATGGATCAATCACATGACGTCATAATCAACTATGTCACATGTAGCTTGACGTCACAATCCAGTGTCATAATCAATTCTCTTCATTGATGACAATGCACGTCAACACCGGGGAAGAGTCGTTAATGAGTTTTTGACTAGAATTGAGAGGATTTTGTGAACTAACTCTCCAGATCTCAATTCCATAGAGCATTTGTGAGATCAGTTGAAGCGAGCTGTTTACAGTAGAGTGAGCGATGGCACTGCTTGGTGGCATGCATCATGTGTTACAAGAGGAGTGGGTGCCTATCCCGCAACATCGTGTCACTCGATTCATCAACACTATGAGAGCTCGGTGTCGTAATGTGTTACAGCGAAATGCTGGATACACATGTTATTAACGCAGTTAATCTGTGATCAAATGACGTGCTGTATGTTTGTTATGATTTGACTGAACGCTCAATGAAATCTCTGTTTTGTGGTTACTAATTATGACACGAATTGATAGTGAATAAAATTGGTTTTTGCAATTTTTGAAATGGGTCAGTTTTGCATTCAAGGCATGCTCATTAACACAGCGAAGGAACTTGCCGTGCATGAGGATTTCCAGGCATGGGGAGCCGAGTAAAAAATGGGTCCAGATCGGATCAAAATCGGAATCTATGGATATCTTGTAAACTGCTGGTTCAATTTGATTTACAGTTTAACACTTAGGATTCTACAACTTTTGGCATGGTCTGAAAAAATAAAAAATCTGGAAAATCCGAAACCTTTATGTGACAAAAAATGGGAGGGCGAGGGTCTGCAATCTCATTTCTCTCGTTTATCAGGTTATTATTTTTAATAATTTTTCTGATCTATTTGTCTGTTCCTAAGATATATTTACCCATAGCAGCCATGCATACCAAGATTAAGCACTATTTTACCACTTTATTTTGCTAAATATTTTGAAATTAAAATGATGAAAACAAAACGTTCCATAGTTATTGGGGAAAATTAGAATTTTCACAAATACAGTGAGTGCCTTGGTTAATCTGTATGTTTGTCTGTGGTTAAGTTCTTGGTAATGGTTTAGGCTCTGCATATATTGTCTTGTATCAGTTAATCTTATTGAAACTAAATTCGAACACATGGTTACCTTATTGAAACCAAATTTGGACACATGGTTACCCAAAGGTAGTGCAATGAAAGTGAGGTCACAGGGTCAATGTCATCGTGACCTTGAGCAATATTCAAGTTTTTCAAGTTAGGTTTTCCCGTTAATTTTTCTGTAAATTAACTACTTTGCGTCTGTCTTTACCTCAGGATTTCTTCACCCTATTGCAATCAAATTTGGACACATGTTAATACCTATATCAAGAGAATGCATAATATCTTGGTTTGGCAAGTATGATGATGTACCCAGTCCTCAATCATGATGTCTTTAATCATAGCTTTATTCATGAATACTCATTATTCCCTTCCAAGACCCCCTGAAAGCTTGAGAATTTTACTGATTAGCTTAGCCTGGACGCAGAAGACCGGGCAGCCATTTCTCACATTTGCCCATGATTGTTGCTTTTTGGAGGGGGTTGGTGGTGGTGGATTGAATGGACATGGTAAGGGGCGTGGCCACAATAGGAATAGGGCCTAATATATTTATCACAATTGTTGAGGGTGACTGTTCCGCCGATTATATTAAAACATTTCAGAAGTCATTTTGAAAACAATTTGACTAAAAGTTACTTTTTAGTAAACGTTATCATACTCGTTAACATTTCAAGGTGGCTAAATATAGAACGGGTAGAATATTTTTGAAAGCTTTGACTCTCTCAGACATCTAAAGTTTCCAATCTCAGTTTTAAAGTGAGCTGATTTCTCTCTACCATTTAACACATGTTTACTTATGTTGATAATATGCCTATATAATGGGAGGTACGGTAAATACGAAGATTGTTAGCCATTTTGAAAATGATTTCGCTGATTCAGGTACAAATATCACTGACAATCGGGGATTATTTAAAACATACGTCCATCTAAATAATTTAAATTATGTTCCAATTTTAATTTTTTAAACTCGTAATTAGTTTTTACTCAACAGTGGTTTGTTTGTTGACTACTTAGACACGGTATAGAGCAGCAACAACAATGAATATTGCTGACTATTTTGAAAGGAATTTCGTTGAAATGAGGGGTCTACTTGACAAAATTTACTGTTAAGATGCCTGAAAATCGGGGATTATTTAAAAAAAGACCCTTCTATATATGTTCCAAATTTTATTTTAAAATCTCAAGTAATTTTGACACAACAGTGGTTTTAGACACGGCATATAGCAACAACAGTAATGGATATTAACTGACTATTTTGAAAGGGATTTCGTTGAAATACTTAACCGATATGTCTGAAAATCGGTGATTATTTAAAACATGCACCCTTCTACATATGTTCCAAATTTTATTTTAAAATCTCGAGTAGTTTTTACGCAACAAGGGTTTGTTTGTATACATAGAGCCGCTAGTCGCTCTTTTGCCATACTAACAGCGAAACCGGCCTGGCTGAGCTCTAGACTTCGAGTGTAATAGTGGAGTATAGGGCGCGCTTTCTCTAGTCAATACCTCTATGGGGTACCAAGTGAGACTGTAGAGTTATCTTCTCTTGGATATAGACGAGAGTGGCGCCCTCTGTTTGTTTGACTAAATAGCTTCTTCGACTTTAGCCTATTTCATTTGGCGTAGTTGTCTGTTCTGTTTGCCATTGATGTCTGTTCTGTTTGTCGTAGTTGTCTGTTCCGTTTGTTATTGATGTCTGTTCTGTTTTTCATTATTGTCCGTTCTGTTTGTCGTAGTTGTCTGTTCTGTTTATCATTGATGTCTGTTCTGTTTGTCTTAGTTGTCAGTTCTGTTTGTCGTAGTTGTCTGTTGTGTTTGTCGTAGTTGTCTTTTCTGTTTATCGTAGTTGTCTGTTCTGTTTGTCATTGATGTCTGTTCTGTTTGTCATTGATGTCTGTTCTGTTTGTCGTAGTTGTCTGTTCCGTTTGTTATTGATGTCTGTTCTGTTTGTCGTAGTTGTCTGTTCTGTTGGTCGTAGTTGTCTGTTCTGTTTGACAATAATCTATCGTCCTGATGTGTAAAATTGTATAATTCCCTATTGTGGATACCAGTTTAAAATGGCCAAATTGGTCCCAGAAAATATCTTATAGAAAATGTCCATTTGCCGCTCAGATGATTTTTTTGAAAATTTACCACCATCACATATCTTGTGTATTTTTGGTGGTGGTATAAAGCGAATTACAGCCCTCTGAAAATGCAGGAATCCAGTTTTAGTTATGCCCCGCCAATCTCTAACTAAGCTCCACCCACCCTTTGCTTGTGTTGGGATCGATCGATCCTTGAACTCTCTGACTATCAATTTCCAGAAAACTATAGAGGTAAGCTGTTGAATATGTTGAAACTAATTTGACTGGGCGCTGTTGCTGCCTATTCAACAGCATGTTTATTAAATAGTAAAGACATACATTTCGTAAAATAACGCTTGGCCCGTCCGTCATCAGTTAAGCGTAACTACGTCATTCATGACTAAATTGATTATAACGTCATCCTACACGTCACGTAGTTGATTATGACGTCATATGATTGACTGAGACACTGGATTTGTGAATAAACAAAATGGGGTTTTTCATCTTGGAATTTTGCCGATGTTTCTCTCAATCAATGTGCGTCTGGTGGGGGTTGGGTTTTTAAAAAAAAATTCTTTTTTTTTATCGAATTATATACTTTTTCCAGCACAACTAGATTTGTACCATATTTAGGAATGCACAATATTCGAAGCTTGCTTACATGTGACTTGCGGGTTAATGAATACAGATTAACTCAAAAATAATTTTTTGGAAAGTAATTTGCCTCGAAGATGTTGCTGCAACAACATCTCGACAAATAAGTTTCAAAACTTTCAAACTAATATATCTTACATGGCTATATAATGTGCTGCATCTGTTCTGTGGGTGAAACTCGTAAAGTTCTTCATAATGGACCTGTCCAGTTTATCCATCCATCATATGACGTCATAATTAACTACGTGAGGGGGGGGTGACGTCACAATCAATGGCGTCATGAATGACGTAGATAAGTTCGACCCGAACGCATAATTGGTGACGGACTAAGCGTTGTTGTACGAATTATATGGCTTTAGACTGGGCGGGGCATAGCTAAAACTGGAATGATGGGCGGGCATAGCTAAAACTGGAAATGTCCATTAACTAAATTAGAATGTACTCATCACTTAGTTGTACCGCCAAACGCGTAGCGTGTAACTCACGTGGCCACATAGACCTACGTCGCAATAGTGTGGATGCGTTTGCTCTCGTATGAAATGTCGCTAAGGCCCGACCAGTTTAATGTTTTATTTTACGAAAATTCTCACCCAAAAAACACAGGATTGGAGACTGGGAAAAAATAAAAATAATACACAATTTCAAGTTCAGAAGTTTTACGCTATCACAGTATTTATCCTTTCATCGTGTTAATAGTCAAGATTGGTCAAGAAAATTTAAAACGTTTGCTTAGTGAGTGTCCATTTGCAGGACAAGAGAAGACTATTTTTGAAAATTTACCACTCGAATGACTGGCTCGTTAACGAGTCAGTCATTCCAGTGGTAAATTTTCAAAAATAGTCTTCTCTTGACCAAGCAAATAGACGTTACTCGTGACCATTGCAAAGCCATATTGAGTGGCTTGACCATTAAAGGGTTAACAAAGCTACACAGAACACAAAGAGTTACAGATAATTTTGAGGAATTCCGAGTGATAAGGATTTGGCTGCGAAAAATTGCTGGATAGAAATAATGTTGAAAATAGGCCTAATGACTTAAAATGCCAGCATTTCTTGTTTACATATGGGAAAATTAGGTTAAGAGGGTTTGTAGATCAATAAGAAAATTGGTATGGCCTTACATATTTGGTGAGAAATTTAAAATCTAAATTACCATATTGTTATTAGACGTTTTATTCTTGCCTTATTAACATTTATTCGTATTCTAGTTGTTATGACGCGAGGCTATTATAATCGCTTTATGACCACTCGAAATATCACGCGGTTCAGAGGAAAGCCGACTAATCTCTAGGCCCGTCCTTCCGGTTTCTGAAAACTTCCGTAACTGTTGGATATCCATAAATTAATCTTTGCCCCTAGAATGTGAGAATCTGACAAATTGCCCTTATCGCCGGGTTGCAGTATTTTAAGGATAAAGGAATTAATGAAATATTGACTTCGTTGCACAAGTATTGACACGGGATAAATGCCTAACCCCTGGCGTTCCATAACTTCATACATGAAATTCATTAATTAATAGCGTTAAACTGCGGCATAATATATTGAAAGCAAATTGATTGAAAGTTGTTGCCGTCTCATCAGCTAGCAACTTTCAGTCAAATGCCTTTCAAAATAGTATGTAGATCTGCTAACTATGGGACCAAATAATAGATATTTGCGAATTCGGGTGAGAAAAATCATAATGTCTATTGAAAAAAGCTGACGTATTATGACATCGTAAAAGCAGTTGTTTAAGAGAATGGATGAAATCAGCCGTTACATTTCTAAATCGTTTTGTAGACAGTCTGAAAGATTCAAGTGTCTATCAGAAATACACAATACCTGACATCGAGTGGGTACTTGCCCGACAAAAGTTGATTTATGTATTAGGAGCGTGTTTAGTCCGTTGTGTGTCACATCGGGTGCGCTGAAATCTCGCGAGACGCACGTGGAGGAAACACGCCCGGGCACAGGAGAAGGACCATAAAATCAAAATCTCATCAACTGAATCAACTGCGTTGACAAATTTAAGAGCTCTAACAAAAATGGAATTAATAAATTTCTCATAAAGTTCCCGTTAAGAAAACTCGCGCTCGTTCGATATGTGAAGTCTGCTGTCAGCTGTAGGCTAGGCCTAGGCCTATAAGTTCCGCTTTGTACGGTCCATGTTATGGTAACGACGTCTGATGTCATAAAAAATAATTTGAAATAAAATTGATTAAAAATCGTCGCTGCCTGGAAATCATTAGCTGATTTCATCAATTACTTCATTTAAATCAATATTTCTCTACCACTATTCTGAGCCTAGAATGCTTAGACACTTTTCTTGATTGATGTCCAGCATTTTGGTACTGTACTGTGTTGTATCATGTGGAAAAACGTCGTCTACTAGGCCTATTAAATTTCCGTAACTTACTTACTCCACAACTCTGATAACACAGGTTAATGGGCCGGTACTGGGCCAATACCGGGCCACGTTGGCCCGGTATTGGTCCAGAACTGGCCCATTAACTTGCGTTATCAGGGAAGTTAGTGACACCAACTCCTTGCTGGAACAATTGGATAAATGGCAGATTCGACATGATGTACACTATCAAAATGGCATCTATAACCATCAAGGAAATAAGAAATCACCTGGAATAACCAATTACGTTTAATCGGGCAGAACAAGAAGGCGCACTCCCGGACAGTAAATCAGACTCGGATCACCTCCGAGTCCGCCGAACCAGCTAGGCGCACGCTCTTGGATGAATACCGGGTAGAGTTCTATTGAAGCAAACGATTTGAAGTTGTCTTAGTTGTTGTTTATGATGTAAACGCTATAGTGCCTGCCTGCGTGTCAAGCTCGTATTAGACGACCAAACCGGAATGACCACTGTATTGGTCAGTTGGTCCGACAGGTGGTTGTCACTATTGAAGATATGTCTTATTGCAAGTTAGTTACTGCGCAAGTCCGTTTTTAGCTCACTTGGCATTTCAAGTGAGCGTATGCTGTGGTGACCATTCGTCGACCGCCCGTCCATCGTCAGTCCGTCCAATCATCAACTTGTTCATTAAATGACTTCTTCTCTAGAACCACTGGGTCGATTTCAATTATAGCTGGCTGGAAGCAACCTTAGGCCATAGAGATCCAAGTTTATTCAAAGGAAGTTGATCTTAGATTTTGGCTGGCAGGCCTATTTAGAAACGGCTTTAAAAATCTTCTCCGAAACTGTTTGAGGGATTGATTCAAGACTCGTGAAACATCATTTAGGGCAAGAGTTGAACCAAATTTATTCAAGAGAACTTTATTGGCCAAATGCTTCGGCGGTCATCGTGGATGGCCTAGTTTTCGCGAAAACACCCTCTCCAGAACCACTGAAAGGATTGGGCCAAAATTTGAGATATGATTTTGGACTTAGGGCCTTTAAAATTTGTTCAAAGGAAGTTGATATGTAAAAAAAAAAAGCATAGCCAATCAGAATGTAGCGTGTTTGGCGGCCATATTAGACTTTTTTATTTAATGGATTTTGAATCCTAAATTAGCTTTAGGTAGTTTTTTGTGTATTTCTAATCTGCCTCTTTCGATTCTGTCGGATAAACGGTTTGGTGGAACCTTTTCCTGGCAAAAACTCCCATCATCTCAAGAACCACTAGGCCGATATCAATTATATTTTGCAGGAATCATCCTTAGGGCATATAGATCTAACTTTGTTCAAACGAAGTCGCTCGGTCAATTTGGCCTGCGGCCATCTTTGATTTTGACCGATTTTTATAAATCACCTCCAAAACCGTTGGGGAGGGGTCTTCGATTTAAAACTCATGAAATACTATTTAGTCACTAAGGGCCATTCAAGTTAGTTCAAAGGAGGTTGAAACGTAAAAAACCAGGGGCGCCGTCGACCAATCAAAATGTAGCGTGTTTGGCGGGCATATTGGGTTTTTTATTTGAGGTGAATTGGTGCTATGTAGGTTTTTGTATATGGTAATTCCAAAATTTCCACTTTCGAAACTGTCAGATAAATTCGTTGGCTGTCATAGTGGGGACATTTCCCCTCCAAACAGGCTCATTGTAGGCTAGCCCTAAAGCAATGGAAAATATTAAATTTCTTCTCGAAAACTTGTGGACCAATCTTAGCCAGATTTGGGACGACACATCCTTGTTCTTGTTGCAGTTCTGGTCAAACCTTGGGGTTCTACATATAGGAGATAGCCTGTCTAGTTGATATGCCTATGTTCTAGCTGAGCGACTCAGGACCAAGGACCATGGCGCCTTGGGCCTCTTGTTTTGGGGGTGCTTGTGTGAGGTTGTCACAACGTGGTGGGTGGGTGATAATAACAAAGGTGCTCGTTTAACCACTGTGTACGTGTCTTCACACTTTAAGCATTACACACCAAAATGAGAAATTATTACTGATTTAAGGAATACTCAATGTAGAATTTTGAAACTAATTTGATTGCTGCAACAATATGATCCAGTCGAATTAGTTTCACAATATTCAACAGCTTTCTTGTATTAGTCTTGTTGTCTTGACATTACATCACTGCATGGCCTTTCGCCGGTTCAAGGGTTAAATAGCTGCGATCATGTTGCTCTTAATGGTAGGTTGTTGTTTGTTCAAGTCCCTTTGACAAATCTGTAACGAGCCAGCGACATACCGCAGAACAAGTACAGCTTTGCCAGATATGTAAAGAAATGACAGACAGACAGACCGATCGATCGATCGACAGATCGACTCATAGGCTTATAGCAACTGAATTTGTTCTGCAAACCTTTAGCCAAACTGTGTATTGATAGACATCTTATCATTAGAAGTTTAGGTATATTCTAAAAAAACTCTACAGCGTTACAGAGAGAAAGTATATACACAATGTACAATGCTTACTATTAATGTATACAAAATAATAATAATAATAATAATAATAATAATAATAATAATAATAATTATTATTATTATTATTATTATTATTATTATTATTATTATTATTATTATTTCATCAAACAATATAGTATTCAACAAACTGAAGTTTCTCTAATTTAACGCGATCCATGTATGTTTGTTTTTCATATCTACACGCAGATCCCCTTATAGACATTCTGTGCATGTTAAAGGGCGGGAACAGGAGACCATCTAATGTAACCGGATGGTAATCCTATAACACATGTATTGCTAAACACTTGCGATCATTTAAATAATCTAAATATACTCATTATGAATTTACAAAGTGAAACCATTTTCTCCAGCGGTTGTTCATTCATTAACTTATTCAATTTAAATGTATTTGGATGAAGACGAAAATATTTATCTATAAGCTGTTTCCGTTCTCCAGCTATAGTACTAAGCATCCAAACAAATAGTGGAATTCATCTCCCATTTGGTTTTTATCGCATATAGAGCACATGCCTGATACACTGACAGCAATGCCTCTGTTTTCAAAGCAGCCACGCAAATGTGAAATTGCTTAATAAAAGCTAGCACAAAAAAGACGTGAGATTGTTATTCTTTACTTCTGTTAAAAGCATGTTTAGATTTAAACACGGTTTTTGCTGTTGCAATCGCCCGCTTTGCAATTTTTCTGTAATTTACAATCTGACCAAGAAATTTACGCACATGATATCAGAAATTCTAACCAAGATACAACGACACTGGTGGGGCGGGGGGGGGGGGGGGTTATTAAGAAATCTATGCAACATAAACGTAATAAATGCTTATTTAATGTGTTTTCTAAACGAGTTATTATAATGGCCCTAAAATATGACGTTTATTCCTTTTTCGAGAAAAAAATCTATTTTCCACACGTCTGTGTCAAAAAATTGTCACCCCTAGTAATAAGGTTGTTGCTGGAATATCTAAATGACCAGATTCGAGAGTTAGTTTATCCAACCAAGCCCTCCGCACAGCACATAGGCCCACACCCGTTAATAATAAACTAATGGCCCGGAAACAACGTAGAAAACGAGGATTGAATGGGATTGCCAGATTATGGGCATCTTAATTGGAGTCCGATCAAGGCATTATTCATTTAAGCCGCATCTCCTGTTATCATAGCGCGCCAGAGGCAGCATGTTGGAGAGCCATTCTTGTCAACGACCATGCTAATTGATTAACTAATTCAATTCTATTTACACGTTGCGAGATGATTTTTAACTCGCTTCGCCGAAGACCGCTGTGGGTATTGAGATATGATGCGACCGTCCATCCATCCATTCGTCCGTCCATCCATTCGTCCGTACATCCATCCGTCCGTCCACCTGTCTGCCCACTCGTCCGTCTATCCATCCAAAATTCCTTCCGTTCATTCGTACATTAGTTCGTTCATTCATTTGTTTATTTGCTGCACATCTCATGAAAACAAGGAGGTGGGGCGGAATACGAAAATGTGGCACAGAAAAGTTGTAGGCAGGCGGCATTTGGTCATATTATGAGACTACTTTAGAAAATTTACAAACTAGTTTTTGGTTTTTTTGGTGATTTATAGCTTAATAATACAAATCCAACGTGTTGACGCATTTGGAGACTGTTTTTTCATTAAATATTAATGCGATCAAATTGTGCACTATAACGGTGCCAAAATTGTTCAAAATTATATACATAAACATTATTTAGGCTATAATAAAATTATTATTCTTTTGACTGAGGCGTTTAATTTTTGCAAAATGTATTAGATTCATACCCACTGTGTATCTAATGATTTCTAGGGTACAATTCTGATAAATATATAATTTAACCCTCTTACAGGGATGCTAATCTCATCTCAAAGGTTGTATTGCACAGATAGATTATGGTTTAAATATTTCATACCATTCATATCCTGTCACATTCCCTTATCTGTATTACAATTATCTGCTTTGTAATACCGCGTAAATGTTGAACAGTGAACGCCACCATTTTGTCTCCTCAACCGATAGCGTGTGATGTTATGTAAGTGAATAATCACTAACCCCTAAATGAAAATTTTTCAGAAGGCAAACATCGAGAGACTGAATAGGTGCACGCCTTATGGATTCCAATGCTGGGCATCTGATTAGAAAGTGTTCCACCGTTTCCTGTTCAGATTTACATAATTGGCATACGGAATTGACGATATCTTTTTAAAATCTACTTCGGCTCTCTTGTAGTACATACATTCGAATGAGAAGTTTCAATTTGACCGATACACGGGCTGCATCTCTTTGAGAAGAGCAGTCGGCTTGTAGTACAGGATGCAGTTTTCCTGGAATAAATGATATTTCATTCAGGTGTATCAGTGAGCTGTACCATGGTACTGCCCTTGATATTACTTCCTTCCAGTACAGCCGAATAGCTTTCTTAATCAGGGACTTCCACTTCTCCTTCTGTATAGGATAACTGTGGCAGATGACATTCAAGATAGTTTCCAAGATGGGTCTGCTAGTAGCCTACATGTAGTCTTTTACATATGCCAACTCCAGAAACAGCAAGTCAAACGATCCAATATGGGGTCCTCGTTAAATTCCCTCATTAGTGACGAAAGATCAATATGGATTGTTAACATTGTAGCTTCTCTGCATATAAGTGAGGTCTCAGTGAGCCAGTACGCGCAACAATTTAAGATCAGGCACAGAGTATAGACTTCATTAATTTCAGGGAAGAAAACAGACCAACCATGGCCTAAACATGGCCATTTATATGGCCATTTTAGTAAAGCTAAACCACTACAAAGTGCACTAGATTAAGTGTCCTAGAGGAAAGTAGTCGAAGGAAGTGTGATTGACTTGACGTGTAACGCGTCAGTTGTGTGCATAGATCAGCTACAGTACGAGACATATTCGATATAAAGATAGTTTGAACCTCATAAAATAACGCTTATTTCAGTTTCTACATAGTTCTTACAGATGTGATGCTTGGAGAGAGAAGAAGCCGTAGACCTTAGGGAGCAAGTTAGTCCCGCTGTTGAGGCATTTCCAGATGGACAGATAGACAAGAGAACAGCCATTTAAAGCAAAAGTAATGGAATGGACATTCCCAGTTTATCCATCAATCATATTACATCATAATCAACTACGTGACGTGAAAGGTGACGTCATAATCAATGACGTCATGAATGAGGTCGATAAGTTCCTCATGGACAATTAACTGATGACGGACTAAGCGTTGTTGTACGATTTGTATGTCCTTACTATTTAATGTACATGCTGTTGAATATTTTGAAACTAATTTGACTGGCCACTGTTGATGTAACGCAACAAACAACACCCAGTCAATTTAGTTTCAAAATATTCAACAGCTTACCTGTATAATTTTCTTGAAATTGATAATCAGGAAGTTCAGGGATCGATCGATCCCAACACCGGATAAATGTGGGTGGATCTTAGCTAGATATGAGCGAGGCATAGATAAAACTGGATTCCTCCATTGCACCAGCTACCGACAAACAGTAATCTATTTAGATGATTACATAGGTGAACAGGACATAAGCAAAGGAATCCCAGGCCACGAAAATTACATGTTCCTACTGTCCGGGGCAACCACTTTTTACTGCAGGGCAACGACATTCTAACACACTGGTTGCCCTGGGGGACAACCTAGATAATTTGTTATTTTCAGGGCCTGTACTCATGGTGACTAATTATTTTATTTAGTGTTAGTCCTTTAATAATCGAAACACTCACATTTTTTAAAGAAAATATCAATATTCTCATAGAAAATGTCCATTTTCAGACCAAGAGACGACATTTTAAAAATTAGCCCCTGGAATGCCTGGCTCGGTTATCGAGCCAGACATTCCAGTGATAAATCTTCAAAAATAGGCTTCTTTTGGCAGGCCGTATTAAGGGTCCTGGGGGTCCTGGGCCCTCACCCAGAAAACTTTGAAATATGGATGCTCTCATGTGACTTCTCCTGCATATCTGGGGGTAAATATTGACCGGGAATTTTTTCTACTTTCGCTTATTTTCTCCCAAAAATTGGTAGGATGTTTGCGGGTCTAGGAATATTTGGTGTCGCCATTCCAAATGGCATGGAAACAATTTGACCATTTCATAACAACTCTGTTAATTGTCAGTAGGCACATTTTTTACAAACAAATGCATCATTCATTTATTCAACCTATAGTGTTATTTAAAGTTAGCGCCATCTGACATTCATGAAATTGATTTGGCCCTTCATAGAATATTTCCATTTGCAGACCAAGAGACGACATTTTAAAAATTAGCCCCTGGAATGCCTGGCTCGGTTATCGAGCCAGACATTCCAGTGATAAATCTTCAAAAATAGGCTTCTTTTGGCAGGCCGTATTAAGGGTCCTGGGGTCCTGGGCAGACGGGGTTCTGTGGGCCATCCCCCAGAAAACTTTGAAATATGGATGCTCTCAGATGACTTCTCCTGCATATCTTCAAACTGTTTTTGAAAATTAACCACTGGAATGGCTGGCTCGAGAGCCAGTTATTCCAGTGAAAATTTGTCAAAAATAGTCTTTTCTTGGTCTGTAAATGGATATTTCTCAAGACCACTGCATAAGCCGTTTTTTGCTGATCTATTGGGATTTATTTGGCAATAGGCTTTATGCAACACATCACCTGTCACATTAATTTGTTGTTGATATACATATGAGCTCTATGTGAATAAGCCAGACAGCTGAGCTCACATTATGCGAAGATCTTCTTTCTGACTTTATTGCTTGCAAAAGTTGCAATAAGGTCACCAAATATTAGTTCCTGGAGAAGATCATTTTCTGTGCTCAATAAGACCAATGCCTCGGTCCGCTGTTGTGTCATTGTGGACAGATGTTTGTTCTTGATTCGAGCCAGTTTAGAAAATAATCTTTCCCCTGAACAATTTGTCACCGGGATTGTTAAGAATAACCGGAAGGCTACTACAAATCATCAGATTAAAACAGTACACGTAAAACATTGTGATTCACAATGATGTTTTTTACGTGTACTGCTTTAAATCTGATGTTGTTGATGGCTTGATACCTTCAAAAAATAAATAGCTCGATTTCAGAAAGGCCAGGCAGTCGGAAGCCCCCTTGGCACTCGGGGCCACGGGCACTTGCTCCTTCTACCCATAGGTTAATATGGCCATCTGCAAATGGACATTTCTCAAGACCACTGCACAAGCTGTTTTGGTCGATATGAGGGATAAAGGGTTAATGATTGAGTTGGTATTTACAAGTATTCTGTAATCTTATACATGTAGCTTACAGCAATAAATATTTTCAACAGAATTTACAGAAACGGGGCAACCTGGAAGTGCAGTTGGGCAACCTAATTTAAATGGAGTACTTGTACCTGGGGGCAACACAATGTCTTTCTAATTTTCAGGCCCTGCATCCAAATGGTTCTCACAAACTACATACACTGGGTAAGTGTGTTGGTTAATTTTAAATCTGAAGCTCGGCCATCAAATCGGACGCGTCACTTGCCTGAAATGGAAGTACTGTTGTCATATTACAATGGTCATGATCAGTGCAGGTATAGACGGTGAGGTCCTTTATCTGTAGCAGACATGTTGCAATCTGCATACCCCGAGAGGTGGATGTTCTTATATGATGACAAGTTTACGATTGCAAAACACAGAGTTCCATTGACTGTTGTTGAGAGTTGAGACACACCATCGCATTGAACAAGAACATAAAAATAAGATCAGTGCATGTTTCATTTGCATCACAGGCAATTAGCATACTTTCGATATTTAAATATAGCGTACATTATTATAGCGTCCGTACTTTAGAGACTTGTTCAAGCGTTGAAAGATTAGGGTCTATACTGGAATTGAGATGAGACGATCCAGTTCACACAATCATGAGCTTGTTGGAGTAAAGTGCAGTAAGATGATCCATTTGCAGACCAAGAGAAGCGAACTTTAATTATTATTTTTACCACTGAAATGACTGACTCGATAACTGAGCTAGTCATTTCAGTGTTTTCAAGAATATGCTTCTCTTGGTCTGCAAATGGACATTTTCCATAAGAAAATTGGTATTTTCTTGAACAATTTTGAGTGTTGAATGGGAGGGACAGCTGGGTTATCAAGAATACGCTAAGACATTCAGCAAGGTAAGTACTTTCACTCACCAATCGTGGCTATGAAGAGAAACCGGGGCGCCTGAAGCTACCGTCTATGCGCTATAGAAGGCTTAGAAACGACATGATTGATGTGTACAAGATACTCTATGCCATCTATGGGACAGATGACACTGATGACCAACTAGAAGTAGATAGCATTAGACAGACCAGAGGCCATGACCTGCGGTTAGCTCAGCATCATAGCAGGCTTAATAGTTATACAGCTAAACTCATTTACAAAACATGTTAATAATAGCTGGAAACCCCGCCATGAGGACATCGTGCATGCTAGGACAGTCTTCGCCTTTGAAGTTGTAGATAGATGTGGGGGGAATCCGGAGCGCAAATAAAATCCCACCGCAAATTACCATATACCAGGAAGTCAGAATCGTGAAGGAAGATGAGGCGGACATAGAGGCTGTGCTTCAGCCTGGGTCCACAGAAATATCCTATGACATCCAAACGCATAAACGAATGGGGCTATGTTGGACACAACTGAAAACACCGCGCAAATGAGGAAATAGAAGCCGTTTCGCCCTTATAGTGGAGTTCCTAGTTGCGCTCTTTAATCAGATTGTCTGTATAAATCGGCTTGTTGGTCTGTCACTGAATTTTTTACATTTCTGCCAAAGCTGCGTAAGTCTCAACTATAGTGTATCGCACTTGTTCTGTGTGGTATGAGGTTCCCAACTCAGCTTATTCTCTTGTTGCAGGCCAACTTCATCCGCATTCCATTTCATAATATTGGACACCGCATATGCATGATTCTCGTAACTCTTCTGATAATATTTTTAGATACGTATTTTCATGTTTCCATGTTTTCCTATTTTTTCTGTTTATATGCAACGGATTTGCGCTATGAAAGTGTAGTGGAAATCCAATAGCCATGCATAGTTTCCGGCTTCGCTATATTTACGAACAGTCTATGTAATGACATCTACTCTGCAATGGCATTACGGAAATCCAAGAGAGCTGCCGAACGAAATTTACCAATCAAACTGTCATCAAGTCCAGTTTGGTTGAAATCGACCATCAGTAACTGAAGAGAGGAGTAGCTATTTAAGAAATTTCATGACCATTTTCGGAAATGCCAAAGTCGCCGGAAAAGATAGTCAATTAAATTTCTGTATAGAACGACTGAATTATACCATTAGTTCGGTTCCAGTTAGTTCAGTACTTCCCGCCTCTTCATTAGGCATACCCAGATCAAGCTGGATTCGTTGTCAGTGTTCCTTCAGGTTTCTGGCATATTCTGTAGATCACGAACGTTGATTTATAGGCAGTGAATATCTAATACCTGCAAATAGTGCAAAGAGGGTTCGCACCCAAGCACAAGTAAATTGTTTTAGAGGTCATATGGTGTGTATGATGTTACTGCTTTACTACTCTATGGTAGATGGTTGACCAGAAAATCCCACATTCTCACCCTCAAGTGCTGACACCGTATGGTGTGTAATTTGTGTAAGAATTCCATGCTGCTGTATCTCTCAATGTTGGATAGTAGCTCACTGTCGGTGAAGATCACATGGTATGCCCCATCACTGGTCATCATTAGTGAAGCATCAAGTGTCTGCTGGGTTAGAGATTCTGGATCAGTAGTTAGGCCGGTTACCTCCTCTTCGGAGTGGATGGCAAGCAGTATCGTGCTCGCATGGGCAACATATCTCTGACGAAATTCTGCATAGAAGCAGCACCTGCTAATGAGATGCTATCTGCCCTCAGCTTCGCAGCCAGATACTAGGCCAAGTTTGGATGATTTATTTATTGAATGTTGCGCCATCCTGAAAACCAAGTCGAGATCAACTGATTGTCACTGCATAATATTCTGCATGCATCCATTGTTTTAATAAAATCATGACAGGATAGTGCTTTTTGTTCAAACTGGAGGTGTTCGCATGGTCCGAATTTTATACACCGTCTTAATATTTAAATCCATTTCTAACTATGCTCCGCCCATTTCGAGTTAAACTCCGCCCACATTGTACCAGAGTTTGAATCGATTTTAACTGCTGAGTTTTTGCAGACGACACATTCCAAAGGTTATATCTCTGGACATGTTAGATATTTTGAAAGCAATTTGACTGAAAGTTGTTGGTGGCTAAGCAACCAACCGTTTTCAAAATATTAAGCAAGTCAAGAGTTTTTGCTCATTGAAATTATCATCTGGTGGCCTGCAGCGGTGAGACAGCTGAACCATACATTCCCATACATATAGAGGTCAGTTGTTTGAACATTTTGAAACTAATTTAACATATATGGCAGCAATAGCCGGCTGTCAAATTAGTTTCAAAGCATTCAACAGGATGTTTATTAAGTTATTAAATTCAGCAAATATACGCTTACCACCGAACATTCTTCACGTTCGTGATGGGCCTACGTCATTTGATCAAGTGACGTATTATGATTATGACATCAGATACTTGAGTGACAAATCAGATTCGTCTATTATGATTTGAACTTTGAAGTCATCGCCTATTTATAATTAATCTCTTTTTATGTGTCTTGGAATCAATTTAAATCCTGAATTCCAAAAATGCCAATGTCAATGTAACTATACAGGGAAGCTGTTGAATATGTTGAAACTAATTTGATTGGGCGCTGTTGCTGAAAATAGCATCTCTGCGCTAGCAAAAGGCTAACACGTGGACTTGAAGCATGCTGCCTAAGTACCAATTATATGGCTCTAGTAAATCCATCAAAACATACAATTCGTACACTTACCGGACTATTCAATCTTCATGACGGAGCTAGCTACGTCACCTCACTAGTGATGTAATTTATTATGGGATTCCCCCATTGGATTTAGCAGGCCTACTAATTCGTTGCTATTATGTCTCTGCCTGCTGAATTTCTGCAGACTACATTTTCCATGGAGCTTAACTCTGGACCTGCTGAATATATTTAAAGCAATTTGACTGAAAGTTGTCGGTGGCTAGGCCACCAACAACTTTCAATCAAATTGTTTTCAAAATATTCAGCAAGTCCAGAGTTTTTGCTCCTTGAAATTATTGAATGGCGGCTTGCAGCAGCGAGACAGTTAACGGTTGATATTCATTTCCTGAACGCGGGCCATATTAGCCTCCATATCAATAGCACTGATGTCAGTCAACACGACAAAGTTCCTCTAATAGCTGTTAGACGTATGCCATCGTGAATTTGAATTAGCCTAAGTTTCATCGTTAATCGTTACTGATCAAAGACGACAAATTGTTAATGATGTAACGATTATTGTTAATGATATAACGATTATTATGTTGTATATTTTGAAACTAATTTGACTGGGATCTGTTGCTTTCTATGTCACAATAGTTTCCAAGATACCCTTGAAATTGATTTTACTGGGATTTCTCAAGCATTACAGGATTAAAATAATTCTCATTATTTTGAAATAATTGACGACGACTTCCAGTCTGATAGGTTTTAAAATATTCACGAGGCTTCTTTCAATTTAGTTTGCGGGAAAATTTTGGCGAATGAATTAATGTTCACACTTAATAAATCACCAAAGATTTCGTCTAGCAGACGAGTCCAATCGCCCACCATGATTGGCTGGGAAATATCCCGCAGGAAGCGCCTCCCTTGATTCACTCACTTCCCAGTAGCCGAATCAGCATCGGCAACAGCGAAAGTTTCATTGGACAACTTCACGCCCTTCCCACACCAAAACCCGACCCATCGTCACTATATATAATCACAGAGCATAGGTTATGTTCCATCATTTGATGAAAGAAATTTTAATTGAGTTATTTTGACGACGACGAAAACAAAATTGGCTCCCTAAATGCCTATACCTGTGTAAGCCCCCTGGATATGTGACGGAAAAATCGTGATTGCTTCGACAACGTTTGAAACGACTAGAAAAATGAAAAAGTGAGTAATTTGTTTTTATTTATGAATTTAAAACATATATATTATAATTTCTGTTATTTGAGAGTCTCTGCTGATGTCGAATAGGTTATGTTTGGATAATATTCGGGATAATTTAGTAGAAGAGCATTTTGGCATCAAGCGGTAAACGTGTTACAACTGCGGCGATTATTTCGCAGGCAATTTGAATGATATCCATTACCGACAGCAACGACTTTCAGTCAAACAATTTCTAAAATATTGTTATATGGTTTAAAAGTCAGTAGATTTATTTCTCATATTTAAAGAAGATATATGGCTTTTAATACGAACAATATTGGCACGTGTCTCAACCCTTGAAACCGGTAAAGACGTGAAATTACAAACTCTTAATGGAGTAAGGAATGTCGAATGTTGTGAAACTAATTTGACAGGGGCGTCTAGGAAATAATGCTCTCTATGGCAGCAACAGGTTCATGGCAATCTGGTTTCAAAATAGTCAATAATTTCCAAGATAATGGACCTTTCCATTTTTAGCTATGCCCCGCCCATCTATAGCTAAGCTCCACCCACACCTCGCTCGGTTTGGAATCGGTCGATCTCTGAACTCCAAGACTATCAATTTCCAGAAAACTATGCAGGTAGGCTGTTGAATATTTTGAAACTAATTTGACTGGGTGCTGTTGCTGCCTATGGCAGCAACAGCGCCCGGTCAAATTAGTTTCAAAATATCCAACAGCATGTTTATTAAATAGTAGAGACATACAATCCGTACAACGTGTGGGACTATTAAGAGTTACGGGCCATATAGACTCATTTATGACGTAATGATTATGACGCCATCCTACATGCCGCTTAGCTGATTATGACGTCATATGACTTCAGATGATAGATGGATACTCTGGAAAGGTGAATTATCTTGAAGCTAAGCCTCTGGACGTACTAAAGTCAAATACGTATAGGCACTCGCGCAAATCTGACAAGACGTAGCATAACTTAGTTAACTGTCTCTCGGCTGCAAGACACCAACCTATAACCTTAATGAGCAAAAACATTTGACAAGATGAATATTTTGATAACAGTTTGACTGAAAGTTGTTAGTGCCTTAGCCACCAACAACTTTCAGTCTAATTATTTTCAAAATATTTAGCAGACCCAGAGATATAACCCTTGGAATATGTCGTCTGCACAAATTTGGCAGTCAGACGGTTAACAGGAAGTAAATTAAGACGTTTTGGATATGTATTTTAAAATATTGGTTCAAGATCCTGGAATCTGACGATCACAAATTAGTCAAATGTCTGTATAAAGCAATGTATAATGACTGGTTTAATAATAATTACTGTAATAACTGGGTCAGAAAACTTCGAGATTTGTTATGTACTCGCGGATTTAATTATGTATGGGAAACGCAAGGCGAGGATCTCGATAGGGGACATTTTACTATTCTGTACAAGCAAAGGGCTATGGATAATTTCACCCAAGAATGGAAGGGGCAATTATAAAATAGAAGTAAATGTAGGTTATATAAACATATTTCGCTGGATTTATCATATAAACATTATTTAGACAAAGTTAGAATTGCCAAACACAGACAGGCGTTGTGCCAGCTTCGAACGGGTTCGCATAAGTTACATGTAGAAACGGGTCGATGGCATAAGCCTTTAGCAACACCGTTGATTGAGAGAATATGCTCCTGATGCGACGATCTGGAAGACGAGTACCATTTTATTTTAGTTTGCCCACTATATCAAGAATACCGAAAGAAAGGTATAAAACCCTACTATTGGAAACACCCAAGTGTTTATAAATTGACCTAATTATTAATTTCCACAAATGATCAGGTTCTGAAGGGACTCGCGGCATTTACTTACAACGCATTTTTTAAGCGGGCTGAACTCGTAGAATAAGTGCTTCCTCAGCAAGACACCGTAGTCTCCCTAAATTATATACATAATGGTGCTCGGTAATAGGTTGATTGCGCAATTTTGGTGAAAATCTTACATTTTAGGAAGCAGTCATCGGAAACTGTCAAAACACATTTGCACATTTATCAAACTTTGCTACAAGAAGTATGTGGTCGTAAGCTCTCAAATAGGTTCACAATCACCGTTGTTCGGTAAATGTCTTGCTATGCTGAATCTGAGGGTCCTATGTCCCGGGTGAGCGTTAGGCCATTTGTTTTATCCTAGATATGATATGATATGATATTTTTTAGCATTTTTGCCGGTTTAGGCAAATCATCATAAATTACGCGAGACAATCAATACAACTTACAGTAATTAAAGGTGCATGCTCGCGCCAGAATGCTTGAGAATGGAATTGTTGAGATTATGTGCTTTTGGGGGCTTGGATTGTGTGCCTCGATGTAGTGGGGCGGGGTGAGTCATGGCGCATGATGATTTGATTCCATATAAATAAATTTCGTACGGTTAGTTGTGAATTTGGATGGGAGACTCGTGCCTCTAATTCAATTTGGCAGCTTAAAGAAATTATATAAATTAATATGCGTGGTCAAGTCATCACGTGGTGGGATTTATTTCGTTTCATTGCATCTGGGTGCGCGGTTTAGGCCTCTAGGAGCATGTCGTTTTAGCAGTTTTATTTTCGGGCATTCAGCCGTGGATATGCACCTTTAAGATCTACACACGCACGCACGCACGCACGCACGCACGCACGCACGCACGCACGCACGCACGCACGCACGCACGCACGCACGCACCCACGCACCCACCCACGCACGCACGCACGCACGCACGCACGCACGCACGCACGCACGCACGCACGCACGCACGCACGCACGCACGCACGCACGCACGCACGCACGCACGCACGCACGCACGCACGCACGCACGCACGCACATATATATATATATATATATATATATATATATATATATATATATATATATATATATATATATATATATATATATATATATATATATATATATATATATGATAAAATGGACCATTCCAAGTATATCCCTTGATCATATGACATCATAATCAACTACGTGATCTGTAAGATGACGTCACAATCATGACGCCATGAATGCCTCGATATAGTCAGTCTTAAACGATTAATAGTCTGACACGTACGAATTCACCTTTCCAAAGTATGTAGTATGACGTCATAATCAGTTCCGCGCGTGTATGATGACGCCACAATCATTACGTCGCAAAGGGTTCCATATAGACAGTCATCAAATCTCAAAGAATCTGACACGTTGTATAAATTGTGTCTTTGTAATTCTTTGCTATTTAATAGACATGCTGTTGGATGATTTGATGCTGGTTTGACTGGGCGCTGTTGCTGCCTTAGGCAGCACCGGCGCCCAGTCAACTTAGCCTCAAGATACCCAACAGCTCATCTGTATAGCTTTCTGGAAATCGATAATCAGGCATAATCTATTGTATAGTGTACATATTTCGACTTTAGGGATAATCAATGCATTTATTAATTTATTGTTTATGAACGTATATAATAGCTGACCGTCATTGACCGTCATTGTAGGTTTATACTCTGTACATGTGGTCTTCTTAAAGATTTCCCTTAACCCAACTAAGAACTGACCCTATGTTACCCAAGTATCTGATGTCATAATAGAAATGCGTTAGCTGTCAGCTAACGTTATAGTGTAACGTTATAATGTGGTCCTCTTAAAGATTTCCCTTAAACCAACTAAGAACTGACCCGTCTGTTACCCAAGTATCTGATGTCATAAAAAACACGTCACATTTTAGCCGACGCCAAAATCACATAATGCAAACAACCACCTGCCTTAACAACCAGTTTGTTGCCACACACTGTGGCTATCCAAGAAACAATAACAAGAAACCTAATTGTAGAAAATTATAGAGTAACACGATGAGAGGCTGTTTTGTAGATTTAACACAGCAATGACTGGTTCGGTTATCGAGCAAGTCCCTCCGGTGGTGAATACCCAAAAAAGTCTCTGTCGCGATATGAATGGATATAATTGTCTATTGTTGAAAATAAGGTTGTTCTGTATTTTAGTTTAAAAAATGACTACCTTATGTACAGCAATAACCCATTTCTAAGAATACCAATCTGACATTTTTTATAATCAGTTATTATATATTTATTATAATCTAAATCCTGATGACCCCCACAATAAGACCACTATAATTTTAGTACTTTGTTATTGAGATGGCGGTACAATTCTGTCAAAACTAATTATGAAGTACGTGTAAATAATAACTGCAACTTTCATAATAATTCTAAGTTACTACTCTACTACTACTACTACTACTACTACTACTACTACTACTACTACTACTACTACTACTACTACTACTACTACTACTACTACTACTACTACTACTACTACTACTACTACTACTACTACTACTACTACTACTACCGAAAGCACAAACAGTGGTATATAGCTAGATAAATACCAAAATATGTAATTATGAATTGATATATAATGTCTGATCGCCATAACATTTATAATGTCTGTACATTCATATTCCCCATATGCCATTATGTGGCCTGGGTGTAAATAAAAATAAAATAAAAAATCTGAAAATCTACACTCAAGGGCCTATGGCCTAATGTGGAATCAATAAATCAAATCAATATGTTACTATTTTATTTTTTTCACCATTCTACTAGAAATTGGTTTGGTTGGTGTATATCGAGTCCCTGATCCCAAGTCTCATTTACGCCTTAACAAGCCTGGTTTCAAATTATTTTCAAAATATTTAACCGAATGTTTATTAAATAGTAGACATACAATTCGTACAACTTGACGGATTATTACGTGTTTATGCAACTAACTTAGATAAGCCATTCATAATTTATTTGATTGTGACGCCAGCTTACCTGTAACCTAATTGATTATGACGTAATGTATTTGACTGACGGAGTGGATTCCTCTATTGCTCTCCACGCCCGAAAATGTATAACATCGGAGTTGAGTACTTTTTTACTAAGTGCGCATGTCCACGGCATATAGATTTCCGGTCGTATTTCTTCGGCCTATCTTGTTTATAAGAGAATATTAGAACGCTAACAAAATCTTCAGGTGCAGACTTGTTACTAGTCCAATGAGCTACCTGGTCACGCGCGCATGCGTTTTACTCAACTAAGGACGTCGGCAGTCACTGAAACTCATCCCATGGGCACTATCCAAACATCGTTGGAATCTTTAGTACCGATGCAAATGAATGGTCTACAAATATTGGCGTATTTCTATGGTTCCGGCCTATCCATGTCCACGTCCAGTTTATATGGATAGATAGATAGTTTAATTTCACAGTAGCCCATTCGGCATTTGCGTGTAAATTACACAATATAAGAATGTGGCAGACACTATGGTAGTATTACATATTCTAATTATTTTCGTTATTATCACTACTCGTCATCGTTATCGTTACACCAACACCACCATCCTCACCATCATCATCGTATTCATCACCGTTATCGTCGTCGTCTTGATTTTCGCAATTGTTATATTCAGCATGTCAAAGATCTATGAATAACGAGTCAGGCGAAGCGGTAAAAATGATGGCGATGGCAAAGCTATATATGACTATAAATTGAAACAATAGGTTGAATGTAATTTAACCACCACTCACTCGCCTGTAGGCGTACACCAATCTAACATTGCCCTGAGCCAATAATATGGCCAGATATGCCCCATGACGTTTTGGGGGAAGTTGAGTGTATCTATGGTTATTACCTATAAGCGGGGGTGGGTGGGGTGGGGATGGGGGGGGGGGTTGGTTGCTGATGTCAAATATTTGTCTCACAATGTAAATGCATGGTATATAAAGGCAGCCAATTTTTTTATGCATGAACTATTGCCAGACTGAAGTAGTTCTGTCAGTTGAAAGACGCTGGGTTCTTTTCTAATAATATTGTTTTATATATTGTTTACTTACATTTTTATCAATTGGGCAGACTAATATGAAATTATATTCATCCTCTAAATCGTCGCGTCGCATGCATAGCACATCCTTTCTGAGAAAGGGGTTGGCAATGGTTTGTGCCATCTTCCTAATTATATGTGTAGTTTGTGGGAGCGAGTTCGTAGTATGCACAAGAACTGTCGGTACTTGGTTATTGTTGTCATATCCAAATAGTTTTTGTATGACCCATCATCAACAAAGTGCTTGTGTAGTCTAGTTTTGCTACCCGTGTCTAGCTTCCCCTTCATTCCTGATAGAAATTGTCAATTCACGTTTCCAGAGCACCCACCCATCATATGACGTCATAATGAACTGCGTGATATGTACAATGACATCATAATGAATGAAGTCATGAATGACGTCGATAAGTACGTCACGTACGCATATTTGAAGACGGTCTATGCGTTGTTGTACAAATTGTTTGCTTTTACTATTTAATATATATTGGCAGCAACACCACCCAGTCAAATTAGTCACAAAATATTCAACAGCTTCCCTGTATAGTTTTCAGGAAATTGATAGCTATGGCATTTGGCGATCGATCAATCCCAACACGGCGAGGTGTGGGTGGAGCTTAGCTAGTGATGGGCGGGGCATAGCTAAAAATGGAACGGTCCATTGTCCTTTGTTTATAGGCTTCGATGAAACTGTTTTTATGGATACCATTACCTTGCACTATCCAAACATCGTTGGAATCTTTAGTACCGAGCATATGTCTTAAAGAGCTTACCCAATTTTTACAAGTGTTGTCACTATTCTCAGCCTCGCGTTAATCAAAGCATAGAACGTTATATATATATAACGTTCTATGCTTTGATTTACGCGAGGCTGAGAATAGTGACAACACTTGTAAACATTGTGTACGCTCTTTAAGACATATATATACATCATGCACCTCTATTTGGTTGGAAATTTAGAAGTTTGAACCAATATTTCACTATTCGAATTTCCCTGATTATGTAAAAGTGGTACCCTGCCAAACTCACCATAGACCATACAGCTTGGTGTGCTTTGTTTGACGCCTAATAAATGTTTGCAGAAACGGAGATGGCATTTTTCAATTTCGTGTGCTTGATGGAAATCCCACACCTCACTTCCATAGCATAGTACTGGTAGAACGAGTTCATCGAATAAGCTGCAATAATGTGCAGGAGCTAGAATGATGAATTTATTACAGTATTTCTCCAACGCAAATACAGCTTTTTGGCCTTATTCGGATAGGCATTTTTGTGCATCGTAGAATGAACCGTTAAAGGTATGTACAATACCAAGATATTTGATCTTATTTACAACTTCGACCTCATTTGTCCCATACCACCGTTTATCGGTGTAGTGCAGGTGGCCACCTCGTCTAAAGACTATGGGATTGTCTTCTGCATTTACAGATAGGCGTCATCTTTTGCAGTATGACAGTAAAATATCTAAGCCTTCTTGCATGCCTTTAGCACTTTCTGAAAGTTTTATAATATCATCAGCATATAGTAACAGAAATAGTTTAAGAGTGACTAAAGTCTATAGTATCAGCACCAGCTCTAAAATCTCATCTTCAAGATCATTTAAATACGTACTAAATATAAAAAAAGGCGACAAGCCTTCTCCCTGACGTACTCCAGTTAAATATTCAAAATTATCTGACAGTTTTGTGTTTGATCTTAAACATGCTTTTACGCCTCCATACATATACATTATTATATCTCTTATGTTTCCTTTAACACATGGTTTTGTTATCTTATACCACATGCAATCTCTCACACAGAATCAAATGCTTTGGAAAAGTCTACAAATGTATATACCGCTCGAAGATATCAAGCGGGTTCAAACCTGTCCGCGCCCACTTTATAAATGGGGATCTCAAGCGAGTTCCAACCTACCCATGACCATACCACTTTAAACATTGGAGATCTCAAACGAATAATAACCTAGTCATGACCACGCCCACACTCATACATAAAGGATTTCAAGCAAGTTAAACATACACATGTCCACGCCAACATTATAAATAAAGGAGATCAAATGAGCTTAAATATACCCATGACAACGCCCACATTATAAATAGGGGTGTTCAAGCGAGTTTACAGATTGCCCTCTGTTCCCATCCCCATTCAAAGAGAAATAAAGCAATACCCCTCCCACCCCTCCTTACACATCATACAGCACTTACACACGACAACAACAGATCATTAGGCAGCAACAGGAATAAATTTTGATTATTTCAGTTTTCATTTCATTTTCGTAACCCTTGGGGGAGCTACGCATCCCGTCGGGGAAGCGCATCTAAGATCGCCATGGCGACAATAAAATTAACTGAACGAACGAACGAACGAACGAACGAACGAGTTCCAACCTACAGATGACCACGCGCACATTATGAATAGAGGAACTCGTGCTAGTTCCAACCATAGAAATAAAAAACCATAGAACAGATATGCGCATAGATCTTCACTATTGAATGCGTTGTCCCAACTGCTGGTGACGTGAGTTCAGTAAAACGCAAGTGCGCATGTTCTAGTATCCCTGACTGTCTGGCGCAGACGATCAACTGCATATATAACCTCCAAAATTGACTAAATTCTCTGTTGCAAATTTAAAGAGAAATTGAACAGAAGCAAATTTATATATTCTTTGTCAGAAATAAAATTGTGTTGGCTATTTTTATCTGACACTTTGTTTGACTGCGTAATAGAATTAGAAACAAAAACATACTATTTTGGAGAAAATGATAAAATATTGAACTCCGTAATTCCGCCTTTGAGCGGTTGATAGCCACTCTACCGCTATTTATCTCTATAGTTCCAACCTACCAATGACCACGCCCACTTCATACATAAATGATCCCAGATGAGTCCCAACCTACTCTTGACCACGCCCACTTTATACATAAAGGATCCCAAATGAGTACCAACCTACCCTACAACACGCCCACTTGACAGGCATAACTAGAGGATCTCAAGCTAGTTCAAGTTTTTATCAGAGGTATAAACAGAGCTTTGTAAATACCATTTTCAACGAATTTTATCAAAGATTATAAATTTGATATAATACTAATTCAGAAACAGAATGAGATAACATAGAGCCGACATAACTACCCATTTCCTTTGCGATTCCTAAAGATGTACAAGTTGTAGGCTACCAGGTACATCTTTAGGAATCGCAAGGGCAATGGACAATTATGTAGCCTATAGTCGCAACAATTGCGCGTGCATACCATCAGCTGAATATATTATGAGGAACTCACTCCTAAATGTTTATAATGGCAGCTAGCAATCATTATTTATTTTCTGAAACGTGCGCTCCTAATTAGCTTTGAACACCATTATGACATTTGAGAAAGCTATTAATTCCATATAATATTATTTTCAAAATTAATAAATCTTTGAAAGCCAAATAAATATATCTGAATATTCAAAATGCAAGGAATGACTTTTTAGAGCATCTAATTATCAGAATAATCACCGAGAGGGCCACCCCATCTCACCCCCGTCCAACCGTCCTTTGGTGGTGGTGGTGGTGGTGGTGGTGGTGGTGGTGGTGGTGGTGGTGGTGGTGGTGGTGGTGGTGGTGGTGGTGGTGGTGGTGGTGGTGGGATGTGGTGATGGTGGTGGTGGTGGTGGTGGTGGTGGTGGTGGTGGTGGTGGTGGTAGTGGTGCTGATGGTTGCGGCGGCGGCGGTGGTGGTATGGTGGTAGTGGTGGTGGCGATGGCGGCGGCAGTTGTGGTGTTATGGCAGTGGTGGATGTGGTGGTAGTGGCGGCGGCGGGGCGTAGCTGCGGCGGCGGTGGTGGTGGTGGTGGTGGTGGTGGTGGTGGTGGTGGTGGTGGTGGTGGTGGTGGTGGTGGTGGTAGTGGTGCTGATGGTTGCGGCGGCGGCGGTGGTGGTATGGTGGTAGTGGTGGTGGCGATGGCGGCGGCAGTTGTGGTGTTATGGCAGTGGTGGATGTGGTTATATAATTAAACGCACTGGCTCAGGATCTCCCAAGGTTGGGAGATATTTTTTATTTATTTTATTGTCTGAGATTTGTTATGTTTGTTTGATAGAGGCGGTATGGCCTATAAAATATGAATAATATATATCATTCATTCTGAAGGTTTTTGAAGAGTTAATTTCGAATTAACCAAGATGTCACGTAGATTGGAGTTTTTCTTAAAGGCTATCACTGGACGCAAATTGAGAGGTTTTTTCATTTTATCCTGCAATTTATGATATTCATCTTTCAAAATTTCAGAAATTTCAACATTTTTTCGATTGTATGTTAAAGTGAATGGAATAATTTCACGTTGATCAGCAAGACCAGGGTCCACGTTTATGCCACTCGGCCATTTTGTTTTCAGTTGCTTAATCCAAAATGATTCTCGAAGTTTTCTTTGTTTATCAGTCTCTTCGGCCGTAGCAGAAAGAGGCAGTTGCTCAATAGGCATAATTTCAAAGTGTCTATCGACAGAATGACCAGGAAGATTGAAATGTTGAGCTACGTTGGTGTCCTCGTCGTGTCTAATATCGCAAAGGTGTCTAGTTGCTCGCCATCTGAAAGGGCATTTTGTTTCACCGACATACTGCTTTTGGCATAATTTGCAAGATATTAAATAGATAACATTTTTAGAATCGCAATCTAAATTAGACTGAAGTTGGAATTTGCTTTTGTTCTGATAACTGACAAATGTTGACTGATTAGGTAGATAGAGGTCTAATTTACACCTCTTCTTTCCACATTTCTGAGATTGTCCTACGCCTATAATCGGACGATTGTGACGAATTTTGGTAGGCTTTTGATCGGCAGCCTTATCAGTAATAGTTTCCAAATCATGTAAAGTTTCGGATTTTATTTTGCGCAAAAATCGTGTTGAATATCCCCTCGGTTTGAGGGCTTTAAATAAGGTGGAACACGCAGATTCAAAATTCTTTCTATCACTAGAATTTCGGTGAAATCGGATAATCTGTGATTTGATAATACCTTTAAAAGTATGAGGTGGATGGAAAGATTTCTTATGCAGTAGTTGATGGGAATCGGTGGGCTTAAAGAATACTTTGTAATCAAGAAGCCCACTCGTGTTATAATTTACACCTTTGTAGAGAGTAACGTCCAAAAAGTCTACCGACGACTGGTCGATGTTGGCTTTAAGTTTGATGTTAGGATCGTGATTGTTCAAAATAGTGAAAAATTCATCAAACTCTTCCCTCGAATGATTCCAGATCATAAAAATATCATCGAGGTAACGGCGGTAAAATAAGGGCTGCTTAGGACATTTGTTAAGCGCATCTTCTTCCCACTCAGCTACATAGATGTTGGCAAAACTAGGACTAAAACGTTTACCCATAGCGCATCCACAGATTTGTTGGTAGATTTCGCCAGCGAATTCGAAATCATTGCCCTTTAAACTCAGCTCCAGGAGAGCTAATATTTCGCTAGTGGGCCTATTGTTATCAGGATATTTATCAAATGCTCTGCGAACAGAAGTCAAACCCCTTTCGATGTCAATGTTTGTGTACATAGCATCGATGTCGAGGGTTATCAAGAGTGAGTTTGGAGGAACAGAAATTTTGGAGACCTCGGATAGGAAATCCTCAGTGTTGTTCAAAAAGCTGAAATGTCTATTCGCAATTGGTTGTAGGTGGTAATCAATAATTTCACTAATTCGATAAGATTCAGAGCCGCAATCAGAGATAATAGGTCGACCCGGTGGTATCATAGGGTCGGACCATGACTCAATAGGTTTATGAATTTTTGGCAAAAGGTAAAACGTACGTGGATTTGAATCTCGTTTAGCAGTAAGGTATTTAAACTGCTTTTTCGTTATGGCCTTGTTGTCAGCCATTTCTTTAAGGATTCCATTAAATTTATCACAATTATTTTGCCAGAGTGGTTCGTCTAATTTGCGGTAGTGTTTCAGATTACTGAGTTGCCGATGCGCTTCACGAATATAATTATCCTTACGCATTATTACAGTAGCAGATCCCTTGTCAGCAGGCTTTATAATGATGTCATTGTTTTTACGCAAACCTGTTAAGGCTAAACGTTCTTGATATGACAAATTTTGATGATTTTTAGGAAATTCTAAATTTTCAACACGCTCCTTGATAGCTTTTATACTATCAGGGATCGCAGGGTCAACCAACTTCGAGTTAGGTGCCCATCCAGTTTTTTCAACAAAAGGTAGAAAGTTGTTTTTCTTGGAATTTCGAAAAAAGTCTGCTAATTTTACACGGTGAGAAAATTCTTCAATTTCCCATAAGCCATTATCTAAAAGGGCATCTATGTCGACTTTGGGCCGTGGTGTTGGTACATATGTTAGACCCAGATTTAGCAACGATCTTTCTGCTTCAGACAATGTAGAACCAGTTAGGTTAATGATATTACAACCTAGGCCAATTTCTGGGTGGTTAGTACCCTGACCCATAGTTAGTTTAAATTAAGGTGCGATAACCAACTATTATACATCCTATTTGCAGTGCACTCAGTCCAGTGGATGTTGTCCTCAACCACCTGAAATTCAGACACGGGGAGGCTGGGCAGGATAGGGACCTTGGCCCTTAAGGCCTCGACACGGCTATTAACGAATTGTATGTTTCGTTTCTGGGTTGTAGTCAGGTGCTTCGAATAATTTAGTTTGGCAAAGTGAACTTTAGCCTTTGGAAATTTAGAACGCATGGTACTAAACAGATTCTCAATTCTTTGGGAGGTGTCATGCTGAAGTTCGTCCTTATCATTAATTCCGATGTTAAGGATGATACGCTGAGGTTGGAAGACCTCATTGTGTTTTCTAACCATATTCCTAATGTGGTTTATCTTAGCACCTGGATAGATTGCTACCTGCATATCTGGATGAGGTGTCTGATTGATACGAGCTAAATTTGAAGACCCAATCAGCAGAATCTTCTTGTTCAGAGTAGGAAGGCGCCATTCATTCTTGTTATCCACCACGAACCGAAACTTGTAGAAAGACCTATGCTCTTTGGGTGTATCCCTAGGCGTAGGTTTGGGCTTAGGTGTGGGCGTAAATTTAGGTTGTGGTGGCATGGACCTTGGCGTCGACGATCTGGTCTTTTGACCAGGTCGGTCAGTAGCTGCTCTCTGTGGAAGGGGAGGAAACTCGACTGGGGACAGTGGCGAGACCGGAAGTGGGATCTGACTAGGATCCACATAAGCGGGCACTGACGGTGACCATGCTGGCAGTGGAATCAGGAGCGGATCCACCACAGGAGACTGCAGGGGGAACACTGGTGAGCTCTGGTTATTCACCCGCTTAACTACTGGGGGACTCTCAGTGGGTGACCTATTCCGTTTCCGATTTGATTGTGGGATGACTGGTACGGTCAAGGCTGACCTTGCAGTCGGTGTGCCTGGTAGGGCCACAGAGGGCCCTGCAGTTGATGTTCCTGGTAAGGTCACAGGTGACCCTACAGGGGGTGTTGTACTATGGCAGGTTCTAAAATGTGGATCAAAAGGTCTGATGAAATCATAAAACTGATCAATTGATGAAGAATGAAACTTCCTGCCATAGTTATTTCGGGCCCAATTTATTGCTGTGGTCTTCGCTCTACCTAATTCTAAATTTGGTTTGGACTGAGCTTCGATGAGGATTTGGTTTGGACTGAGCTTCGATGAGGAGCGACATAAGACGACCAAGCTGGAAATTATAGTGACTAATGTTAACCTGGACTAAAGATATGGCCCATTTCAAATTTGCTGCTAAGATGTCCTTACGGACCTCGGCGTTTGGCATCGCTGGTTTACAGAAGAAATTCTGTCTCTCTAACTCTGACACTTTCCAGCTCAATCCAGGAGGCAAACTGCCCCTACGTACATGAGCATTCAAGATGCCAAGGTGGTGAAAACATTGTATAATCATGTAGTAACACTTGGTTAGTGCAGCCTGGGCAGATGGCGGGCGACTGTCGTTAGACCTCCTGTCATCCCGTCTTCTACTCTTGCTAACTCCAGCCATAATGTTACTAGTTAGATAATTCAATGTTTCTGCCACTAAAATCTACAAGAATACCAAAAAATTGAGGGGACCTAATGGAATCGTGAACCAAGGGAAGTCTATCGAATTACAAGCCTAACAAAATCTACAAGCGCATCAAAAATCTACCGCTGAAAAAAAGAAGGTTATGATTAAGCATGTTAATATTTAAATAATTCATATAAACTATTAAAGGATAATTGTGTATATTACCAATAATCCTATGCACCGTCGTGAAGTGGGCGACCGGTTTCGACAAGGTTTGTCAGCTTCAGGCCACAGAACAAATCTGCCTGTCCACCAAAAATCTGTCTATTTATTAGAATTGATGGCCTTATGGATGTGGCTTAGATTAGTGTTCAATTGTACTTTGAAAATTTTAAATTTTATTCACATTAAAGAGTTGGACTGCCACAGATGTTTAAAAACTATTGTCTAAATCCATTGACGTTGATTGAGTTCTCTAAGGTTTCTGAGTGGGCTTCCAGTAATACTCTCATGAATGAGTGGCGGTTGATCAAAGAGATCAAGCCATGCATATTAACCCAGTGAGCTCGATTCTGTTTGTTCAGAACGAGGTTCTATTATCGGTCTGTTGATTGATCAAAGGGATCCCACAACGGTCATTAATCATTTGAACAGTGAACTCTATTTCAAAAGGTGTTGTTGGACTTTGTTTTCAAGTCTTTTGAAGTCGAATTTAGGAAAGAACATTTTTTAATTTCCAACAATAAAATAATTGTCTATAGAATTTAGACTAGTAGGATTCACGTGTATTTGATAGATTTAATGAGCAATATGAATTTCGAGTTCCTTCCATCCATCCATCCACCCACCCACCAACCCATCCACCCACCCATCCATCGACCCACCCATCCATCGACCCACCCATCCATCCATCCATCCAACCATCCATCAATCCATCCATCCATTCAGTTAATGAAGGAAGGAGTGACAGAAGGAAGACAAATGAAGAAAGGATGGATGAAGTAAGGAAGGAAGAAAGGAAGAATGGAGGGAGGGAGGGATGGCGGGAGGGAATGAGGGTGGGACGGGGGGGGGGGGGGTCGAGGATCGATGAAGGAGGGAGGGAGGGAGGAAGGAAGGCAGGAAGAAAGGAAGAATGGAGGGAGGGAGGGATGGCGGGAGGGAATGAGGGTGGGACGGGGGGGGGGGGGAGGATCGATGAAGGAGGGAGGGAGGGAGGAAGGAAGGCAGGCAGGAAGGAAGGAAGGGATGGTGGAAGGGAGTGAGGGTGGGACAGAGGGTGCGAGGATCGAGGGAGGAGGGAGGGAGGAAGGAAGGAATGAAGAAGAATGGAGGGAGGGACGGAGGGAGGGAGGGAGGGGGAAGGGAGGAAGGAAGGACAGAATGAAGGAAGGAAATTATCAGAATAATCACCGAGAGGGCCACCCCATCTCACCCCCGTCCAACCGTCCTTTGGTGGTGGTGGTGGTGGTGGTGGTGGTGGTGGTGGTGGTGGTGGTGGTGGTGGTGGTGGTGGTGGTGGTGGTGGTGGTGGGATGTGGTGATGGTGGTGGTGGTGGTGGTGGTGGTGGTGGTGGTGGTGGTGGTGGTGGTAGTGGTGCTGATGGTTGCGGCGGCGGCGGTGGTGGTATGGTGGTAGTGGTGGTGGCGATGGCGGCGGCAGTTGTGGTGTTATGGCAGTGGTGGATGTGGTGGTAGTGGCGGCGGCGGGGCGTAGCTGCGGCGGCGGTGGTGGTGGTGGTGGTGGTGGTGGTGGTGGTGGTGGTGGTGGTGGTGGTGGTGGTAGTGGTGCTGATGGTTGCGGCGGCGGCGGTGGTGGTATGGTGGTAGTGGTGGTGGCGATGGCGGCGGCAGTTGTGGTGTTATGGCAGTGGTGGATGTGGTGGTAGTGGCGGCGGCGGGGCGTAGCTGCGGTGGTGGTGGTGGTGGTGGTGGTGGTGGTGGTGGTGGTGGTGGTGGTGGTGGTGGTGGTGGTGGTGGTGGTGGTGGTGGTGGTGGTGGTGGTGGTGGTGCTGCTGCTGGTGGTGGTGGTGGTGGTGGTGGTGCTGCTGCTGGTGGTGGTAGTGGCGGTGGCGAAAGCGGTGATGGTGATGGTGGTGGTGCAAACACCTCTGAGACGGCAACGACTCCCTGCGATATAGACGTCAAAATGTAAGCCAGTTTTTCATCAAATTTCATCCAAATTCGTGACATTTGGCAGCATAAAAATATTAAACGATAAACTTCCTTTCATGCGTAGCTTAAGCTTACAGGATATCCGTGACGTATGTATCCACTTGAAGAGTTTGCAACAGGTCACGATTAGACTCGGCAAAGCCTCAGAATAATCGCAACGATCTCAGTAGGACGTAGGGAATTGAATGGTGGGTGATCTGGGTATACTTACAACTAAATATTCCTGTAGACATGTTTTATTGTTTTGAAATGGTCATATGCCTAGATGTGCCCTTTCAAGCCAACCTACATGTTCAGTTATTTTGTATTTCCAACCTGCATGTCCGTTGTTCATAAGAGTAGAGTGATGGGGCGGATGATTTAGGAATATAATTTATACTTTATTTGACATTTGAACTGTGAGAATGCTAAGTTAAGTCCACCTTCGGTGTCTGATCGGGTCTGAGGATGAATATAATTTTAGTCGAGTTGCATTCATCACCGTTCAAGAAGGAATTACAAAATCCAAAATTGACTCACATCGGACGTGAGATATGGTCAGCGACAGCTTCCACGATAAATGGATGAATCCACTTGTTTATAGCTATGCCCTGCCCATCTCTAACTAAGCTCAGCTCACTCTTCCAGCGTGTTGGCATCGATGTATACAGGCTACTTTGAATCCTGAATTACCAGAATCTCAATTTGAAAGTAATTACACACTATAACAGATAAACTGTAGAATAGTTTGAAACTAATTTGACTGGGTGCTGTTGTTGTCTGTGGCAGCAACATCGGTCAGTCAAATTAGTTTCAAAACAGGCAACTGAATGTTTATTAAATAGTAAATTCATCAAAGACAGGCAGCAACAGTGCTCAGTCAAATTAGTTTCAAAATATTCAATAGAATCGTTATTAAATAGTAAATTCATCAAAGACATACAATTCGTACACGTGGCTGACCTTTAAATATTCGCGACGGAGCTAGATACGTCCACGCGTTTTGACCGTGATGTCAGCGTTTATGTGACGCAATTAATTATGACATCATATACTTGAGTGACTGATCGGGTCCCTCCATTGTAACGGCGTTCTAAATGCGATGAATGTTGTCTAGGATTGCCTGTTGATAACTAGTTCATTGTATAAAATATTGATTTACTTATTTCGCCATTTTACTAGCAACTCGTAATTAATATAGGTCAGTGCGTCGGTTTGTCTGTCAGTCTATCAATTTGTTTTAACATTCCGGACAAAGCTGGGCAAGTGGCAACGACAGTACGTCGCACTTGTAAGCTTCTATTTGCGTTTAAAAAGCAGATCGACCAAAAGAGCATTCCCTGATAACGCAGCTTACTGGGCCGATGCTGCATTATCTGGGTTATAGGGGTACAATGGATATTGTTTTGAACAACTGTGATTCTAGGATAATTTGTTGTCACGCTGTTGTCTATTTGAGAGATGCTTGAGAACTCGATGTACGGTTAGGGATGGATGGGGTGATTGAGGGAAAGAGGAAAGAAGAGAGCAAGGGAGGGAGGGAGGGAGAGGGAACGATGGGGAAGGGTGTGTTGTAGAGAGCGGGGGTGGAGAGAGAGGCTAGGGGCCAGGGTCGGCCCTAGGGTTTCTGGCGGACTCCCATTTAAGGGGGGGGGGGGTGGTCCGGGGATCCTCCCCCGGAAAATTTTGAAATCCAGATTCTCTGAGAGGGCATTTCCTGCATTTCCAGAGCGAAATATGGCTCTTGTCCTAAGTGTGGGTTTTTTAGAAATCTTATTTGCTTTGAGTACATGTAGTTTGGGTGGTGAGATGCGTCCCGACTCCTTTTTGCCGGCCCTCTAAAATCTGGCACGCCTATGCCTTGAGCCTGCCCTCTGGCGGTGGGGGGGGGGGAGAGAGGGTGATGTTGGGGTGTGTGTGTGTGTTGCTTTCAAATTATTAATAAAGCATCTTTCAAAGTTGTTGCCTCCGATATTCACAACGGACCCGTGCGAAAGACGTCACCACCTCCCGAGAACCATTGAGGTTAGATTTATTAACTTGGTCAGCTAAAAAAATAAAATGCCGCCCAGTTCCGTGGGAATTATCTAATACATGTTTCAACGCGGCCATAACTTGGTCATAAACGCACACGGCCCATCAATAAAGGTCACACTATAACTGCTAAAAGGTATTTAAAGACATTTGCACTCTGGTATATTATTTGCGTGTTAAATTTGTAATACATATGTATATATACCTATAATGAATGTGCTATCGGGCAATGAAGGAAACTTCTGTCGTCACCATTCTTACAAAACTCAAGGGAGACTCAGAGCGCTGTGTATTGCATTTGCTTGCGTGTATGTGTGCGTGCTAGTTGCGTGTGTGAGTGCGTGCGTGTGTACGTGCGTGCGGGTGTACGTGCGTGCGGGCGAGTGCTTTACAACCTTTCGAAAACTATTGATAAGATTTAGCTCAAATTGAAAGCTTATTCCAACAAACTAGAATTTATGATTTTTCATTGCGATCCGGGAAAATCGTTAACAAGTGCGACGCAGACAGACACAGACATACGGACGGACGGACGGACGGACGGGCGGGCGGGCGGGCGGGCGGGCGAGCGGGCGGGCGGGCGAGCGGGCGGGCGGGCGGGCGGGCGGGCGGGCGGGCGGGCGGGCACATACAATTTCAAATCACAACTAAATTGCGCGAACAGACAAATTGTGAACAATCTCTGTCTGCTAGTAGCTAGAGTTCCAATCGCTCACGGACGTGCAAGACGACAAGGGACCATGGGAAACTTCATAAAAAAAAGTTTATGTCATTTAACGTCGCTGCTAATAAGTCTGCATGTAAAACCGTCAACCAATGTCGTAAAAGTTTAATAAATCGCTTGCATTGATAACGCGATTTGTTATGTGAGTCCATGCAACTCTCACGTAGACTTTCCATAAAATATGTGAGGATTTGGGGGACATGGATGAACTTTTGAAACAAAACTACCATTTCGTAAAGTCCGTCTCTTGAAAAAGGGCCGGTGGCTATATATGCAGTCAATACGAGGTGGTGTGTGGATAACAGAAGAGGTATGCGTTAAACCCGCACCCACCGATAACGATTTACACCGGTGGTACGGTAAGTATACCTAACTCTAAATGCCACCACACCCACCACCCCATTCTTCAGCCGAAAACATTAAAACAATTTCATTTAAGCGGTTAAATGTCATATGTGTTTGAATATTTGTACATAAGCGGCCTACAATGGAGGTTTCTATAACGGTTATTGTCTTAACCATTTAACACTCGAATTTGTTTCAATTTTCTCGTAGAAAATATCTATTTGCAGACCAAAAGAAGACTATTTTTGAAAATTTATCACTGGAATGACTGGCTCGGTTATCGAAACCGTAATGCATTGTTTCTTATATTTTTGTAACGTTTTCACTGAGTTATTTGCGTATATAAAATACATCATTCGACATTCATTAAATCATGTGGACAATAGGGGATATTTTAAAATTGCAATCAACTGTATTAAATTTTATAAAACTATAAAAACTAATACAGAAATGTTTGGAAAATTGGCTTAGCTTTCCAATGATGTATGACTTCAATAATATTATGAACATAGTTTTTCATATGCACTGCCTAAAGTGCGCTGTATCCGATTCCCTTGTAGTAAAGTAATGCTGTTTGCGCGTCAGCTATCGCGGTTACCAGTCGGAAGTGGGATGCGCGATGCATTCAGGGAAGGTATTTTCCCAAAGGTGTATTGCATGTCTTTATTTATTTGACATGCTTGTGAATATTTTGAAACTATTTTGACTGGTCCTATGGCAGCAACAGCACCCAGTCAAATTAGTTTTAAAAGATTCAACAGCTTACCTGTTTAGTTTTCTGAAAATTGACAGTCGATCGATCCCAACACGGGCGACGTATGAGCGGAACTTAGCTATATATGAGCCGGGCATACCTAAAACCAGTTTTTTTGGAAATATGATAACTTATTTATGAGCCGTACTGTAGGCCTACTTATATTCATCTAAGCGGATACGTGTTGCGAAAGAATAAGAATCATTCCAGACCATCTCAAACTATATAAAAGCAAAATAAAAATATACGTAATTTAAAAAAGGAATATCACCCAGAATATAGCCTACTTTTATACCATAGTCTACAGGTTAATTATCGGCGCCACGTTGATATCAACTTTCTTGATTTATCTGCTGTTTATTACGCAGTTTTAAGTTAATGTCTCCGCGCTACATGACTCTATGCACGTACTTGTAAAGCAACTTTTACAGAGCCACCACGTGTCCACACGCAGCAGAGCACAGTATTAGTCATACACATGTTTTGTGGTTATAGTCAGATTTCAAAAAAGGCAAAAATTAATCTCACCCTAAACATTTTAGGTAGAGGCTGGAGACTGGTAAATATCATTTCTAGGGTCCCTGGGGAGTTTTGCTAGGTATGTCTCCATACGAACTTTTGCACATTGTGGCGGCCATCTTGAATTTCAAGATGGCTGCCAGTAAAATTCGTTAATTCTCAATAAACCTTGCCTCCCAGACGTCATAGAAGCATGATCTTGGTGTCTATACCCACATTGTTGATAGTGAGGAAACCGAATTTAGCATTAAGAAGTTCGTAGGTGGCATATATCTTAAATTACAACACAGTGTCGTGTGAACGCGTTTTTGTTTTCATTAATTCATGAAAAACGGAACACATTTAACAGTTAGCGCTCTAAAATTTCAAAACTTTAAATTAAATTTCACTTCCTCTTATAGCCAGTGTTCATTTTGAAAACAATTTTGCTCAAAGCTGTTGCGGTCTATCCCCAGGGACCCTAGAAATAATATTTGCCAGTTTCCAGTCTCTACCTAAAATGTTTAGGGTGAGCTTTATTTTTGCCTTTTTTAAATCTGCCCCTGACTAGTAATTATTTTTTAAATAAATACATAAAATGTTCATAAGCCTATACAAGGTGGCAACCAACTTGGATCTCCCTATGGCATCATAAGTTCAATTACATGATTAAACAAAACGATTAGTAGTCAGGAATATGTTTAGACTATCAATGTCCACTGATTGCATATCATCAGTCATCACGAACTTTGTTGTATGGATTCATGCAGATCGTGGAACACTTGCAAGCATTGGTACAACACATAGTGTTTTTGGTACAGGTACAAAACAAGCTCACATGCGTGAGCGACAACGCGTTCCGTCCTCTCGATTACTACACCCACACTATTTCACTTCAATAGTCTTAGAGCAAACTGGATCCAGTGTCATAAGTCTTGGTTTTAGAGCACCATCCTGCATGTACCATCCATATTCAAGCGCGAAGGCAGATTCTGCATGGCATTGGCAGACTGATTCCATATGAGGGTCTGGTAATGAACTCTTTGACAGTGTAATACCAGGGCGTCTCTTGTATGTGGCAAATAGTCAATGTTTGTTTTGCACTGGAAGAACTTTAATGCGCGAATTTCGTGAATTGATGGTGAACTTGTAGTAGGATCATACAATTTGCATACAAATGATTCCACAGATGCTAATTGTTCTGATGATAGCTTCGAATGCTGACCCAGCCCTTGAATAAGTCTTGGGTTTTGTAAATATACCTTCCAGGCAGAGTTTTTGGAAATTCCCGCAAATTGACTTTTTGTGTCACTTCCCGTGAAAGCGTGGAACGCTAGTAATCCCCTCCGGATGGCATCGTCTAGCTTTATGTCATGTACTCTTATCATCCGTGGAGATCTAGCAGTGCCTGCTTTCATCCAAACCTCCCGGGATAGTTTACTAGAAAACACTGTCAACATCACTAACACATCAGTATCCCTACAAACTACAACTGTTCTGTCATATCCTTGGTCTACAGCATCGCACGCGCGTAGAACAATCCTAGTGTCCGCCTCTTCGTGGTTAGCCGAAAGCATTGAAACTTCACGTCAGGAGCGAGACATTGATTTTGGTGATTTCCGTAAAACCTCCACTAACAACAATTTCTTTTCCAGAAAGTTCGCTAGAGATCAACAATTCCTCTGAAAGGAAACGAGCAAGGTCGGCTTTGTTTTCTGCCAGGGTGATAAAAGTTTTCCAGTTCTGAGGAAGTTTTGTATCTCTACCAGATATCAAGCGCATAATTTGCTTTGTACCAGTGCGTCGTCTTTCACGTGTACCTTCTTTGATCGAATTTTGTTCACACCTGTCGGAAATAACATCTACTCTTTTCGAAGTCATACAATTTAATTTGACACAGTTCACAAACGCATCTGATAAATCGCCAAATGTAATGGCATTTAGTGGTTTCCCTATAGCTTGGGCTATTGCCATACCGTCAACAATGGTACATGTTTTCATGTCATCAGTAGGAGTGATGCTCGTCTCAGACACATCTTTAGCTAGAATGTCCATTAGCTGTGATTTGTCCGTTTTTCTCGACTTTCCATCCGATGTGCTGAGTGAAAGAGGTAGTGCACACAATTCCCGGTGAAGCACACCCTCTAGGTTCACTTCTCGTCCAGATTCCTGTGAACAGACGACGAAAAAGTTCGCGATCAGCTTTCACATCACTTTTTGACCTAGTTCTCTGTGTTTCACCTTTATATATTGAACTCATAGTCTTTGAATTGTTTTTCTTAAGAGTATCATGAAAACCCTTCGCAGATACGAGGCGCGAGTGTAAGAACGACTTACGTTGTTCCTGTCCCTTTCCACTAGCACCAATTATATATGATTGTATGTCTTTGGAAGCAACGTCGCCAGTAGCAATTTGGACTGAAAATATTAAAACGTTGAAACTGCTCAACATTTTCTGAACGTCAGATTTATCACGTTCCATTCTAGACGGGCCACACTCTTTGTGGCTATTTCCACTTTCCTTGTCCTCAACGTGTAGTCCAACCATGGAATATGTATTATTGGCTAACTTAGCACGTTCATTAAATGTAATGCCCCACCGATGTAAGGCTGGTGTGTCCTGTGTTATGCCAATTAATCCTCCGGCAATCTTCCCGCGTTTATTGAGATGCTCGAGTCCTTGGTCATCAGGAATTTGATTGAATGCATGTTCTGTTTCTTTCACAACGAAATCTCCCCGGAGAAATCCACTATGTACTTCTGGCACAGTTGTACTCAGCTGTCGCATGTCAGCAAGGAATACTGGTCCCCATCTGTTATGATGGGTGTGGTCATATATCGCAAACCAAGGAAGCATTTCGGCAAATGATGACACATAAAGATTCCAATCACCTGATCGCAGGGCACGTATAAAACGGAGTAAGATACACACTAGCCTTGTGTACTGTCTCCAGAGTAGCAGAGTCGGATCACCAGAGTTTGCCTGGTCAAATCTTTCTACGAGATGAACAAGCTCATCACACTTAGAAAACAATGTATCTAGTGATGCTGTTGTTTTCACGTCATCATTGTCATCATGCATATCACTAATAACCTGCTTAGAGAGAGATTTTATTTCTTCAAGATCAATGTCATTATCAGATTCCTCAGTCCATGAGAGCAATCGTGGCCATAGGGAAATCCACAAGGCTTCAAAAGTACGTTTGTGAGCACGGAATACACGATTCCACATTTCCCCCTTCATTAGATTTGCAGCTGTATTAGAGCCGAAGATACCACTTTCTATCCAAATGGCTTCTAGACCCGAGTCGGCCATATGCTGGCCAATGGCCTTACAAAAATTCAGCTGTATGTGAAAAGCGCCAAGCATCATGATTATGTTCTTGGCTGAATCTTCATGATTCTTATTCCATTGTAGCATCTTTGCCTCGCAGTAGAGCTGCTCATCAAAGGTTATCACAGTCTACTTTTGATGAAGACGTTGTACCATGTCTTGGCACCTCATCATAGCTGTCCAGATAGTGTCATAATCATGTGCAGGGGCATTTATAATTGGTAGGGAATTCACTACAGTCGCTTCCGGTTCTGCACTACCAGACATTGAATTGAATCCACACCAAACTGGAATTTTGGTGCCTGTGTCGTAGTGTCTACAAAGGATCCAAGCCAAATCTTTAGCTTCTGCCTGCATGCGTATTGTTTTATCTGGATCCAACACGTTCACGTCAACAACCGAATGAAAGGCCGGTTCAGGTTTTAACGAATCCAACATGCACGAATTCTCAACACATAAGAATTTGTCAGGCACTCCCAGCGACTTTGTTGTCCCACGAGATATTTCAGTTGCTTCTTCATCAGCTATGCGCCTTCTGTAAGCTACGGTCTGAGAAGCATGGAAACTGTTCTTCCCATCTAAAGTTTCTGGATTGACATCAAAATTGTTATTTGCAAAACGTATATATCCAGAAAGGTCACCGGCCTTGAAATTCCTAGGAACTATCACATCACCATCGTCGTGATACTGGGAGCTTATGTTGTTTGCAATTGACGTGTCGGCGCGCAGTACAGATTCATAGCCAACAGAATTTCCCGCGGTATGCATTAACTGGACCAGTTCTTTCGCCCGTGTTGCTTGGTGAATAGGTAAGCCAACACCTAGATGCTTTGGGGTAACCTTTTGTCCTTTAGACGACAAATGAATAATATCCTGTGCTGTATTGAGAATTTTATTTCGGAGATCATCTCGCTCTTCCTGCTCATCTTCAATGTCATGTGAACCAAGTAAACGCAGAAACATGTATAAACTCTCCGGTACAATTTTCTCAACATGACAGATATCTATTCCACCAATAAGGTTATGTTCTGGAGCATCACGTACGTCAGTTCAGAGTTTTGTAGGTACTCTGTAAATCCAACTGAGAAATTCAGTATCCAGATCTGCCGGTTTGTATTTTGCTTGTGGCATAGTAAATTCATTGTCACTGCTGTCAACAACAAGCTGCATAGTATGAACAAAACTGTCTCTATGAACTAACAACAGGGATTCATTGTTATTCAATGGTGCAACAAATTCAGCCGAATCTGCTAGCACACGTTGCATTTTTTCTTTGAACCGATTACTTCTGTAAATGCCAGGATCTAATTCTACCTCGGACAAGAGGTCACAGTACCGCTGCCAAACGGAGATAATGGAATAAATTCCTCCCCTTGCGAGATCTTTCTTGAGTTCATCAGTCACATTTAGAAAACATAAGTCTGAAAGATCTAGATTAGCATTGTCATCTGGGATTTTTTTATCATTAGCTCTGGCAAATGTCCGATAACATTTCAAGTGGTATTTCCCTTCATCTGCAATGAGATCGTTCACACTAGCTAAGCGGTACCGCATGATGCTGTCCTTTTTGGTGAGTTTTAATATCTTACTGGACGTTTCTAGGGTTCGTACATTATGTAAACACTGTTTTTCTCTAGCCTCCTGACAAAACATGCATTGACTCCAGCCAACCGGAGCTATTCCCGATCGTGATGACCTTGCGTCAGAAGCGGTATCTTGGTTGGGTGGATTATGAACCTCAGAAGAGCGTTTTATTTTGACTTCATGGCGATTCTGTAATCGTCTACGGTGATCTGGATTTGTTAATCGTGCATAACAGCTCTTATGCCACTTGATCTGATTGATGTTCTCGTGCAAGTCGACACATTGAGGTCTAGCTAACGTTTCTATGTTGTCTAAATCACAATATTTTGTCTGTGCGTTAATGGATTCTCTAATTCGTTGAATTCCATTGTCCGTAGCACTTCTGAGAAGGTCGTTCCTGATGACCGCCTGACAGAGAAGGCACTGTGAAAAATCATTGTCTCTATTACAACTTCGTCGACGCGGTGTGGTGGCTACTGGCTCCATGTCAGTCTAAGTGTCTGAAAGATAAGAAGAGAACCATTAGTTAAGTGTTAGCCATTTATCAGCCAAAAACAACCAACATGCCTTAGGTAGCGGTCTCCAGGAATGCCATTTGCGATCACATGAGAAGACTATCGTTTAGAATTGACCATTAGAATGACTGGTCAGATACCCAAGACAGCCATTCTAGTGGTAAATGTTAAAGATAACCCTCTTCGTCTGCAAATCGACATTTTCTAAGTTGTAATTTATCTAGATATAGTGCCTTTTTCGTGAATTGATGAAAAAACGAGTCTCACATGTGAAAAACCATAAGGGCTGCCACTCTAACAATTTCCTAATAGTAAAATCATGTTCTCCACTATTGAAAACATGGGTATAGACACCAAGATCATGCTTCTATGACGTCTGGGAGGCAAGTTATTGAGAATTAACGAATTTTACTGGCGGCCATCTTGAAATTCAAGATGGCCGCCACAATTTGCAAAAGTTCGTCTGGAGACATACCTAGTAAAACTCCCCAGGAACCCTAGAAATGATATTTACCAGTCTCCAGCCTCTACCAAAGATGTTTAGGGTGTATCATATGTTGGTGATCTGCCCCCTGACTATTACCCTATACACACGTATAGTCTTTCCAAAGCGTAGCGAATGGGAATATGATTTGTATTTCCCCGAGCGAAGCTAGGGAAACACGTAATCATACAAGTATTGTGCCGGGTGTAAGAATTGTATGTCTCTACTGTTTAGTAAACTAGCTGTTGAATATTTTGAAACTAATTTGACTGGCAACAACAGTATCCAGTCAAATTAGTTTCAAAATATTCAACATCTTACCTGTCTAGTTTTCTGGAAATCGATAGTCTGGGAGTTCAGCGATCGATCGATCCCAACACGAGCAAGGTGTGGGTAGAGATTAGCTAGAGGTAGGCGTGTCTTAGAAGAACCTTGAAAGATCCGTTGCACATCGCTGTACCAAATGGAAATATCTGGCGTGTAGACTACAGCTAATAAATGAGAAATAATATGTTTCTAAAATAAATCAGCAACAAGATAGTTAGTTCAATTTTGAACACGATGTAAGAAATGTTCTGTTGGATATTTGAAATATAATTAGTGGAAAAACACTGCTGCATTAGGCAGCAATGTCTTCCAATCCAATTAGGCTATGTTCAGAATATTCAACAGCACGTTTTACGTTGCTTTAGAATGTTATGTTTATTTTACGAAGTTATTTCTGTGTTAGACTGTAGGTGATGAACAATGGCCGGAGCCAAGTGATGTGAAAATGAGATTCTGCCTCCTATGTGATGTGATATTTCATAGAGAGTGAATGCGAAACTGTACGGAATGACGAGGATAACAGACAGTGATCATTGTGATGCATCGCCCTTGCGATTTGTGACAGGGACTAATTAAGTGATGAAATGTATTCAAATACGTTTAGCAGTGTAACAGAACTTTCCACTTTATCAACCCATCTTATGACGTCATAATCAACTACGCGGCGTGTAGAGTGACATCATAATGAATGACGTTATGAATGACGTCGAAAAGTACATCACGATCGCGTATTTGAAGACGGACTATGCGGCTGTACGAATTGTATCTCTTTACTATTTAATAAATATTCTGTTGAATATTTTGAAACTAATTTGACTGGGCGATATTGTTGCCATAGGCAGCACCAAGTCAAATTAGTTACAAAATATTCAATAGCTTGCCTGTAGAGTTTTCAAGAAATTGATAGTTAGGGCATTCGGGGATCGTTCAATTCCAACACGGAGAACTGTGATTGGAACTTAGATAGAGATGGGTGGGGCATAGCCAAAACTGGAACGGTTCATTGTCCTCTATGTAGAGGGGAAGAGGGCGCGGATATAGACATTTTGAGTGATTATTTATTAATTTACATTATTTAGATGGCAATGCTATGTTTATTTTCTTTTTCAGTTCTCCATAATTACATTTTCTTACTCAAGTTAGACTTAAACTTAGTTCGAGTTCTCTGACCCCACCCAATGTCGATTCTGATATGCCGGGTGCATATGGCAGCAACAGCGCTCAGTTGAGTTAGTTTCAAAATATGCAAAAGCATGTTTATTAAATAGTAAAGACATACAAGTCCGTTATCAATTAAGCGTTCGTGACGAACTTATCTACGCCATTCATGACGTCATTGATTATGACGCCAGTCTACACGTCACGTAGTTGATTATGACTGGAAAGGTCTATTGCAAAAATATAGGTTAGGAAAACAATGATAGCACTAAAGAATAGCCAAATGACATTGATAACGACCTCTTCAAGCATGCGGATGTTACCATCTCAACATCCATCACACGCATCAACAACTGTGCATTTGACCATCCCCTCGTCAAAGATTATGTGAAACTAATCACATCAACTAAACCCGACCCTCTCTCCAACCTGGTAATGAATGGCGTTAGAAAAATTCTGTCACATGTCATTATCTCGTATCACAGATGCAATTCATGAATCCATTGCCTCACTCAATCATATGACGTCATAATCAACTACGCGACATGTAAGCTGACGTTGTAATCATGACGTCATAAATGATTCTATTATGCCCGTCTCTAACGCTTAATAGTCCGACAAGTTGTACGAATTGTATGTTTTTGGTATTTAAGAAACATGCTGTTGAATATTTTGAAACTAATCTGACTGGACGCTGTTACTGCCATAGCATGCAGCAACAGCACCCAGTCAAATTAGTTTTAAAATATGCAACCGCTTACCTGTATAGTATTCTGGAAATTGATAATCAGGAAGTTCAGAGATCGATCGATCCCAACACGAGCGAGGTGTGGGTGGAGCATAGATAGAGATGGGCCGGGCATAGCTAAAACTGAAAAGGTCCATTGGCAGACTTACAGGAAACTAGACAGCCATAATTTTAAAAGTGGATGCAGCTGCAGCGACATCGTCTGCGCACAACGTATGTCGAGATCGGTTGTTCCTTGAAAACATTGTGATTTGTATAAGACGGGAATCATTTCATACAATCAGAAGACAACAGATTCTTCAATTCCTGGCAAACTCTAAAAATTAACCGCTCGTGCCAAAATCATTGAATTCAAAGCTATTTGCAAAAGATTTGACATATCAAATATCATCACTACAAGGATGGTCGGTGCTCTTCTCCAGTTCCCTCTCCGTAACGTTATGGTTTGTTCGGGACAATGGACCTTTCCAGTTTATGCATCAATCATTTGACGTCATAATCAATGACGTCATGAATGACGTAGATAAGTTCGTCACGAACGGTTAATCGATGACGGACTAAGCGTGGGTGCACGAATTGTAGGTCTAAATACTATTTAATAAACATTCTGTTGAATATTTTGAAACTAAATTGACTGGGCGCATGGCAGCAACAGAACCCTATCAAATTAGTTTCAAAATATTCAACAGCTTAAGTGTATAGTTTTCTGGTAATTGATCGTCATGGAGTTCAGGGATCGATGAATCCCAAGACGGGCGAAGTGTGGGTGGAGCTTAGCTAAAGATGGGCGGGGAATAGCTAAAACCGTATTCCTACATTCCTTGACGGTCACATCAATGCACAGTTGCCAGATGTTCTTAGTTAGTTAGTCAGTCTGGGCTGCATCCCAAAAACTACAGATCTTATTTGGCTCAAATTTCAACACAACGCCGTACAAGAGGATTTCCGGAATTTGGTCGTGATGCGGATAAAAGAACCTTGATCCGGATCGAATCAAATAATGGATCTTTGAATATCTCGGATATCCGCGTGTACTTGATTTTGGCCGTGTTCTCACTTGAGACTTACTCGGGAATAACGCCATACTTCAATATGACGTTATTCCCGATTAACTCTCCAGTGAGAACACGGCCTAAGTGTGCGCGTAAACAAAACTGAATTGAATTGAATTGGAAACTAGGCTACTTAGTGGGGCAGATAAGAGGCGTTTTTCAGCGGAATCGTGCAAGCGGTGATACAAGCATGAAATTTGGCATGATTAATGTATACAGGCTCCTTTTCAAATCAATCCGATTGGCCATTTGAAAATCCAAGATGGCGGCCATTTTTCAAGATGGCCTCCAAATCCACCTATCAGAGCTACTTATCGACTTATAAATGGATAGGGTTGGTCAATTTAAGTAATCCTGATGTCGATTTATATGTTTTCCACTATGTAGAAACTGATTCTAATAATTAAAAAACGTTCAGATATCACATTTCAAATAAAAAACTTAAATCGTCTATTTATTCATGTAATTCTCAACATGATTGCTATTGTACTACAGTTCAATAATTCACTTCATAGTTTCTAATGTTTATCGTGAATGTCTTTCTCACATTTGCTCCTACTGACACATACAACCACAGAGTGCCATACAGGTGAGACCATATCGGAAGCATGTACACCTCTGACTGCAGTCTTTCTTGCAGGAACACTTGGTTAGTTCCTGGCAACTTGTCGCGATCGGTGGAAGGTCTGTCCAGTATATCTGCCTGAGGTCTCCATTCTTTGTCGATTCCCAGTCAGCAGGATTTCGAATGTCTGGTTTGGACATTCCTGTCTGACCCCAGATAATCCCTGTCTGGTAGGCCTTGAGTACTGATTTGCTGGGTGGAATCGCGCTATCACAATTACATCTGCGCCATTGGCTTTTGTGATGAGTGACTTGCTACCCTCGGCTGTGGCTAGTCTAGCATGTAAAAAGAGACGTGTATCGGCCTCTTCATGGGAGCATGGCGCTAGATCATCTAGCGACCTCTGGTTGCTAACCACGTCTTCTCCTTTTTTACAATGATTACGCTTGGCGTATGTACTTCACACACTTTGTCTGCAAGGAAATGTTGTTACCATCTCGTAGAAAGCTTTTCCGATTTGTCGGAGCTTTGCTTGTTCCATTCACCCTTCTGATCCCCTTACCTCGTTTGGCCCTTTCCTCAGACTTTAGACTGGATTTCTCGTACACATCAAACACAACATCTACCCTCCTGTACTTCGAGCAGTAGGATTCCAGATTTGGCATAACATCTTCACTGGCATAATCATTGAATGTCTTCAATGAATCATGGAACGTGGAGGTATGGAATTGGCCAATGCTGACCCATCTATGATTATAGCATCTGCCCTTGGTTCTATGTCTGGTATTGTCACTTCTGCTTCAAGTATGTCAACAAGCTGTGATATCTGACAAGCATGAGGTTGTCATTAAGGGAGGCAGACTGATTCTCATGTGTGAAGAACTCTTGTAAGTCACACTGTCTTACTTGGCATGAAATGAATAGTCGGGAAAACAGCTGGTAATCATCTTTCAACACTTTGTCTTTGGAATTACTGACGACTTGTTCATGATTGAAGAAAGTCACCTTGTTTTTCTTCATTGGTTGGTAGAATGAGCATTTGCCTCTAGATCTTCGATGAATGACATGAGCTGCTCATTGCCTCTCTGGTGGTGAGTACCAGTCACTTCAGCAAGATCGCGATCTTTCGTATCTAACATCATTAGTTCAGCTGACCCTTCCTGGAAATGGTCCCCCATCTCCTGTAAAACAGTCGAAAGCTTTCGCACTTGCTGAAAGAAAAAGTTCTTTGAGCACTTGGGGTCGGATTATGATGCCTACTCGTGGTTATCACATCTTTTGCACCTGACACTCTGCCAAATAGACGACTCACTTCTGGACTTGCCACCATCCATCGCCTAAGTGCTATTGGGTTCTCAGCCAAATCAATTGTCCCACCGTCACCTTTTATAACTGCATTACTTTGTTCATTCACTTGGTCAATGGCCAGTGCCGAGAACTCTCTCGTGGATTTGTGCATGGCAAAGTGTCCTCTGTGAAACTCGCTAGCTATTTCCGGATGCTTTTACTCAATGGACATCATATCTTGTAGATGAATTGGAAGCCGGCGGGCATAGTTAACATTGTTGTTTGCGAAGAAGTATGGAATCAGTTCAGAGAGTGCCTCGCGATACAATTCAAAGTTACCTTCTCTAAATGACCAGATCAGTGTGATTATGGCTAACTCCATGTCCAGGATAAGATTCCAGAATTTGAATTGTGGTCTCTCGCATCTCTGTTGCTCACACCATTCTTCAATGCTCTAAACCGATTTCTCAGATACAGCAGAGCAGTAGGCATAGTATGCTGCCTTCATCAGTTTGTACAGACTGCATGCCGTGATATGGTGTGCTTGTCGTGTTCTAGTGACACTGGATGCTGGCAGAAAAGACTCGGCCATACCAGATGAGGCAACCCCTGCCTCAAAAAGCGAGCTTACCCAGCCACTGTCACGTAGTAGTGTTCCTATTGACCTCAATGCAGCCATCTCAATACGAGGTCCGCCAAACATGATCACGAACTTGCCTTTTCCGTATTCATGCCATTTCCATTGGTTTTGCTTGCTAAGGACATAGAGTGGCTGGTCAGCAGCTACTACTGGTATGTGTCCTGGGTTCAGGAAAGTGATTGTGTCTCGGATCTTCGCCATGGCATGTTTGATTATTGCAACAGAGTGACCTTGATCTCGAATCAGTGGAAGTAATGACGAAATACTCACTTCAAATGGATGATCCTTTTCTGTGTTGCATGGTGGGCTGCTCATGTTATACTGATTGTATCAGCCACATCTTCAGTGAGCTAAACTTCCTCTAGTCAGGCTTACTCTTCCGTCAGGTGTGATTTGATTGATTTAGGTGCTGTTAATGACTGACTTGGCATTGGTAGAGGATTGGGATTCTTGGTGATGTATGCTGGCTGAACATTGGTGAATGATACAGGCAGTTCTGGAACCTTCTTCAACTTCATAACCCTGGTGCATAGTTTGAGTGGCTTACGTTCCTCGCCAGTTAATGCCCTGGGTTCGGGTGCTGGAATATAGAAATACTGGTGGCATGGAAAGATTGTGTGCTGTAGTTGCAGTAGGATTGTGGTCGATGTTATCCAGGGCAGAAGTCGTAAACAACTGCTTTCACAAGGCGGGTGGGCAGATGACATCATCTTACAAATATTGGGCTACAACTACTTCCCCTAGTAATTCGGAAATATCAAGAACTCTGCCATACAAAGTGCTGATCCCATGTCCATGGAGCATGTCAATAAGCTTCCTTTTCCTGCTTTTGGCAAATACGGACATGCCCATATAAACGGTGAATGGAGTCTCACGATCCTTGGAGTGAATGTGTGCTTTTGCTCCTTCCTTATACCTACCGAATCAGTTATACTGCAATAACTCTGCCAGAGCAAGGCCCGATTTGGATGCACCATGTTGAATCTGTGACTTAATGTCTGCACCATGTTCAATCATGCATACGAATTGGAGAAGTGGTGGCGGGACAGCTTCATCAATGCTTCTATCATGAAATTTGTTGTTGAATGTTGATTTGTAGCTGATCATCTCCTTCCGTATCATTTCTGCAGCTTTGGCTAAGTGAATGGCTTCCGTGTATTTACGTGCTTGTGCCAGGATGGAGCCTACTTCCTTCTTGAAGGCCATGAGAACATCTCGTCCTTGGTTGTGAGCTTCTAACTAAGGCATGTGTGAAACCAATTGCTCCTTTAGCCTAGTGGAATGTACATCTGGTGATTCAACTCCAAGCTGCTTAAGTCGTTGCTTGTATAGTGGGACGAATCTGTGAGCCTAAAAATGGCTGGTTCTGTACCTTCAGTGGCAATTTTCGTTTCCATGATGTAAGTGACCAGCTCAGAGAAAGCAATTGGATATGCTTCCTTTCTGACAGACTTTTCAGGACTTGTTTCATACTTCTGTACATTTAGATGTACTCGTTCTCGGTTGTATAGTGCTGCCATGCATGTAGGGTGATACTTCATTTCTTGTGCCACAACATCACCAGCACTTAGTTTAGCGAGAAGTCGTCTATCACTGATGTTCTTTGCACATTCGTTTATTCTCTCATTCAATTTCATTGTCGTTGCTTGTCTGAGAGCATTTCCTGGATCTGACATTTTATATAGAAATCGTTCTGTTGTAGTTGTAAGATCTCTTGCGCTTCGTGGAATCTTTGCTACTGCGGCTCTCATCTCTATCAGTTCCAGCGGTGGAAGTTCTTTTTCAGCTCTATCCAGCTTTGTGTTGTTAAAAAGAATCCTGCAACTTTCATGATATTGTGCATTATTTTTTCTCAAGGATTCCTCTATCTCAGCAGCTTCATCTAGTCTTGCTGTGTCAAGCTTGAGCGGGAGTGCATTCAATGCATGGAACCGAGGGATATTCTTTGCTAATTTGGTATACCCATCTTGTCTTTTTTCGGCAGGGTTTTTTATATGGTGACTTAAGATCGTTCTTCTTGTCCTCTTGACAAAGATAGCACTTATCCCAATTTGTTTGTCTTTTTAATTTGGCCTCCATAGCCTTTGTGACTTAGAGCTGAAGGTGTATCCTTTAAATGGTTACACTTTATAATTGTATGTGTATCCTTTTTATTGTTTCTCTTTTTTATCGAGGGTTTATCCTTTTTATCATTTATCCTTTTATCGACGGTTTATGCTTTTACCACCATGTAGCATGTGCAATTTTCTTTGCATAGGATACAACTAGGTTCGTGCATAAATTTGCTCTACACCTAGCCCGGTCGTTCATCCAGTGCCGTTTAAGTCCCGTGCGATCTGCACACCATCTGGATAACTAAAGCCCCACTACCCTTGGCTCGGCTTTCCCGCGCTGGCACATCCTGTCAATTCAGGTTCGGCTGCCCAACCTATGTGGGGCTGGTTATGTAGCATTTGGGATACTATGTAGTTGCGGTTATCTCGCCCTATAATTTGAATCCTTTAACTCATTTTCCTTGTCTTCTGCATCTTGAGCCTGTTCAGGAATTGGATATAGTCCACTTCATACAATTGAAATTGTGGTATCCCCATACTCACGTACAGAGAAACTCTATACACTACCAAAACCTAGCCCGCGAGCTAACACGGTTTACCAGGGTGTGGCCATTGTCGTGCTCTAACAACTTTCTTGGAGCCATAGGTGGGAGCTGGGTGAGCAATGAGGAGCAGTGCCAGAGTCCATTCAAAGAATGTAGCTGACTGCTGAGACAAAGGTCCTACCTCTACCACTACACCCATACATCCCATGTATTAGGAGTTAGTGCTAAGCACTGCAAACAACACAGACAAGTTGGGTAACAATGCCAGTCAGTTGTCGAGAGTAATTTAATATGGAGAATATTAAATAATATTAAAATATTATATCCGTGTCCTAAAACTAGTAAAATCGGTTTCAGCATGTTTGAAAACATATAAATCGATATCAAGATCACTTAAATCTATCGAACCGATCCATTTATATGCAAATAACGTGTTTTATATGTGAATTTGGCAGCCATCTTGGAAAATGACCACCGTTTTGAATTTTTCCAATGGCCAATCGGGTAGATCTGAAAAGTGACATGTATAGACTAACCATACCAAATTTCATGCTTGTATCACCATTTGCAGATACCTTTGGTTATCTGCCCCACTAACTAATTTGACTCAAAATGTGGCCATATGCCTACACTAGTATTCAACAACTGCGAGCGTGATCCGAATAAATATTGGATCTACCAAGATTCTATCGACCTTGTCCGTAACGGCCAATGAAATTAAATGATGCTAAAATGTGCACAATTATGCTCTATGTTGTAGCGCGGAAGAGCGGTGCTATGAGGTTATGTTCATACAAAATTCTTTTCTACCTCTCTACTAATTTCGTACCGCGACCATCACAGCAACCCTGGAATATGTGTGCGCAACATGGCACTATCCGACCATAATGCCTACAGCCCCCACGTAACACGTAAGCTTTTGGTCGTATGAGTTGGTTTGCCTAGAAAGCTGTCAAAGGTAGTGCCATGTTGTAGTGGCGTATAAGTGTGCCATCGGGATACAGCAGTAGATTGCATATAGGATGAACAACTGGCCTACAAATAGGTAATGTAATTAATCAAATTATTACGCCTGTTTGCTTAAATTTGTATCTACAGGCGGCCGCTCATTGTTTACACATGGCCGAGCGGTATATAATACACGCGAGGTGAATGATGCTGCTGCTGATGGTGATGATGATGACAACGACGACGGCGGCGGAGGCGATGTTACTGGCTGTAGCTATGATGGCGGCGGCCACGATCACGACGACCACTACGACGGTAGCGGCGGCAGAGGCGGAGGAGGAGGCTGTAGTGGTAGCCGTAGCTGTGACGACGACGACGACGACGACGACGACGACGACGACGATGTAGGACAACCGATCAGTTAGCAATTCAGTCTGTTATCGTACCCATACATCCATCTGTCCATCAATCCATAAGTGTGGGTCGACACTGAACTACTTTCTCTTATCGTTATCACTATCTGATCCCTATATATGTATATAATCTAAGTCTCCATTCAGTCGGTCACTAGTGAATGTTACAAATTTAATCACATATTAGATATACATACGTATTTACGGTTATTAATAACTACTTCGGATTGTTTGTTTAACTGTCTCACCGCTGCAAGCCGACAGACAATAATACTAATGGGCAATAACTCTGGACCTGCTAAATATTTTGTAAACAATTTTACTGAAAGTAGTTGGTGGCTTAGCCACCAGCAACTTTCAGTCAAATTGTTTTCAAAATATTCAACGTATTCGAGTTAAAGCCCTTGGAAAATGGAGTCTGCAAGAATTCAGCGGTCAGACAGTTAAAGGCATACCGCCAAGTTTCTGGCTCTCACGCCGCGTAAAACATTGCTATCAACATACTGAGGTGAGAGAAATGTCTTCGCGGCTGATAGGCGCATCTTTAATTAATTTGGCGACTGTTATTGGTAATCAACGGGTGTGTGGGGGGTTGGGGTGGGGTGTGTGGGGGCGGGGATGGGGGGGGGGGGGGGTGGAGGACATAGAAAGTTGTTGTTTAATATATTCATGTGTAAATGTAAAAATCCGTGAACTCCTAGAATAGGGACCAATCCAAACTCAATTTAAAACTCGCCAGGCAGCGGCGGCTTGGTGTAGTTAGTGGCTATGAGAACCACATAAACTTGAGAACCGGTTCGCGACTGAGCTGTGCATTATCTCGCCGTCGTTGGTATCATTGGCAATCTCATTCGGTCATTGCTTCTCTTTACTCAGGAGTATAAATGCGTACCAGTGTAAAGTTGGGGAAGTTAACAATAATAAACTGAAATAAAACAAGCCTAGATATGGCGTGAACGGGACTTGGAATCAGGGACTTGATAGACGCCAGTGAAATAAATAACTTCGCCGGAAGCACTGGGAATTCCCAGAATCCCAATTTCAATGTAACTATTCAGGTAATCTGTTGAATATTATAAAACTCTGACATCAACACACGTGTCATG